>CAUYUJ010001403.1:292500-507500 GCA_963575745.1 Prorocentrum cordatum
GTGGATGGATGAATGATGGATGGATGAGGAGGAGGGAGGTGGATGGGGGATCAAAGAGGGAGGAGGGAAGAGGCAGGAGGGAGGAGGAGCAAGACAAGGAGGGAGGAAGGATTGAGAGGGGATGAAGAAGCGAGGAGGGGGGAGGGGGAGGGGCGGGGGACGGACGGAGTGATGGGATGGAGCGGGCGGAGTGGTGGCGAGTGGGGAGTAGTTGCGAGGGTGGGTGGGGGGGGGAGAAGAGTAAACACGGATTGAAGAAGCCATGACTCCAAAAAAGGCGAGGCAGCAGCCGCCGCCGTGGCGGCGCCAACCTCGCGGCCGGCGGCCCCCAGGCTTCATGTGCGGCTCGCCGCTGCGGGAGGACAAAACGCAGACCCCCGCCATCTTGCTGGCTTCCTAGATGGGCCAGGAGGGAGGAGGATGGGCCGAGGGAGGAGCGAGGAGGGTGGAGCAATTGAGGGGAGGAGCGAGGAGGGTGGAGGCAGGAGATGGGGAGGAAGGAGAAGGGAGCAGGTGGGAAAAGGAGGAGGAAGAGGAGGAGAAGGGTGGAGGCGTGGGAGAGAAGGCATGAGGAGGAGGAGGAAGTTGAGGAGGAGGAGGAGGAGGAGGAGGCGGAGAAGGGAGGGAGACACGGAGGTACAGGAGGAGGAGGAGGGCGGTTGGGCGAGGAGGGTGGAATGTTGTGCCAGGAGGAGTTGCAGTAGGCACGTCAAAGCCGGCCTGCCCGCAGTGGCCCACGGGAGGTTCTTCTTCCCAACGGCCTTGGGGCCCACAGACGCCCTCGGGGCACCTCCGGAAGCTCCAAGCTCAACGACAAGCATGTCCCTAGAGTTCTTACGGCAAGATTGTTTCATCGTATGTATATGCGTACCCATTGGTCGTTGAAAGTAGATATTTCTGGATTCCCAGAACCCAATCGACTTCCAGCGCTTTCCTTTTTCAAGAATCGATATGCTTCGCTGCGTGCTGTTACTCCCTGGGCGGGCCCGAACCCAATCTACTTGATCATCCTTCCTACCTCATGTTTCTACCTACGTCTTCCGACCGGTGGGTACGCATGTATGGTATATACAAATACGAAAAGATGTCCAGAAACAAATGTTGGTGTGTACCATATTTTTTGTTACCTATAAGACCACCCTTCGGGTGACAAGATGGTTGTGGGGGGGAGGGGGGAGAGGGGGGGGAACCAACATCTGACTCAATCGATCTCACTATCGATCTCACTCAACGGGACACCACGGGACACCTTTCGATCTCATTATCGATCTCAATCAACGGGACACCACGGGACACCGCGGGACACCTCTCGATCTCACTATCGGTCTCACTATCTATCTCACTATCGATGTCACTATCGATCTCACTCAACTGGACACCACGGAACACCACGGGACACCTGTCGATCTCATTATCAATCTCATGATCGATCTCACTCAACGGAACACCACGGGACACCTTGGTGCACCACATCGGTCTCAGTATCGATCTCGCTCTCGATCTCACTTTTGCGACACCACGGGACACCTCGGGGCACCACATCGATCTCACTGTCGATCTCACTTTCGATCTCACTATTGATCTCATCGATCTCTCTATCGATCTCACTATCGATCTCACTATCGATCGCACTCAACGGGACACCACGGGAAACCGCGGGACACCGCGAGCCACCGCCAAACGGGGGAGAATCATTTGTCTTGACTCTCCCTAGCAACGGCGGACACCACGGGACACCGCGGGACACCGAGGGCCACCGCGGGACGGAGGAGAAGCATTTGTTTTGACTTCGCCCTAGCGACGGCGGACACCACGGGACATCACGGGACACCGCGGGACACCGATGGCCACCGCTGGACGGAGGAGAATCATTTGTCGTGACTTCGCCCTAGCGACGGCGGACACCACGGGACACCGCGGGACACCGAGGGCCACCGCCGGACGGAGGAGAATCATTCGTTTTCATTTCGCCCTGGGGACGGCGGACACCACGGGAAACCTGGGAACACCACGGGACACCGCTAGGGCCACCGCCGGACGGACGGACGGACGGGCGAGCAACATTTGTCTTGACTTCAGCCCGAGCAACGGCGGGTTCATTCCTCTCGCGCGCCCACGCAGCTTCGCCTCGCCCGCGCGCACGACACGAACGAAACGAAACGATTTCCCGGTTGGGGGTCTCCGTTCCCTTGCGATCTTACCCCTCAACCTCCGACTTATTCATGTAGATTCACATCTGTATATATATACATACATGTACACACCTATACGACCGCCCTGCGGGCGATAAGGATGTTGGGGCGGAGATTGAGATCAAATGCCCACCCTGACTGACCTCCAGCCTGTCACCTTGAACATCTCCCCGAGCGTGGTGATCAATTGGATTGGATTGGATAAAATCAGATGGATTGGATCGGACAGGATAAGGTGAGCTGGATTGGACGAGAAAGCCCGCCGCAGGCGCGGACAAAAATGAATTGATGGATTGGGTTGGGTGGTTTGGATAAGATGATGTCTTGGATAAGATAAGATGAGTTGGATTGGAAGAAATGTATTGGATAAGACAAGATTGATTGGATTGGCCCGCCGCAGGCGCAGAAACAAATTAATTGATGGATTGGGTTGGGTGGATTGGATTGGGTGAGATAAGATAAGATGGGACAAGATGGGTTGGATAATATAAGATGGATTGGATTGAACAAGATGGATTGGATCAGATAAGCTGGATTGGATAAGAGAGCCTGCCGCAGGCGCCGAAAAAAATGAATTATGAAATTAGCGACATGCGTTAGCGCCGGGACACCCGGGACACCCGGGACACCCAGGATGCCGCCCGGCCCAACTGGGACACCTCCCGGCCACCGGCGGACGGGAACGGACTGTGGTTCCTATTTCGGCCTAGCTACAGGAGGATCACGCGCAGCTTCGCCTCGCCCGCACGCACGACACGAACACGAAACCGAAACCGATTTCCCGGTGGGGGGTCTCCGTTTCACTGCGATCTCACCCCCCAACCTCCGATGTATAGAATGGCCGTCGGCCCATCCCGCCACCGTGCCTGGACTGTGGGTCAAAGTCCTCAGGGACGCGCCTTGGGGTGTCTCCAGAGCGCTCTCGGTGGGCCTCCGGGGGTCCTTCGAGGGGGCAGTGGTGTTGCCTCTTGCGAGCTTCTAGAGGGCCTCTTGGGAGCGTCTTCGGGGTCTCTTGGGGCTTCGTGGGGGCCTCTTGGGGGCCTCTTGGGGGCCTCTTGGGGGCCTCTTGGTACCTTCTGGGGGCCTCTTGGGGCTTCGTGGGGGCCTCTTGGGGCCTCTTGGGGCCTCTTGGGGGCCTCTTGGGGGCCTCTTGGTACCTTCTGGGGGCCTCTTGGGGCTTCGTGGGAGCCTCTCTGGGGCCTCTTGGGGCCTCTGGGGGGCCTTTTGGGGGCCTCTTGGTACCTTCTGGGGGCCTCTCGGGGCCGAGGGATCGAAATGTCCGTTCGGGTCCCCCGTCTGGGCCCCCACGTGGAGCCGTCTTGGGGGCCTTTGGCCGCCTTTGAGGCCTGTTGGGCCGTCTTGAGGCCCTCTTGTGCCGTTTCGGGGCCCACTTAGATGCCTCTTCGGTTTGCTTGAGGCGATATTGGAGGCTTCTTGGGCCATCTCGGAGCGTAGATATCGAAGGCGCCTACCGCGAATCACCGCCGCCCCCTGCCTTTTTGGAAGCGCCTACGTGGCCGAACGTTGAGGCCAGACCTGCCAAGCTATCGGACCATGTGTTCCCCGAATCGGTTTGGAAAGCCTTCGGGGAACACGTGGGCATCTTGAAGGTCATCTTGGCCGTCTGGAGGCCATTTTGACCCTTTCGGGCCTTCTTGGAGGACGTCTTGGAGGGCTCTTGGGCCGTCTTGGAGGCCATCTTGAGCGTCTTGGAGGCCTCTTGGGCCGTCTTGGGGGCCTCGTGGGGCCGTCTTGGGCCTCTTGGGCGATCTTTGGGGGCACTTGGGCCGTCTCGGGCCGTCGAAAGGCTTTAAAAAAAAAATGCCACATCCTTCAAACACCTAAGGACAATCAATGTGTTTGGTCTTTCTGGCCTTCCTGGAGGCCGTCTTGGAGGCCTCTTGGGCCAGCTTCGAGCCAACTTCGGCCATCTTGGTGGGCTCCTGGCCCGTCGGAAGCCGTTTGGGGGGCCTTTCTGGGCTGACTTGGGGCCCTTTTGGTGTGTTCCAGGGCCGTCTTAGAGGCCATCTTGGGCGTCTTGGAGGCCTCTTGGGTCGTCTTTGTGCCCTCTTGGGGCCGTCTTGGGGGCCTCCTGGGCAGTCCTGAGGCCATCTTGGAGGCCTCTTGGGCGCTGTGGGGGCGATCTTGGGGGCCTCTTGGGCCGTCTTTGGCCGTCGGAAAGCCGAAAGGGAGCAAATATGAGCAACTTAAAGAACCTGGGGAAAATCAATGATGTTGGCCTCTTCGGGCCCTCGTGGAGGACCTCTTGGAGGCCTCTTGGGCCGTCTTGGAGGCCTCTTGGGCACCTCTTGGGCCGTCGTGTGCCGTCTTGGAGGTTTCTTGGGCGGACTTGGAGGCATCTCCTCCTCTCTTGGGCGGACTTTGAGGCCATCTTGGACCATCTTAGAGGCCATCTTGGGCTAACGTGGCCATCTTTGAGGCCATCTTCAGCCGTCTTGGAGGAACACATTTGGAAATCCTGCTCCGTGGCAATCCTGACGGGACCCCAGCGGGACGGGCCGAAGCCCCAGGGGGAGTTCTTTTGGAAAAGAACCAAAACCAAAACCTAGAGGGTTTAGCACGCCAGGCACCCCTGCGATGAATCGACAGGGGGCGGCGGATGTCATGGCCGTCGGCCCATCCCGCCACCGTGCTTGGGTTGTGGGGAGTCCTCGCGGATGCTTCTTGGGATCTCTTCGAAGGACTCTCGGGAGCCTCTGGCGGGCAGTTTTGAAGCCTCTTGGGGGGTCCCCTGGGGATCTCCTGGGGCTTCCTGTGGGCCTCTTGGGGGCATCTTGGGTCTCTCAGGAGCCTCTTGGGGGCTTTTTGGGGCATCCTGGGAGCCTGTTGGGGCGAAGAGCTTGACATGTCGGTTCGAGCTCCCCTTCTGGCGTCTCTCTTTAGGCATTATTGGGGCCGTCTTGGAGGCCTCTTGGGTTCTCTTTGAGGCCTCCTGTCGTGTCTCGGCACCCTCTTGACTGCATCTTAGGCTGTCTTGGGGCGATATGTGAGGCATCTTGGTCCGTATTGGAGCGTCTGGAAGCCGAAAACGCTGCAAAGGCAGAAACCAAATGAAAGGCTGTGAATTTTGCCTCCTGGGGCCTTCTAGGGAGTGCTCTTGAAAGCCTTGGAGGCGTGTCGGGCCGTCTGGAGGCCATCTTGGGCGTCTTGGAGTGATCCTTTGGCGAGTCTGGGCCTTCTTGGACTGTCTGGGCTGCCTCCTTGAGCTTTCTTGGTCCGTTTCGGGGCCCTCCTAGGCGAGGGGGATCGTCCCAGATGCCCACTCGGGTCACTCCAGGAGCGTTCAGCAGCGCCCAGGAATTACACGAATTTCTTGGTCCGGACCCTGCAGAACCTCACAACCCCTCCGTCCATGCCACAAAGCGACATGAGCCTTGGGGGCACTCCACATCTTGCTGAAGGCAAGGTGGCAGAAACTGTGGAGGAGAAGGAGGAGGAGGAGCTGGAGGAGGAGGAGGAGGAGGAGGAGGAGGAGGAGGGGGAGGAGGAGGAGGAGGAGGAGGAGGAGGAAACGCAGGAAGAGGAGGAGGAGAGGAGGAGGAGCAGCAGGAGGAGCAGCAGGAGGAGGAGGAGGAGGAGGAGGAGGAGGGGGGAAGAGGCGGGAGAAGAGGAGAACGGAGAATGGAAGGAGGAAAGAAGAAGACGTGGGGGAGCAGGGAGGCACGATTGTCGGCGGGAGTGCAGATTCGAAGCGGAGACAACGACTCGAGCGAGCTGAACAAGATCTTCTCGACAAGAAGGGGTGAAAGAGGAGGGGGGAGAGGGAGAATTCGGACTCCGCCCCACCTCGAGAACGAGCACAACCTTGTTGGTGTGCCGATCTCCCGACTCCGACGCCTGGGACCTCAGACCTCAGACCGCGGGACTCAGAGGTCTCGACCCTTTCCCCAGGGGCAGGCGTTCGTCCCGTATTGTCTCGTGATGGCCCCCGGGGGCCGCCTTCGAGGTCAAAATTGGAGAAGAGACGCCTGGACTGAAAACAGGTCAGACCGGCAGAGGTCAGGGTGTGTCGGCGTGCCGCAGGTGGCACGAATGGCATGCTATTGTCGACTCAGGCATGTTTGCTTGCATGGCATCTTCCTCCCACCCATCCACCGCCTCTTCAAACAGCGCAGGGGCTACAAGGCGTGCAAGTGAGTCCCGACTTGCGTGACGGAGGAGGAGGAGGAGGAGGAGCAGGAGGATGTGGAAGAGGAGGAGGAGCAGGAGGAGGAGGAGGAGGAGGAGGAGGAAACGCAGGAAGAGGAGGAGGAGAGGAGGAGGAGCAGGAGGAGGAGGAGGAGGAGGAGGAGGAGGAGGCATCGAGCTTGCCGGAGCTAAGAGCCTGGCGGCCCACAGGGGGTGGGGGGGGGGGGGGGCAGGCTCGGCTTGGCGCCTCCAGTCAGCCCCTGCACGGCCCTGCACGGCGTGCGACCCCCCCCGCAGCCCTGGCGGGGGCTCCGGCTTGAGCGCCGCCTCGCGGAGGGCAGATGCATCGGAGGGGCTTTCGGACGTCTGCCGGTAGGCTCAGCTGCCGTCGTTTCCCGCAGGGCTTCTCTGACGTGTCCTGTGCTCCCGACGGGTTTGCTCCTGCCGCGGGGCGCCCTCCAGCCGCTGCGCCGCGCTGCTGGGGTGGCGGAGAGATGCCCCAGTCCTCCGCAAACGGCCGCCAGAGGCCAGAGCAAGGCCCGTAAACCGCTCAGAACCCACACGACCGGGGGGGTGGTCACCACCCACCAACCCACCCCAACCCAACCCGAAGGCCCCGATTTGCCATCCATTTCCAGTGGGGGAGGGGTCGGGGAACATCGAAAAAACACATCTGGAACCCATACCCCCCCCAACCCGAAATTCGCGTCTTCGGGTTGGGTTGGGGTGGTCCGGTAGGTAGTCAGGGGGGGGGGGGGGGGCAGTGGCCACGTTCTGGTCAGGGGCGTGTGCTCAGCGCGTCGAGCTGCTGGGTTCTGGCCCACCACTCTTCGGCGCGGCACGCTGGCCGCGCCCCGGTCCCCAGGCGTCATCTTCCCGGGTCGTTCTTAGCCTCCCGCCACGCGAAGCGGAGCGACACACCATCAGCCTGCAAGGCATTGCGTGTCGTAGGGGCCGCCGCCGCGACGCGCTAAGTAAAATTCCCTTCCGTATCCACCACGTCGTTTGGCCAGGCCTGGAGCACAGGGTTTCGGCAGAGGCGTTCGGTGCTTAAACGCTCCAGTATGTATTCAAGCAGTGGCGAGGCGTCCTGGCTTGGCTACATGCCCACCAAAGAATGTTCGAACCACTTGCTGTGGTTTGCACGTAATGTATTTCGGACATCCCTCACTGAGACCATCGTGTTTTAATGCATCAGCTCAATGTTATCAAAACCTTTTCTTGTGTGTTTGCATTCCTTTTGGTCCGGATACTATGTAACGGTAGGCCTACAGAAATGCCGGCACTGTCCGTCCCTGCTCAGAGCATACCACAGGTTGGGAAGTTGGGGCGTCTGTACACCGAGCTCCTTGGCTGGTGCAACGACTTGGTGTATAGTTCGAGTCCCTCCCATTGCAGGGGCAGGATGTTGGGCGACCACCCAGTGATCTTGACCCGTGGATCGGCACGATCGAAATGGCGCATGGGAAGAGCGGGGACGACGGCCGATAGCAGTCCTTGCCCTTGTCGTGCAGGGCTCGCTGTCGGTGTCGGCGCGGACGATGTCAACGTGAGACAAGGTGGCAGCCTGCCCAACAGCGGCCGTTGCCGGTTTGAACAACATGTCTCTTTCGTAGCCAGATCGGGCGTCCAAAGTGTCGTTCGCCTTCGCGCACGGCTGGCAACCCCCCATCCTCCTTCCTCCCCCTCGTCTTCTCCCTCGCGGATCGAGGCTGCTTGACTTGTGTTGACTGTTTTGGGGGGGCCTCTGGAAACCCCTCGGGACCTCCAAGGGACCTCCAGCGACCTTTGGAGGGACTCCAGCGAACTCCAGAGACCTCCTCCTGCAACCCCCGCCCTCCTCCTCATCCTCCCTTCCCACACACCTCCGACGTTCACCGCGTCTTCCAGGCCTTGCGCCCCAGAGCGCGCAGCCCCGAGGTCGACCTTTTTCCTTATCCCAGATCGTTCTGTCATGGTCCCGAGCGGAGGCGAAGGTTCGGGGGTGGACTCACCTCCTACCCTGACACGTCGATGAGTGAATTGTCCGTTGTCGGTTCTCGAGAGGGCGCCGCGGCCGTCATTTTCCAGGCTTGCGCCCGCCAGGTTCGGGCCTCAGATCGCTTTCACTAAACCACGTTTTACTAAAGTCAGGAGGGGAAAAAACACGCAGACACAATTAATCGTCGTTTCCCAGAAAATATGGAAAAAGTCGGGCAGTGGGGGGGAAGACGAAAACCCCCCAAATATGGGAAAATATTAGGGATATTCTTATTTGTGTGTATTTATTTGTGTGTGTGTGTCCTGGGGCCCCTTTATAAAGGGGGGCCTGTCCATCCCCGAAAATTGGCAGCGGCAGGGGCGACCCGCGCCCTCGGCTAGGCGTGTCTGGGCGGAGGGCCGGGGTCCCTGCGATCTGCTGGGCGGGGCAGAGGGGCACCGCTCGGCGCTCCGCCCTCACGCACCCCCTCCTCTCCTAACCCCCTGCCTCCCCATCCTTCGTCCATCCATCTGCCCTCCTGTGGTATCCTCGTCTGTCCTTCCCCCCTCCTCTCCTTCCCTCTCCCTTCCTCCTTCCTCCTCCCTCCTCCTCGTCGTCAGCCTCTCCCTCTTCGTCCCCCCGTTGTCTTGGTGTCCCCCCTTCCCCTGCTCCCTCACATCCTACCGTTGCTGCCGATCCACCCCGCCATCCTCACATTATCCGATTCGGCATTCCCCTCGTACCTCTCATAGTTTCCACCTTGTCGTAACTGATCGGATCCGTGCCACTGATCGGCCTGGGTCGACGGTGTCGCTTCTCAGGCCAACCTTCATGCTGCCGCGCGCCTGCATGGAGCGCCCGCCACCTGCAGCGTAGCTCCAGCTCCCTCTTTCTCCGGAGAGCGATATGTGTATACATATATGGCTACACATGTATACATACATACATACATATATACATCTAAACATAAACACACCGACGAACCTGCCCTTAGGGATTCTTACTTCTCGTCTAAAGAATTGGGCCTGTCTGTCGAACTGGAAGCTATGTTGCCGCCGTCGCCGCCCCGTTGCCACCTCGACGCCGCACGTAGCTGGGTCTGTCCGTCGGTCTGGCGGCTACCGTGCAGCCCGCGCCGCCTCGCCGCCGCCCATAACTGGGCCTGTGTTACGCTCTGGTGACCTGGTGGCTATGTTGTCGCCGTCGACGCCCCGTCGCCGTTCTCTCACCGTCTTGTTGCCGCCCCGTTCTCTGGGCTGCTTTGCACCACGTCGATTCTACAATTGAGATTTTTCTCAACAGAGATTCCGATCTACCACCCGCCCATCCCTGGATTTACCGCTTCCCCTCGGATAGTACAATTCACATTCTATCCCGCCATCCCGTTCATGTAAAACATGAGCGCATACCATCCCAGGGGGACCCTCACCGGTACCACATCCCTGACATATATTACCATGCGCACAAACTCGTTTTTCAAAATCACCACCTGCAAATCGCCCATTGCAAAAAGAATGGTACACAGTCGACACGCGCGCATCATCGCGCGCGCATGCCGAAATTTGTGAGAAACGCTATGCTCTGCAACGGTTCTCATATCGAGGTTACCGGTCCGGTCGTACAGAATTCGAAATCCATGGTTTGGCAACATGGCTTAAACAAGCCTGCGCGCTCTTGCATTTCCGAACGAAAACCTAGTTCTTTGTCAACATGGTTATCAAATTGGGCCAAGCGGGCTTCTCGCGCGCATGTTGAAATCATTCGAACGCCCTTGCTCTTTTGCTGGGTGGGGCACAATACCTGTCGAATAATACTATGCGGGCCACTCGCGCCCGTTGGCCGCGCGCGCATGTCAAAATCCCTCCAACACTTTCATCACCTGCACGTGGACACTATCATCGTCATCGGCGTGATCAGCATCGGCGCAGTCATCGGCCTTGCTGGCGCCATCGTCGCCAGCGTCACCAGCAACACTCACGTCATCATGGTGTCTGCCGTTGCCGACGTCGCCTTCATACCGCGCCCGTCCGAGTCACTGACTTGCACTGGTGTGCCCGCGCGTCAGCGCGGCCTGCGAGAAACACGGGTCGGGAAGTCCCTGGCGGACAGCGCCACCTCGACCACGTCCGTCGGGCCAGACTAGTTGGCCGCTTTGCGCGCGAGTTTGCGCGCGCTAGCGCAGACGCAGCGATGCGCCAGCCAGCGCCAAGCAGCCATCGCAATCGACCCGCATGGGTTTGAAAAAAACATTTGCGGGTTGGTTGGCGGGATTATTGCGCAAGCAGTGGAGTTGACTACCTACTGCGAACAAGTATTGTACCGCATAAGTTGCACCACAAGTATTGTAACACGTAGCTTGCTCCACATAGGTTGTACTACATAGATGGACCAGCAGAAATTGCAACACATACGTTGCACACTATAGATCGTACAACATAGGTTGCACCACGTAGATTGCTCAACATCTATTGCACCACGTCTATTGTTCCACGTCTACTGCATGACATCTATTGCTCCACATCATGTACATAAGCTGTATTGGCCCACGCAGATTGGAAACATCGGCTGAACCTCACAGATTGGTGATCGTTTTCTTATTCATTGTTTTGCCGATCGGCGCGGGCCCTCGAGCCCCCCCATTCCCCTCCTTTCCCCAAGGAGTAAGTCTTTGCTGTTTCTAGCGCCTGTTTAAGCGGGTGGAGTCTCCCCCAGAGGACGCAAAATTGCAAACAGTCGCATCAAGCAGAGGTCCCGAGCGAGACACCCCTTTACCCCCTCCTTCCGCCCAATGTCGAAACGCCGAATAAGAAAACGCTGACTTGAATACCATGTATTGTGCTTCATCTATTGTGCACCAGATATTGCACCAGATATATTACACCACGCCGCATGCATTGCACCACATAGCGTGCACATCATATGTTGTTAAATACGCACTGTTCGGGGTCCACGCTGGCTAACAAGTACACATGTAAAGAGGAAGCGAGAGAGCGAGAGCGAGAGAGAGAACATACAGAGAGACAGGGAAATAATAAACACCACACAGCAAGACAACGATGGAAACAAGCAACACACACGCACAAACAACCACCGCGCATACAGAGGGGTACCTACAGAAAGAGAGGGAGAGAGAGAAGGATATGTAGATGTGTGTCTCTCTCTCTCTCTCTCTCTCTATATATATATATATATATAGGTAGATCCATCTGTTATCATAGGAGAGGGGGAGAGAGAGAGAGAGAGATAGAGAGAGAGAAAAAACAGCGACAGGCAGAGATAGGGAGATCCCGATACCATATACATACATATACAGTGGGCGCGATAGAGAGCAGATGGAGGGAGAGAGCGAAAGGAAGAGGAGGAGGCACAAGAGAAGTATGAGGAGGAGGGCAAGGAAGAGGAAGCGAAGTGTGTACATACATGTTGGGATGTGTTAACCGTGGACGGCCCGCTAAGCACTCTTCGGGCCCGCATTGTTTCGCCAGCGACGCCAGCGTCCAACAATATGTCCAGTCCCACGCAGTGGCGGATACAAGCGTGGGAGCGCAATGGTGCTCTCCGAGGCCGATGCGAAGCACCTCCGCAGGCGCCAATCTTGCTCTTGAAAGCAGCTATGGGCGGGTCCGCCCGCCACGGGCGCCGATTTGGCTGGATCAGGGTTGCGGGTGGGTCGTTGGTGGGTTCCGGGCGGTTCGCGGGAGGGCCGCGGGACGACGCGACGACAACACGACACAACACAACACACCATTTCATCACACCGGGAAGCCACACTTCAGCAACGCACCAGGGGGTTGTGGAAGACCGTTCGGCCCCCTCACTAAGACGATTGGGTAGCGATGGTGTCGCGACCCGTGTGTTTTTGAAGCAGCGGCCGAGCTCGGCCCGCTAGACCAGGCGTTTTCCTTTTTTTCCCTTGGCCACAGAACCGATCACGTAAACAAAGAGTAAGGGTGTCTGCGCTGAGCAGAGTAAGTTGCCGATGCCACACTTGTCGTACGTAGTGGTCGGGGAGCAGAATGACGCATATCAGAGTGAGGGGGCTGAGCGGTCATTCATTGTCCCTGGGTGCGTGGCTGAAGTGGGGATCCGTGGTGGGGATTCTGCTTGTTGTTGTTGTCGTCGTCCCCCCCGCGACCCACCCCGCGACCCACCCGCGACCCACCCCCCGACCCACCCGCGACCCATCCGCGACCCACCCCGCGACCCACCCCGCGACCCACCCGCGACCCACCCGCGACCCACCCGCGACCCACCCGCGACCCATCCGCAACCCACCCCGCGACCCACCCCGCGACCCGCCCCACGATCCACCCGCGACCCACCCGCGACCCATACACGACCCACCCGCGACCCATCCGCGACCCGACCCGCGACCCACCCGCGACCCATACGCGACCCACCCGCGACCCTTCTGCGACCCGACCCACGACCCACCCGCGACCCACCCGCGACCCACCACGCGATCAACCCACATTGTTTTGACAAAGAAATTGGCGCCTGCGGCGGGCTCGCTGCATAATTAATAAAAGGCGCCTGCGGCGGGCTTCTTCGGAGCCTCGCAGACTGACGATGTCCTCGCCGCCCCCTCACTCTTATCCGCAACTGCGGGGTGCTACGTATACCACCCACACGCAACAGAAAGAGCTGTTCCGCAGTGGCCGGGGCCCTTTCGAAAACGATCTTAGGGATGCTCGGGTTAGGGCGGTCGACGAAGACGAAGCGTAAGACGCACGTTCAGCACTGACCTGCAGGCACGCAGTCGGCGTGGCACCTGTTCAAATGAGGTGAACCGCATTGCGATGCATGGATGAGCTTCCTCCGTTCCGAACTGGAAGTTGCGAAATGTGCATGCGTTGTTGCAGCTGGAATCGAGAACGTGTGACCATCCTGCTTATACTCCCAAGATCATGGTGTCGGATAAGGACGGCGATGTATATATATATATATATTATACATATATATAGTGTATTGTGGCAGCGTGCGCTCCCGCATTGTGACATTCGTTGGGGGCTCACCGTCTTGAACTTGCCACTTGTCCGACGCATTAGTCGAAGCTTGACAAGCTCCAATTCGTGGCAGCACTGGCCCTGGATTCATCGACGCCAGCGGCTCTTGGACAACAGTGTGTTGGATTCGTTGTTCGGGGTTGGAAATTTGCGCGATGCTCAACGCTGACATTACGGAAGCGTTCTCAAGGGCGGGCAAATCATTGATTGGAACTCACATGCTGCGAATGCGCGATGTTTCGGCATGCGGTCACCCACCGAGAGCCCCAACCGACTGCGCAGCTCCGCTGCGCATGCTGCAGGCAGAAACGCGCGACGCTTGAACCTAACATGCCAGAGAGCACGACGGAGCTGCAGGTCACTGGCCCGCAGCGACCTAGGGCTACGAACTAAAGTATGTTATAAGGGGCGTAGTTCGTCCCCCTTGTCGATGCCGCACTGGCAGTTAGATTACGGAACCGGTGAAGGCCTCGAGCGACCCTTGGGCGGAGGAGTATACGTTTCTACCGTTGGTTGGCGTGCCATAGAAAAACGCGGATACAAAGCACGTGTCGTTAGTGGCCGGAACCGTGCGCCACGCAGAGCGCCGAGCGCACAACAGTTGGCGTTCAGGCACTATGTTGAATGACGACGCACTGCCCTTACCATTGAAGAGGCGGAGTGGAAATATGGGGCTTGGGACAGGAGGATCATGCGGGAGGGAGGTGGGGCGAGAAAAGCGAGTGCGCGGAGGGAGGGCGAGGTGGAGATTGAGGAGTGAGTTTTGGGGGGGGGGCAGGATGAACAAGAGGAGAAGAATCGGAATTAGTGGGAGTGGGGTACGGAGAACGGACACGAACGAGAGGATGCAACGGATGAGGAGCACGGGGGCGAGAAAGATGCAGATGAAACGGGTGAGGAACAGGATGCTGATGATGAGGATGAGGACCAGGGGCGAGGGGAAGAGAGAGGCATGGGAGGCGAGGGATGACGAATCTGAGAAACGATTGGGCTTGAAGGAGGTGAGGAGGAAGAGGAGGAGGAGGAGGAGAAGGAGGACGAGGAGGACGAGGAGGAGGAGGCCCAGGAGGAGGAGGAGGAGCAAGAGGAGGAGCAGGAGATGGAGGAGGAGGAAGGGAAGGGAGGAGAAAGGGAACAGGGTGAGAAGGATGAGGAGGCGGGGGGCTGAGGAGTAGTAGGAGGGGAGGAATGGGAGGAGGAGGACGAGGAGGAGGAGGAGGAGGAGGAGGAGGAGAAAGATGCGGATTTACCCTGGCGAGGGACCTTACCAGATGCAGTCGTGAATACCTCTCGTTCTTGGCACCGCTTTCGGTGGAGCTCGCTATGGGGCCACGAAACCTGTGTGCCGCAGTGGGAGATGCATGCGAACTGCACCGTTGCGGCTTTGCGTGGGCCTCCTCATGGGGCCACGAAACGCGTAGGGGGTTCTAAGTGGGTGGCGGGGACGCACGCGAACGGCACCATTCAGGCCTTCAGAGCAACTCCCTACGGAGCCACGAAATGTGTTGGGGGTGTGCAGGAAGTGGTGGCGGGAACGTATGCGAACGGCAGCACTATTGCTGCCTCAGATGGAGCTCCAGATGGGGCAGCGAAGCCGCATGCGAACGGCAGCATTTTGGCCCTTGTTGGAGCTCCCCAAAGCGTGTGAGGGGTGTGCCAACATGGGTGGCGGGGACACATGCGAAAGGCACCATTGCGGCCTTGGGTGAAGCCCCATTTCATGGGGTCACGAAACGTATGACTGTGCCGAAAGTGGTGGCGGGTACGCCCGCGAACGGCACCTCTTGGGCCTTGAAAGCAAGCCCATATGGGGCCACGAAGCGCGTGAGGGGTGCGCCGAAACAATACATGCGGAGGGAATAGACAGGGAAGGGAGGAGGGATGGGCAGGAAAGGGAGGAGGGAGGGGGGAGGACGAGAGGAGTGAGGATGCGGGGCGCTGTCCCTTCAAAACGAAGACCCAGCACCACAGGATGATTCTAGCATGATTGATTACGATGAGGAGGAGGAGGGAGCAGGAGAAGGAGGAGGATATAGAGGAGGAGGGTGCAGAGGAGGAAGAAGAAGATGTGGCGAGGAGAAAAGGATGGACACGGCGGGGGAGGAATGCGCTTATGAGGCGGAGGAATGGTTGGGGGGGCTGAGCGGCACGACGAGAAGGATGGGAAGGATGATGAGGACGACAGAAGGAGGAGGAGGAGGAGGAGGAGGAGGAGGAGGAACATGATGCGAGTAGGGAGTAAGAAGGGGGGACGTATTATGGGGAGGCCAGGACGGTCCCAAACGGCCGCTCGGGGCCCGAGTTGCGCCCCGAAGGCTAGCCAGGGAGGAGGAGGAGGAGGAGGACGGTAGATTTCTAGGTAAGGTTGCCCTGCTGAGGCCTCCTTTGGGGCCCTCGTCGCCAGGGCTGAATTCCCCCGGAGATCGTGTTTAGAGTGCGCTTTGGGACGGGTCCGGGAGTCGATCTTGGTGCGGGCGTTTCCACACCTGCTGGGCGTCGCGAAGGACCAGAGATCTGATGGCCTGTGGGTAAGAGCGCCATGTGCGCCCCCAGATTCCCTTACCCCAGGGCCGGCTCTTCATCCCGAGCCACTGACGGCCCCCACGGCCCGGCGAGGGACCCCGATGGACCGTGGAGGCCGAGAGCTGCGAAACGCCCTCGTATTGTTGCTGCTTCTCGACACGCGGGCGTAGCGAAGAGTCGCAGGCGATTTCTCGCCCCCAACCCTCCAGGCCTCCCACATGGTGTCCCGAGCAAATAAAGTCGGCAAATCGCGCCGTGTCGCCGATACATCGGCTTTGCCGACGGCGCCAATGCGTCGCCGACATCGCCGATGCATCGGCGATGTATTGGCGATGCGGTGCTGCCCCAGGACCTCATCGGCGATCTCTTCGTTGTCCTTGCTCCAAGTCCCGGAGATCCCACCTCGTGAAAGAGAAAGCGCGACGGGTGCTCGCTTCGTTGCCCTTGCCCCCCCCCCCAGAGGCTCGTGTCCTCGCCCCCACCCGCGTCTCCCCCGCCGTTCTGCGGAGAGCGGCGCAGGGAGGAGGTGCGGGTCCTGGGGCGGGGTGTCGGACATCTTGAGGCGACCTACGCAGTGCCCGCTGCTGCGTGTACATTTCTGATATGCACACATGGCTCGTTCTGCGCGGCGACATGTGTGCACCGTACCACCGCACCGCGTTGGCATCTCTCGAGTCGTCGTCGATCTTCGAGTCAGGAGTGGTCCCGTACACATTTGTCAGGCGCTCAGAGACGAGAAACTATGCATCGCACCTCGTCGGAGTGGGGCTCAGAGCGGGTCCAGACATGGTATTTTGTATTCCGTAATAAAGTGGGGGAAGTCTGATTTTGGGTTGGGGCTGGTTTGAGCTGTCTTGCACGGTTTTGGGGGGTCTCGGCAAAAGGCCGCCATTTAGTGGTTGTTGAGGGGGGTCTAAAACTAATCATCTTGGAGGATTTTGGCCCCTTCCCTTTTATTACAAAGTTTGGAGTGCGGTGCGTGCGCGCCGTTCTCGCATCGTTCTGGGAACCTTGGGTCCGAATCTGCCACCTCCTGGGGGCGTATCTTGCGTTCGCCAGCACCCCGCAGGCCTCCGCCGCCAGAGCCGCCCTCGTTCTTCTGCCGCTGGCCTTCCACCGCGGTCTGCCAAGGAAGAGATGTGAACTTCTTGCTCCCTCGATGGCGAGGCCCCAGCCTGAGCGCCACATACATATGTATATGTGTCTATAGATGTGTGTACGCATAATCTAAACATCTGCCTGGAATTTATACATATACATAGCACGTGGGTAGACACATTCATACACTATGTGCATATATATGTATATATATGCTCATGCACACGCACACACCTACACATGTGTGTGTTTTGTGTGCGTAGGTATATGCTGCACGAACATGTATATATGTATATAAGCCGATACCCATATACATACAGATACTCCTACATATGTATGTACGTAGTTATATGCTTACGCGTACATGCACGTGCACATGCACATGCACATGAACATGTACAGCTAGCCCTCCTCACGCGCCATGAACACCCTGTGCGCATTGCCGCATACATACATGATGCCATCAATGGTTCCTACAATTTTCGAGTTCGATGTTGAGACTCTGTTTTGTCAAGGTTGTTCTGCTCAAGCGCGGGACTTCTACTCAAATCTTCCCGTTACAACACGACACCCAGTACTAATCAGCCTTCACCCCCAACAAAACACCCACTACTCTTGAGGCTCCCTCCCCAATATGAACTTGAACATAACCTTCTACTCCACCCCCTCAGTGTGCAACGCAGCACCCAGTACTCAACAGCCCCCGTGCCCAATACAACACCCAGTACTCAACTTGCTCCGTCCCTAGGCTGAACATGAACATAGTATTCTACTCAACCCCCTCCGTCTGCAACACAACACCAAGTACTAACCAGCCTCCGTCTCCAACACCCACTACTCCACAGGTTCCCCCCCCAAAGCTGAACTTGATTATAACCTTATACGCATACCCCTCCATCTACAACACAACATCCAGTACTCAACAGCCTCCGTCGCTAACGCAACCCCCACTACTACACAGGCTCTCTCCCAAAGCTGAACTTGAAAATAACCTTCCGCTCGACCCCTTCCGCCTACAACGCGAACTCAATTACTAACCAGCTTTCGTCTCCAACACAACACCCAATACTCAACAGGCTCCCTCCTCAAGCTGAACTCGAGGATCACTTTCTACTCAACTCGCACCGTCTGCAACACAACGCCCAGTACTAACCAGCCTCCGTCTCCAACACAACTCTCGCTACTCAACGGCCCCCTCCCCAAGCTAAATTGTTAAATAATGTTCTACGCCACCCCCTCCGTCTGCAACCTAACACCTAGTAGTCAACAGCATCCGTCGCCAACGCAACACCCAATACTCAACATGCTCCCACCCCAAATTCAACGTGGAAGTGACCTTCTATTCCCCACCCCCATCTACAACACAACACCCAGTACTCATCAGCTTCCGTCTCCGAAACACGAACCAACCCACTCCGAAACCTCCGCCTCCACGGCCGTCGCGCGCACCTGAACCGCCCCTTTGGGGTCACGGTGCTTTTGGAGGCCTACATATACATACACACATGTATTCAGTTGTACGTGTACCTACACATATACATATGCTCATACATATACACTTACACATGCATATGCGTACGAATATACATATACATATACATGTGCATAAGCAGTTACACATGCACATACATATGTAATCACAAGTTTTTTATATTTATATACACGTAGACGTATACGTATACGATACAACTATAAACTCACATGCATATGCATATGCATGCACATTCGATACACTCACATACTCACATCAACGCCATCATATTTGGAGCCGTCTTGGGGTCTCAGGTGGCCAAGCTGGCAGGAAGGGCTGGCGTGTTCGAGGTTCTGGGTTCGGGGAGGTTTTCTGCCCGCTTCGGCCTCCGGGAGCCGTTTTCGGGCGCGTTGGCCGTCGGAAGCGGATCCCGGGCGCAATACTGTACCAGATGGACCCCGGGAGGGGTCCGGGGACCGATGTTGAACAGATTTGGTGCCGTCCACCTGGGGTCCCAGCCAGTTCAGACCCCCGTTGCCGCCTTCAACATCACATGTGCATTCTGCATGTGCATTCTGTGTGAGTGCGAGTGGGTGCCGCCTCTGTGCGGGGATCGTGGCCAGCGTTCCGGCGATGTCGCCCCCCACCTGGGAAGTGCACGGGCATCTGGCTGGCCACGCTTCGTTCGACGCGTTCATGGGCCTCCGCGTTGCATCGACCGATGCCGATCGTCCACCATTTTGAAAGTCATCGGCGACCGCGCTCCTCCAGGGGTGCAGTTCCGTTCGGGCGGCTCGACCGTGCAAGCGAGTGATTTGGTTGATCTGTGAACAAGGGTTGATCTTGGAGCTGTTTCAGCTCAAGTGGCAATCTGAGCTCGAGGTCTTCTTGCCCCCAGCAGTTGCACAGGCATCCAGTCATGGAGCAGGTTGGAGACTGCGAGTCCGGCATGCGCGGTACAGATTGTGCGTTTAATGCTGCCCAATATTTCGGAGTCACCGCGGTCATCTGGATTTTGACCGCTTTGCCGCTCCTGGCGTGGGCGACGCCTTGCCTTCGCAGGCAGTGGTCCGCAAGCAAGGCCGCACGAGTCAGCCTACTGCTTGTTGCCGCCTCAGCCTTCTGCTGCTTCGTTGACGGCGTGCTCGCTTCCACGACAGTGAACTACGGCAACCAGACTTTGTGGACCCTCGGCAGTATCTGTCTCGTCTTCGGCATCTGCTCTTTCGCGACCACTTGGTGCGACGTTGCCTCTGCCCTGACCGGCTTGCACGCACTCGACCCGGGCTGGGGACGTTTGGTCAGCCGCGTGCGCCTGACCTACAAGTGGATGGCAGCGCTGCACGTCCCATTCGCTCTGGTGTTCTCGGTCCACGACTACCGCAGCCTCGTGTCGGAGGAGGCGTTCGAAATTCTAAAGGCTTTGCCTTATCTCATCGGCCCCAAGGGGGAGTTGACAAGTTTCCCCCCTCAACGGGACGCTGGACCCTTAGGGAGAGGGAGCATGAGCCTAGGAACTTCCGAAAGTACAGCATGCACACACCATCAGAAGCCATCCTGTAAGCAGGCGCCCTCGCCATAAGCATATTTTTTCGGGGGGGTCCGCGCGGATCTCTTGGATTGGCTCTGGACCCTTCTGGCGGCGCCTCCCGCGCCGCCCCTGGCGCGCTCCGCGCGCTAGGGGGGTCCAGCGCAGATCCGAAACATCCAGGCGGAACTCTGACAGTTTACGTGGTTATGCTCTGACAACTAGCACCCATGCCGATACGACCCTCAGAATTGTCGGGGTGGACTTCTGGAAGGGCCATGGGTGCGTGCTGTCGGATGGGGGTCCCCGGTCGAGCGGTGGCCCCCCTCGGTGCCCGACAACCCGCACCCCGCACCCACACCTATAGCACAGCCTCAGATCACGAGGGGCGGGTCAGCCCCCCAATCAGTATGGGTGTGTGCTGCCCGTTCGCCATGCTATGCCGTTTCCTGTGCCTCTGGTGACACGTCGACGCGACAACGACGACTAAGACGACGCGGAGGACGAGGACGCGCGACGACGACTCGAGTTTGTGAAATGCTGTTTTTATTTGTACGACCGACGACGACGACGACGACGCTGCACCTCGAAAGACACGTCTTGCTGCCCTTGACCTGCGTGGGACGGCGGGCCCTCGTCATCGTGTGGGGCGTTTGGCTCGTGTTCGGCACCCTGTTCGTCCTGTCCGGGCTGGCTTGCGTGCAGTGCTACATCGCCAGGGTCGGCCTCGCCGGCGTGGACGGTGCTCGCAGCCTCCAGGAGACAGCGACCCCCCCCACACAGAAAACAGAAAAACAAAACAAAGGAGGCTTTCATCTGGATTGGATAATCCCCCCCTTCCCTTCGAATGCCGGGGGAGGTTGGCCGGGGCGTGTCCGCGTTGGGGCGGGGTGTTAGCGTGTCCCGCTATGTGCCGGGAGGTGATGGAATGCAGGGGGAGGTTGGGATCGGGTGCGGGGGAGAGTCGGATCCGGGGGGCGGTGCCCGGGGGAAAATAGGAGGGGGGATACATAACTAAAAGAAATCATACAACGTCTCCAGGACACAGCCCTCGTCAACGTGATGGAGCAGTTGTTCTTTGACCTCCTCATGGTTGTTTACGCCGCCCTGTATGCGTCAGACAGCGAGACCGAGAGCAGCAACATCGCCGCATATCACGCGCTGGGATTCATCGCCTTCTGGGCAATGCACGTGCAGGTGGTGGGGTTCTTCGCCATCCTCGGGAACACAGACCCAATGTACAGCCAGAACGAGTTCGAACAGCTGCTGTCGAAGGCCGACAGCTCGACTGGAGACATTCCGGCAAGCACCGTCGGCAGCCCTGGCAACATGGCTGGCAATGTCGCCTGAGCGATGCCACTGATATGCCTCAGAAGTTTCGCATTGAGCAAGTATGTGCATAGTTTAGCTCATAGTAGTTAGTTTTTGCCGGTTGGCGAAGCTCGACAAAGAACGGGTGTGTGTATCGATTCACACAGAACCGACGCGAAGTCACATCCTCGCTTCGAGCGTGTAGGGCTACCACACCCTTGCATTGGGGGTCGGGGACATGCTGTCAGTAAATGACTGGTGGACGTTGTAGACTTGTGCTACGCGTTTAGATTGCAACGGAGGGCTTTTGTCAGTTCACGACCGTTGTGTTCGCACAGGTGTCGCAAGTTTGAGGAAAACGCGTGCTGGTGGTACTGATGAGCATGTGATGAATAGCGACGGCGGGATGGTGATGGTCATCTTCCGCTCTCAGCTTCGGTATACTTATACGTGTTACTAGTGCATGGGTGGCCTACACAAATTCCGCTTTGGGCATCCCCGACAAACTTCACTGCATGGAGCATCTGCATGTCTCATATATATATATATACAAGTGGCACGTGTGTGCCCAGGCTCATACAACAAGCTGAAGGGGCGTTTGAAGCAGGAGTGACATGCAACAGCGAAGTCGCACTCGAGCGCAAGTGGGGTTGCCACACCTTGCGATGTGTGTACCAGGGCCCCCCAGGAAGCCTCAGGAGGCCCGACTTGGATACCAGAAGAGGCTCCAGGAGGCCCCAGGATTGTGAGTGTTGTGTGTGTGATGTGTGCTTTGTGTGGTGCGTGCTTTTTGTGTGTTGTCGGTGTTGTGTGTGTATGTTATGTTTGTCTAGCGTGTGATGTGTTGGGCGTGATTTGTGTCTCTGTGTGTGCATGTAGTTCTGAAGCCCCAGGAGGCCCCAGGAGGCCCCAGGCGGCCTCAGCAGGCCCAGGAGAACTCCAGGAGGCTCCGAGGCGGGGTCTGGGGTACCAGAAGGTCCAGAAAGCCCCAGGAGGCCCCAGGAGGTTCCAGGAGGCCCCCAGGAGGCTCCGAGGAGGGGTCTGGGGCTCGATTTTGGTATTATTTTTCATGCGAAACAGCCATTCTCTGAGAATCGGGGTCAACATTATTGAAATTACCATGTGTGTTTGAAGGTTTTATGTTAAAATGTTGAAATTCCCATGTGTTTTTGGACCCTGACGTCACGATCTGCGTGAGGGGTGCCACCGATTTTCAGAATTTCGAGGATGTCCCGAGCGAAACGGCCAGACAAATCGCGGACGACGTGCGCATTAATCGCCTCTGAGCTCTACTCCCTCGGAGAGGTGCGTATGAGAATATGTATATAGATACAGACATCGATAGACACGTTCCCAACACAGTGTTTGCACTTACGGGTTCTTGCCTCGCTTTCTCAGGTAATTGGCCGGGTATTCCGGGCTTTCGCCATGTAGCCGCCTGTACCCTCTTGTGGGGCGCCGTACGTCGGGGGGGGGTTGCCGAGGTTGTGCCACGTTGCCGCACAGTGGGCGCTCGTGGGCGCCCCGTGCGCTTGGGGTGTGGTGGCGAGGGCCCCGCACTTTGCCGCCGTGCCGCCCCGCGGGCGCTCGTGGCCCCCCCCCGTGCACTGGGGGCGTTTGCCGAGGTTGCGCCACGTTGCCGCCTCGTGGGCGCCCGCGGAAGCCCCGTGCGCTGACTTTACGCCACATGGCTTGCACCAGACATCCTGCGAGGCAGCTCGCTCAGCACGGCTATCACCGCGGACACGTCACACCACATGGCTTACACGACGTAGCTCAGACCGCACAGCTTGTCGCCTCCAGCTTACGCCATACAGCTTCCACTACATCGGAAGTGGGGTGGTGAGATGGACATGGAGCGGAGAGCCCCCCAGTGGGAAATCGGCTTCGGTTTCTTGTTCGTGTCGTCCGTGCGGGCGAGGCGAAGCTGCTTGGGCGGGCGAGAGGAGTGAAACCTCCATTGCTAGGGCGCCGCCGGGACAGAAGTCCGCATCTCTCCCGTCCGCATGGCACGCGCGTGCCGGGGGTGTCCCGCCGTGGTGTCCTGTGGTGTCTTGTGGTGTCCTGCGGTGTCCCGTGGTCTTCCGCGGTGTCCCGATGGTGTCCCGCGGTGTCCCGATGGCGTCCTGGTGTTATCTCCCGATGGTGTTCCAGTGGTGTCCCGATTGGTGTCCCGATTGCTGTTGGTGTCCTGATGGCAAGGGCTCCCTCGAGGGTGCGAAGTTATTCGCGCTTCGCGCTTCGCGGTCTGGACGACGTCAGAGCGAGGCGCGAAGTTATTCGCGCTTCGCGGTCGCAGCCTACGACGGTTTCCAGAGCGAAGGTAGACGCGCATCGCATCCTTGGGGCTAGGCCATTGAGGGATTGCATCGCGGGCTTCGCGGTCTGGGCGACGTCAGCGCGAGGCGCGAAGTTGTTCGCGTTTCGCGCGGAGCCCGTAGAGTTTGAATAAGGTGTTCGTAGGGGGCGAGTGATTTAGGATAAGGTTTTCGGAGGGGGACCCAGGGGTTAGGATAAGGTTTTCGAGCGGAGCCCACGGAATTCGGAGTAGATTTTTCGCGCGGAACCCTAATAGCGTTGCGACGTGTCTTGCGTTGCGTTGCAATGCTTGACGTTGCTACGTATTGTCTTGCATCACTTTGCATCGCGAAAAAAACCTAATCCGAACTCCTTGGGCTCCGCGCGAAGTTATCCCAACTCCGGGGTTCCCCTTCGAAAGCCTTGTCCTAACTCACTGCCCACCTACGCAAAAAAACATCCGAACTACATTCGCTCCTCGCGAAAACCCAATCCGAATTCCTTGGGCTCCGCGCGAAAGCCTTATCCAAATTCCCGGCCCCCCCCTACGAAACCTTATCCTAACTCATTGGCCCCAATACGATAACGCGTATCCGAACTCCATGGGCTCCGCGCGAAAATCGAATCCGAATTCCTTGGTCATTTTCCGAATGCCCAATCCCAACACACGGCCCCCCTACGAAAACCTTATACTAACTCGCTGGCCGCCCTACGAAAATCAGATCCGAACTCCATGGGCTTCGCGCGAAATCCTAATCCCAATTCCCTGGGCTCCGCCCGAAAACCTTATCCTCTCCCTACGAAAACCTTACCCTAACCCACTGGCGTCCTACGAAAACTATATCCGAACTCCATGGGCTCCGCGCGAAAACCTAATCCGAATTCCTTGGTCTCAGCCCGAAAACCTTATCCTAACTCCTGGGCCCCCCCTACGAAAACCTTATCCTAACTGACCTCACCCCGACGAAAACCATATCTGAAAACAATGGGCTCCGCGCGAAGACCTAATTGGAATGCCCAGGGCTCCGCCAGAAAGCCTACGTATCCGAACTCCATGGGCTCCGCGCGAAAACCTATTCCGCATTCCTTGGGCTCCGCCCGAAAACCTTATCCTGACTCCCGGTCCCCCCTACGAAGACCTCATCCTAACCCGCTGGCCGCCCTACGAAAACCATATCCGAACTCCATGGGCTCCGCGCGAGAACCTAATCCGCATTCCTTGGGCTCCGCCCGAAAACCTTATCTCAACTCCCGGCTCCCACACGAAAACCTTATCCTTATCCTAACCCACTGGCCCCCCTGCGAAAACCATATCCGAACTCCATGGGCTCCGCGCGAAAACCTAATCCGAATTCCTTGGGCTCCGCGCGAAAGCCTCATCCTAATTCCCGGCCCCCCCATACGAAATCCTTATCCTGTTTCATTGGCCCCCCTACGAAAACAATATCCGAATTCCATGGGCTTTGCGCAAAAACCTAATCCGAATTTCTTGGGCTCCGCCCAGAAAACTTATCCTGACTCCCGGGCCCCCCTACGAAAACCTTATCCTAACCCGCTGGCCGCCCTACGAAAACCATATCCGAACCCCATGGGCTCCGCGCGAAAACCTAATCCGCATTCCTTGGTCTCCGCCCGAAACCTTATCTCAACTCCCGGCCCCCCCACGAAAACCTTATCCTAACGAACTGGCCCCCATACGAAAACCATATCAGAAATCCATGGGCTCCGCGCGAAATCCAAATCGGAATTCCGTGGGATCCGCCCGAAAACCTTATCCTATCTCTCGCCCCCCCGACGAAAACCTTATCCTAGCTTATTCCCCCTTGCGAGCCTCATTCGAATACCCTGGGCTTTGCGCAAAAACCTCATCATATTTCTTGGCCCCCCCCTGCGAAAACCTTATCCTAACTCACTGGCCCCCATGCGAAAACCACGCGCGAAAACCTAATCCGAATTTCTTGGGCCCTGCGCGAAGATCTCATCGGAATTCTTGGAGCCCTCTACCAAAACCTTGGATTGGTGTCCCAGTGGTGTCCCGATGGCGTCCCTGTGTTATCTCCCGATGGTGCGCCGACGGTGTCCCGATTGGTGTCCCAATTAGTGCCCCGATGGTGCGCCGATGGTGTCGTGGTGGTGTCCCGATGGTGTCCCGACGGTGTCCCGATGGCGTCGCGATGGTGTTCCGATGGTGGCCTGATGGTGTTGCGATTGTGCCATCGGGACGACCGCAAGCTTCCGTTAGATGCTCTCTAAGGATGCCACGCGGGTAACCTTACCCGCGTGTGAAGTACAACGCCCTCTAAACGATGCTCACCGTGCCGGGCCGTCTTCTGACACCCCGGGGACACCCGCCGCCGGCCCCCGTGGGCGCGCCGAGAATAGCGTGGAGCAGCTCTGGCGCGACGTGTCCAGGGCCGCCCGGGCCCAGGTTCCGGCAAGCCTCCTTGCATGGAGGGTCGGGAGTCTTGAGACGGGGGTCAATGCAAGCGGGGGTCAGCCAGGGCGCCACATCTTGCAGGATCCTGCAGGGCCAGGGTCGCATTGACCCGGGTTTGGGAGCAGGATCCTGCAGGATCTTGCAGGACCCCTCGCATTGACCCGGGCTTGGGCGCAGGATTTTGCAGGATCTTGCAGGATTCTGCAAGGCTTGACTGACCTGGGTCTGAATTGACCCGGGTCAGAAGAGCCCCGAGGGGTGAGGGGGGGGTGGCGTGGCGAGGCCCGAAAGGACTTCTGGAGCTCACGCAAGTCAGGACTCACTTGCGTGCCTTGCCAGTTTCGGCCCAGCGCTGCTTGAACAAGCGGCGGAGGGGGGGAGGATGCCATGCAAGCAAACTTGCCTGAGTGGGAAGGAAGATGCCCTCCGTTCGGTGGCAATTCATTGGGGCCTTGCTGTATGTCCTCGAAATGCCGTCTCTAGGGTACATTATCGCGCACTTACGTTACGTTACGTTAGGGTCCGAATGAATAGCGTTCGGCCGCCATGCGGGGCACGGATAGAAGCTGAACAAATGTGCGTTCAGGCATCGCTGCAGGAAAAAAGGGAAGAAAGAAGGGAGAGAAGGGAAGAGGAGGAGAAGGAGGAAGCAGAACGAATAGAGCCCCGGGCTCCTGCCTCAGAAGTCGTCCCACCTCGTGGCGGGTCTCCCTCTCCTCCTAAAAGGGTTCGCCTGGTTCAGGTCACTGCAGACAGGCCGCAGCCACTCGGCAGCATGACGTGCGAGTGCCGGCCAAGAAGGTTGTTACCCGATAAGGTTGAGATTCCTGTCGCGTATCTCGTGGCGCCAATCGTGCATGGGGTAGCTGTTCCAAGCTGCGTTGAGCCAGAGTTTCATCCTGCGGCGGCGGTCTTCCCAGGCGTCGTCCGAGTGCGAGATCCACCCCACCATGCGGCGCAGCATGCGTCGCTGCACGAGTTCCAAGCGACGAGCCATAGACTCCGTCAGCGGGCAAGTTCCGAGGGAATAAGCGATGGTAGCAATCGATGAGCAAGCGTTGATTTAGCATTGATTGGCGTCGACTGGCGTCGATCCAGCTTCGATTCGCAAGAGCCGATGGGATGACAATGAAACCGTCCAACAATTGCCACAGAAAGCACTGCAGACCCCTCTAGGTCTCCCCAGTGTGGTCCGAGTAAAGTGGGTCGGAGGATCGTGCGCCGCATCGCCGATGTATCGGCGATGCGGCACGATGTGGAGCCCGATTTGCTCCACGCCGACGTCGGCGGCGCATCGGCGATGCGGCGCGATCCTCTGACCCCATTGGCGCGGACCCCGCCTGGGAGGTCTCCACAAAAGCACTCGGGGCGCCCCGATCTTCGATCCTGCGGCAGGCGGAGGCGGCGCTGCCAGGGCCAGCACGGGGGGCGCCCCGAGCCTCGCGGCGCTTCGCGCCACCGCCCCCAGAGGAGCAGAGAGGCATGGTAATGATGTGCTCCAGGATTTCAAGGGTTGCCCTGAGGTCCTGACGCCCACACGGGCTGCAGAAGCGAGGGTCGCTGGATACTCCGGGATTTCTGGAACGGATCCTGAGCCAAGAGCATCATGACCTCACTCTCTTCCTAAGCCCCGCGCCGACAGGGCATTGTCGTGCGCCACTTCCTGACTTTCAACGGCACCGGGGCCGAATTCGAGAAGGGGCTCGCCACGAGGCCCCGCGCTGGCGGTCTCGGTTCGTCTGCGCGCGGGGCCGTTCGCGGGCTTTCACTGAGCGGGCGAAGGGCGGTATAACATAAATGTGTCCGCGATCCTTTGTGTTGCGTGTCTTCTTGCGTTCACAAATCTGTGTTCCGTGATCGGGGCGCCTGCCCCAGAGCGGCTGACCTGCCCACCGCAGGGGTCTGTAAGCTTCCCAGTCGCCCTGGGACAGGCTCCCCCGATCGCGGAAAAGTGTATAGCGTACCCTTCTTCGCCTGCTACTACTTTCAGGACGAGTCGCCTTGACTTGTGCAAGAGGAGCAAGGGTGGTGCACGCGGCGCGGATGGCCAACATCATCGTTTGTTGGCTGTTTGGAGGGCCCCCGCGGAGGCTTCCAGAGGTCCCTGGGCCTATCTCAAGAGCTTGGGGACCTCCGGAGGACTGCCAGGGGCCTACGAAGGCTTTCTCCAGCGGGAGGAGGAGGAGGATCTGGGGATTGAATGGGTGTTCCATCCCATTGATCTTTCTGTCGTCTATCAAGGTATCCAGAGGCTCTGTAGACCCTTCCTGGGGGCGCCGAAGAGACGGGTTCGGACTCAGGGCCACGAGAAGTCTCCCAGACATCCTGGCCCCGTCTTCTCCTGGCGCCCCCCTTGTTCGGCGCACCCGGCCCCATAGGATCACCAGGAGGCGGCCCGAGACAAGACACCGTCCCCCTGGGGAAGGGGCCGGGAGTCCTGGGCCGGAAAGACACGAGACTTGTCACGCGTAGAGAGTGGCCCTTCGACGGAGTGACCCTTGGCGCGGGCCCGCGGGCCCCCCCTTGGAACTGTCGCGCGGGCTTCGGTTTGACCTCCCCGCGGCCCCCGAAAGTCGCACGCATCTGATCCAGCGGACGCGCGCTTCTTCTGGCGCGCAGCGAACCAAACGGATGAAATTGGAAACTGAGTCCTTTGGAAGCTAATGGAGCCGCGCACCAAAGGGCTCTCGTGTCTACAGCCAAGACGCCGAAATATGGACGGCTTTGGGTTCGGGAGGGGCTCGCTGTTCCTTAGGTCAGTCCGTGGTTGTTCCTTTGGCACTCCTCGTGCACCCAGGCCATTCTGGTGCAACAGAGGGGCTCAGTTTCTCATGTAGCGTTCCTTCTTTCAGCAGCCCGACCGTAGGATCCCTCTCGCAAGCAGCGCACATAGCTATGCCAGAGGTCAGGGCAGGACCTGCGGGCGCGGGGGGAGAGAGGACGGAAGCGAGAGGCCGCCCCTCCAACTTGGACGCTGCGAGAACAGCCCGACGGGCATTCCGGGTCACGTCTTCGGGCCCCTGGCCGCTCACGGATCGAGCTGCCCCCGATGCGGTCAATAGTTGTCTTCATAGTCATTGCACCTTGGAGTGTTGGGTTGCCTTCCCCAGAAACCGGAGGCACAGCGGATGTGGAGAAAGCTCTCGCCTCCGGAGGCTAGCGAAGACGCCTACGGCGAGTCACCGCCGCCCCCTGCCTTCTTGGAAGCGCCTAAGTGGCCGAAAGTTGGGCTAAAGCTATCGGGCCATATGTTTCCCCAGATGCCGTGGACACCTTTCGGGGAACACGTGAGGAAGAGGAGAATCAGGAGAAGAAGGACACGGGAGTAGGAGGAGGAGGAAGAGGAGGAGGAAGAGGAGGAGGAGGAGGACCAGTGTAAACCCAAGAAGCATCAACGATGTTGAAATAAACCCTCCCTCGAAGCTCCCTCTTCAGAGGCCCCTACAACGGTTCATTTCCACTGAGGGAACTGCCTCTTTGGAAGACAACCGTTTGAAGACCCTGACGCATGCCAAAACAAGTTCTCGGGATTCCAACGCCACGGATCAACCTGTCTGTCGCGAATTGAGGATCCTGAGTCGCGCCAGAGCGCCATTCCTGGGATACCAACACCCCGAATCAACGTAACGGTTGCACCCTCATAATCGTGAATTCTTCCAAACGCCATGTCTGGTACGCTGCTCATAGGAATCCATGGGACTCTTTGCAAGTTTAAACAACGAGTTTGCGCGGCGCTAGCGCGAGAGCCACATTTTGGAAAGGAACCGCCCTCATTCTGCGAAGCTCTTGCAACTTGTTTGAACGAATGTGCGCGGCGCTATGGCGAGAGCCGCATTTTTAGAACGGCCCGCCCTCAATTCGCGAAACTCTTGCAACTGATTGGAAGAATGTGCGCGGCACTAGCGCGGGAGCCACATTTTGAAAATGACCCGCCTTCAACCCGTGAAAGCCGTGCAATTGTTTTATAACGAATGTGCGCGGCGCTACGGCGAGAGCCATTTTTTGAAAACGACCCGCCCTCCAAATGTGAGACTGTTGTCAATGCTTGAGCTTCAGGGTCATAAGTGGTGCCTCAGGCGTAACGCCAGGCCCGCCCTAATTTCTGGCCTTGGGGTGCGACAGGGGGAGGTTTTTTATAAGGAGCAGGAAGGGAAAGGAATGGAGAAGGAAGCGGAGGACGCCTCTTGGAAGCCTTTAGGGTACTCTTGGGGTCTCCCGGGAGCTTCCTGGGGGTCTCTTGTAGGCCTCTTGGAGGCTTCATTGGGCCTCTTGGGAGCCTTTAGGGGCTTGTTCGGGGCACCCTTGGAGCTTATTCGGCGCGTTCCTGGCCCCTCTGACGCCGCCGGAAGCAGTTTTGGATGCCTCTCTGAAACGACTTGGAGCCCTGGTGTGGCGCTCCAGGTCCGTCTCGGAGACCATCTTGGGCCGTCTTGGGGTCCTCTTGAGGCCGTCTTGGGGGCCTCTTGGGCCGTCTGGGTGCCATCTTGGAGGCCTTTGGGGCCACCTTGGGGCGATCTTGGGGGTCTTTTGGGCCGTTTTGGCCCGTCGGAAGGCCGAAAAGAAGCAAATGCCTAAATCCTTCAAATTACTCCGACGGTAGGACCCCACATGAGAATCTGTTTAGCTTACCCTTTGCCCTTTCCTCCTCCCCCTGGCGGACACCCTCTCCTCTCGCCCCCTGCACTGCCCTCTCTTCCCCCTTCTATTTCTCTTCCTCCTCCTCTTTCTCCTCCTCCTCCTCCTCCTCCTCCTCCTCCTCCTCCTCCTCCTCCTCCTCCTCCCCCTCTTCCTCTCGCGCCACCTCCTCCTCGTCGTCGGCCTCCCCCATGCCCCTTCCCTCCTCATCCCCCTGCCTTTTCTCCATGTGCACCTCCCCTTCCCCCTCGTCGGGGCAAGCGAATTCCATTCTCCTTAAGGCGCCGTCGCCGCCTCGGCCAGCGCGCGCGCGTCTGCCGACGGCTAGATCGCGAAGCCGTCGGGACAAACCTTCGGGCTGGGCCGTAGGCTCCCGCTCGAGACTTCCTCCATATTCAGGTCTCAAGAGCCCAAAAGTGACGACAGTTGCACGTTGCGGATGACCCGCTCGGATTCGACCATGAAATGCGGGCCCCATAGGGAGGGGGCTCCCGCCTGAGACTTCCTCACAATTCACCCACAGACGAGGCTCCAGCTCGAGACTTCCTCCATATTCAGGCCTCAAGAGCCAAAAAGTGACGACAGTTACACGTTGCGGATGGCCCGCTCGGATTCGAACATGAAGTGCGGGCCCCATAGGGGGGGCGGGGGGGCTCCCGCCTAAGACTTCCTCACAATTCACTCACACACGAGGCTCCCGTTCGAGATTTCCTCCATATTCAAGTCTCAAGAGCCCAAAAGTGACGACAGTTGCACGTTGCCGATGACCCGCTCGGATTCAAACATGAAGTGCGGGCCCCATAGGGAGGGGGCTCCCGCCTGAGACTTCCTCACAATTCAATCACAGACGAGGCTCCAGTTCGAGACTTCCTCCATATTCAGGTCTCAAGAGCCCAAACGTGACGACAGTTGCACGTTGCGGATGACCCGCTCGGATTCGAACATGAAGTGCGGGCCTCATAGGGAGGGGGCTCCCGCCTGAGACTTCCTCACAATCCACTCACAGACGAGGCTCCCGCTCGAGACTTCCTCCATATTCAGGCCTCAAGAGCCCAAAAGTGACGACAGTTACACGTTGCGGATGACCCGCTCGGATTCAAACATGAAGCGCGGGCCCCATAGGGAGGGGGCTCCCGCCTGAGACTTCATCGCAATTCACTCACAAACGAGGCTCCCGCTCGAGACTTCTTCCATATTCAGGTCTCAAGAGCCCAAAAGTGACGACAGTAGACGTTGCGGATGGCCCGCTCGGATTCGAACATGAAGTGCTGGGCCCCATAGGGAGGGGGCTCCCGCCTGAGACTTCCTTGCAATTCACTCACGGACGAGGCTCCCGCTCGAGACTTCCTCCATATTCAAGTCTCAAGAGCCCAAAAGTGACGACAGTTGCACGTTGCGGATGACCCGCTCGGATTCAAACATGAAGTGCGGGCCCCATAGGGAGGGGGCTCCCGCCTGAGACTTCCTCACAATTCACTCACAGACGAGGCTCCCGCCTGATATTCCTCCATATTCAGGCCTCAAGAGCCCAAAAGTGACGACAGTTACACGTTGCGGATGACCCGCTCGGATTCAAACATGAAGCGCGGGCCCCATAGGGAGGGGGCTCCCGCCTGAGACTTCATCGCAATTCACTCACAAACGAGGCTCCCGCTCGAGACTTCCTCGCCTCAAGAGCCCAAAAGTGACGACAGTTGCACGTTGGGTAGCGGAGGGGGAAGCAAAGAGGAGCAGAGGAGAGGGAGGAGGAGGAGGAGGAGGAGAGATCCTGCGCGGAGGGTGTGCAGAGACAACAAGAACCCCACTTAGGATGTGGGGAAAAAGAGAATCAATGATTTTGGCCTCTGCGGACCCTCCTGGAGGACCTCTTCGAGGCCCTCTGGGTCGTCTTGGGCCGTTTGTGAGGCTTCTTGGGCCGACAAGGAGGCATCTTTGACCCTCTTGGGCCATCTAGGAAGCCATCTTGGACCATCTTGGGCGAACGTGGAGGCCATCTTGCCCTCTTGGACCCTCTTGGGGGATTTTTTCTGACTTTGAGGTTGTTTCTGGTCCCTTTCGGGCGGCCGGCGGCATGCAACGCAGCCCCAGGGGGAGTTCTTTTGGAAAAAGAACCACAACCAAGCTGTTAGAAGTTTAGCACGCCAGGCACCACTGTGTCAAGCCAACAGGGGTCGGCGGACCGAAGACGCCTATGGCGAATCACCGCCGCCCCCCGCTTTTTTGGAAGCGCCTATGTGGCCGGACGTTGAGGCCAGACCTGCCAAGCTATCGGACCATGTGTTCCTCGAATCGGTTTGGAAAGCCTTCGGGGAACACGTGGGCATCTTGAAGGTCATCTTGGCCGCCTGGAGGCCATTTTCACCCGTTCCGGCCTTCTTGGAGGACGTCTTGGAGGGCTCTTGGGCCATCTTGGAGGCCATCTTGAGCGTCTTGGAGGCCTCGTGGGCCGACTTCGGGGCCTCTTGGGGCCGTCTTGGGCCTCTTTCTGCGATCTTTGGGGGCACTTGGGCCGTCTCGGGCCGTCGGAAGGCCGAACAAAAAGCAAATGCCACAATCCTTCAAAAACTCATTGGCCTTTTTCGAGCCTCCCTGGAGGCCCTCTTGGAGGCCTCTTGGGCCGTCTTGGGCCATCTTAGTGCCATCTTCGGCCGTCTTGGTGGGTCCCTGACACGTCCGACGCCGTCGGAAGCCGTTTGGGGGGCCTCTCTGAGCCGACTTGGGGCCCTCTTGGAATGCTCGAGGGCCGTCTTGGAGGCCATCTTGAGCTTCTTAACAGCTTCCTGGGCCGTCTTGGGGCCTCTTAGGATCGTCTTGAGGGCCTCTTGGGCCGTTCTGGTGCCATCTTGGAGGCATATTGGGCGATCCTTGGGCGCTCGTGGGCCGTATCGGGCCGTAGGAAGGCAGAATAAGAAGCAAATGTCAAATTCCTTCGAACACCAAAGGAAAATCAGTGTTTGGGGGATTTGTCTGGCCTGCCTGGAGGACCTCTTGGAGGCCTCTTGGGCGGGCTTGGACCAGCTTCGAGCCAACTTCAGCCATCTTGGTGGGCTCCTGGCCCGTCGGACGCCGTCGGAAGCCATTTGGGGGCCTTTCTGAGCCGACTTGGGGCCTTCTTGGGGTGCTCCAGGGCCGTCTTAGATGCCATCTTGGGCGTCTTGGAGGACTCCTGGGTCGTCTTTGTGCCCTCTTGGGGCCGTCTTGGGGGCCCCTGGGGCAGTCCTGAGGCCATCTTGGAGGCCTCTTGGGCGCGGTGGGGGCGATCTTGGGGGCCTCTTGGGCCGTTTTGGGTCGTCGGAAAGCCGAGAAGAAGCGAATGTCAACATCCTCCAAACACCTAAGGAAAATCAATGATAGTGGTCTCTTCGGGCCCTCCTGGAGGACCTCTTGGAGTCCTCTTGGGTCGTCTTGGAGGCCTCTGGGGGGGCCTCTTGGGCCGTCTTGGGCCGTCTTGGACTCTCTTGGGCCGTCTTGGAGGCCGTCTTGGACCATCTTGGGCGAACTTGGAGGCCATCTTGGACCCTCTTGGAGCCCATCTTGGGCCAACGTGGACATCTTGGAGGCCATCTTGAGCCGTCTTGGAGGATTGTTCCGCACTTGAGGTCCTTGCCGGGTGGCCAGCTGGCGGGACGCGCCGAAGCCCCAGGGGGAGTTCTTTTGGAAAAAAACAAAACCAAAACCGATAGGGTTTAGCACGCCAGGCTCCCCTGCGATGAATCGACAGGGGGCGGAGGATATCGAAGATGCATACGGCGAATCACCGCCGCCCCCTGCCATTTTGGAAGCATGTGGCCGAACGTTGAGGCCCGACCTGCCAAGCTATCGGACCATGTGTTCCCCGAATCGGTTTGGAAAGCCTTCGGGGAACACGTGGGCATCTTGAAGGTCATCTTGGCCTGGAGACCATTTTGACCCTTTCGGGCCTTCTTGGAGGACGTCTTGGAGGGCTCTTGGGCCGCGCTGGAGGCCATCTTGAGCGTCTTGGAGGCCCCTTCGGCCGTCTTCGTTGCCTCTTGGGGCCGTCTTGGGCTTCTTGGGCGATCTTTGGGGGCACTTGGGCCGTCTCGGGCCGTCGGAAGGCCCGAAAAAAAGCAAATGCCACAATCCTTCATAGGAAATCGATGATTTTGGTTGTTTCGGGACTTCCTGAAGGCCCTCTTGGAGGCCTCTTGGGCCGTCTTGGGCCATCTTCGAGCCAACTTCAGCCATCTTGGTGGGCCCCTGGCCCGTCCGACGCCGTCGGAAGTCGTTTGGGGGGCCTCTGTGAGCCGACTTGGGGCCCTCTTGGAATGCTCCAGGGCCGTCTTGGAGGCCATCTTGGGCGTCTTGGAGGCCTCTTGGGTCGTCTTTGTGCCCTCTTGGGGCCGTCTTGGGGGCCTCTTGGGGCCGTCTTGGGGGCCTCTTGGGCCGTTCTGGTGCCATCTTGGAGGCATATTGGGCGATCGTTGGGCGATCTTTTGGCTCGTGGGCCGTATCGGGCCGTCGGAAGGCCGAACCGAAGCAAATGTCAACATCCTTCACAAACCCAAGGGAAGTCAGTATTTTGGGCATTTCCTGGCCTTTCTGGAGGCCCTCTTAGAGGCCTCTTGGGCCGTCTTGTGCCAGCTTCGAGCTAACTTCGGCCATCTTGGTTGGCTCCGGGCCCGTCTGACGCCGTCGGAAGCCGTTCGGGGGGCCTTTCTGGGCCGACTCTGGGTCCTCTTGGGGTGCTCCAGGGCTGTCTTAGAGGCCATCTTGGGCGTCTTGGAGGCCTCTTGGGTCGTCTTTGTTCCCTCTGGGGGCCGTCTTGGGGGCCTCTGGGGCAGTCCTGAGGCCATCTTGGAGGCCTCTTGGGCGCGGTGGGGGCGATCTTGGGGGCCTCTTAGGCCGTCTTGGGTCGTCGGAAAGCCGAGAAGGAGCGAATGCCAAAATCCTCCAAACACATGAGGGAAATCAATAATTTTGGCCCCGGCCATCCTGGAGGACCTCTTGGAGGCCCCTTGGGCCGTCTTGGAGGCCGTCTTGGACCATCTTGGGCGAACTTGGAGGCCATCTTGGACCCTCTTGGAGGCCATCTTGGGCCAACGTGGACATCTTGGAGGCCATCTTGAGCTGTCTTGGAGGATATTTCCGCTATTGAGGTCCTTTCCGGGACCCCGGCGGGACGGGCCGAAGCCCCAGGGGGAGTTCTTTTGGAAAACGAGCCAAAACCAAAACCGAGAGGATTCAGCACGCCAGGCACCCCTGCGATGAATCGACTGGGGGCGGCGGATGACGGAAAGTGCGCGTAGCGTGAGACCCGTCAGTCGGAAGAAATAAAATTAGTGGGAGTTTGAGGGGGGTGGCATCTGCATTGCAGGGTCTAGAGGGCCAGCCCGTTTCCCTGCTGGGAAAATCGGGTGCTTTATTGGCCCGCCCGTTTTCCTGTTAACGGACCGTTGACAGGGAAATTGCAGGCTCGGGCACCCCTTTTCCTTGTTAACGGAGCCCTTAGGCGGGAAAATCGGGTGCTTAACAGGGAATATCAGGTGACGGACGCGTTATTCCCTGTTAGCGGACCGTTAACAGGGAAATTGCACGCTCAGGTCCGATGCCGGCAACGTAAATATCTCTGAACACCGCGGCTCCCAAGAGCGAGCAGTGACGTAAACAAGCTGATAAGACCAAGGTTCCCAACAGAGAGCGGTGACGTAACAAGTTCTTGACACAAGGGCCCGAAACGGGCGGCAACGTAAGCTCCGCGCAAACTCCGCGTAGGTTTCACGTAAGCGCGTAAAGTCCTCGTCAACTTGAGGTACCTTCAAGACAGCCCATGCGAGGCCAAGCGCCCTCCAAGACGGTCCAAGATGCCTCCAAGACGACCAAAGAGGCCAGAGGCCCGTAAGATCGCCCCAAGATGGCCCATTATACCCCCAAGACGGCAATTTTCCTCCCCCTCCTCCTCCTCCAGTGTGCGTGTCGCTGCTGCTGTTGAGATCTCTCAGCCTGGGAGGGCCTCCGTGGGCCGTGGACGATGGCTCGAGGTGCCCGAGATCGGCAATGATTCGATTGACTTGCACAATGAGCATGAGCCACGGTGAGCTCATGTCACAAAGCAGTTCAGGGGTTGAAAGGTCGTGTGCCTGAAGAAAATCAAAAAAACATACCTCCAAGACGGCCCCAAGACGTGTTCGAACATCTGCGCGTATGCAGACGGCTGCAACGGCCTCAAGACGGCGTAGAGAGGCCCAGACAGGCCCGAGGACGGCCCAAGCGCGATCCAGATAGCCCACGACGGCCTCAATACGATTCAAGAGGTCTCCAAGACCCCCCCCTTTGAGCACCGATGGGCGGTCTAAGCGGGAAAGAAACGAAAGCATGGCTTTCGCCGCCCGGTGGGGCACCCTTGGCCCCGCCCTACCTGCATAAGCTCCTCGCCAGCTTAAAGCATCTCCAAGACGGCGTGAGAGAGGCCCAGACGGGACCGAAGACGGCCCACGAGCGATCCAAGATAGCCCAAGATGGTCTCAGCACAGCCCAAGAAGCCTCCAAGACACCCCAAGCGGCACCCGAGAGGACCCCCAAAAGTGCTGAAGGACGAATAATCCATTGTTGCCTTTAGATTTGTGAAGGTTTTCCAGATTCTCACCTTTTCGGGCAAGAACGGCCCGATACAGCTCCAGAGCCCCCCGAGATTGTGCCATGACGGCCCGAGAGGCTCCCAAGAGAGCCTGAGGACGGTCCAGAAGGGCCCCAAGAGGGCCTAAGAGGGCCTAAGAGAGCCACAAGACTGCCCAAGGATGACCTGGGAGACGCCCAAGATGCTCCCAAGAGACAACATATCGTCGCCATCATCATCAACAGTATTATCTGAATCTTCATTCGTGTTTTATCGCGCTCCAGTGCCTTCCCAAGATACCAACACGCCCTGGTTCCCCCTCAAGAGGCCTCCTGCAGCTTCGAGATAGACCTAGAGGGCGCCCAATATGCCACCAAAATGCCCCAAGAGAGCCTCCAGACGGGGAGACAGAGAGAAAGAACGGGCAAGCCAGCGACATCTCGCGTTCTGAAAGTAGATGCGCTTTCCGTCCCCGTGCCAAGCAGGTCGAATGGCCTGCGGCCCATCCCGCCACCGTGCTTGAATTGTTGGTGTGAAGCCTACTGGACTGGATGTTCGTTGGGATCTCGTGGGAGGCCTCTCGGGGGCCTCTTGGAGGCAGTTTGGACGCCTCTTTGGGGCCATGTTGGGTCATATTGGGGCCTCTTTTGGGTCTATTGGGGGCCTCTAGCGCCTCTTGGAGCCTCCTGGGGGCCTCTTGGGGCGGAAGGGTTGGACTTTTGGTTCGTGTTTCTTCTCTTGGGTCCCGTTGGGGATCGTCTTGGGCCCTCGTGGGCCGTTTAAGGCGCCTCTTGGGCCGCATCGGGACACTATTGGGCCGTTTCGGGGCCCTCTTGGAGGCCTCTTGGGCGCACCGGGAAGCGCTTGGGAGCGCCTGGGAGCGCCTGGGACCGCCTGGGACCGCCTGGGAGCGGCTGGGAGCGCCTGGGAGCGTCGGGAAGCCGAAAAGGCGAGAAAGCCAAACACCGTCAACAACCCATGGAAAATCAATGACTTTGGCCTTTTGAGGCCCTCTTGGGAGGCCTATTGGAGGCCTCTTGAGCACCTCTTGGTCCGTCTGGGGGCCATCTTGAGCGAATTGGAGCGATGGTTCGGCGACTCGTGGCCCTCTTGGACCGTCTGAGGGGCCTCTTCGGACCCTCTTGGCCTGTCTTTGGGCCCTCGTGGGGCCCCAAAAATCAGGCAAGGAGACGCGCTGGAGCCCAGAGGGCACGCGACAAGCCCCGCTAGATTTCTGAATTTGGGGTCCGGGCCCCTTTACTCTCAGAGGTGAGGATTGAGGCTCCAGGGATTAGGCAAAGGACCCGAGGACACGCCCACTTGGTGCCCAGAGGCAAGGCGACAGATGTTTATCCATGTCCACTCCGCCTCGCCATTTTGCCGCCACTTCTCAGAAAGTCCAAGACGCAGTGGTTATGGATACACATCTGGCCCGCACCCGAGACATCCCGCGCAAAGGATGTCGTCGGGACTGCCTGGTTGTGACCTTCAATGCTAGTGTTCGGGCTTCGCCACAGGTGTCCCTGGCCCAAGGTGTCCCCAGGATTCTTGGGGGAGGCCCAGATGGCCTCCAGAGCGCCCCCACGCGCCTCAGAGGGCCCCATCGGGGCTCCGAGCGGGCGCGCAAGGCTGGGCACATCATCACGACGCCTCATCTCGGGGCGGGCCGCGCCGTCTCGGTGCGGCGCCCGCACGGGTGTGGAGCGCTTCAGGGGCCCAGGGCCCGCGGCAGTCTCCCAGAGGCCCCGGCAGGCAGCGGAGACGAGGCCTCTGCACACGAGGCTGGGCGGTGCCACGCGGTGGCAGACGCGAGGGCCCGCGCCGCCGTGCCAGGGCCTGCCTCGAATCACACACGGGCTTTACTCCGAGCGATCCCCGCCCCAGGAACGCGAGACGGGATGCCTCGGGAGCACCGGCACGCGTGGCCTGGCGGCCGCAGCATGCAGTCGTCGCTCGCCGAAGGCGCGAGGCGGGACACACCCAGGGAGCACCGGCCCGCTTTGGGCCCAGGGGCCGCGGAGTGCAGAGCGTTCGAGGCGGGCCGGCCCAACCTGCCGGGTGGGGATACAGTACAAGCAGAAGTTTTCGGAGGTCCGCGCCAATTTCTCGTGTCAGCGCCAGACCCCAGCTCCCTGGCGCGCATAGCGCGCACAGCGCGCCAGGGCTAGCGCCAGAGGCGCCGCCACAAGCTGTCCAGCGCCGATCCGAGAAATACGCAGGTACTTCCAGAAGTTTCTGTTCATGCAGTTTGGTTTTCTTCTACTACTTCACCCGCGCAGGGCACCACCATTACGTGTGATGTCGCGGATCCTGTAACACCCGCCCAGCCGTAGCTATGATGTGTGCCCGCCGGATCACGTTTACCGATCACAGAGACCAGAGGAAGGGGTGGCAGCAATGAGAAGGGATGAGTAGTGAAAGAAGCCAGAGCAAGGAGGAGTGACGAGGCGAGCGAAGGTGAGGAGGAGAGGAAAGAGCAAGAACAAATACAGTCCACCCGCATAGTAAGTACGAGCAACTATCCAGGGTCACCCTTGCATCCTTCCCTTCCTCGGCTCATCCATGGCCGCCTCCGCTGGCCGCGCCCCGCTCGCAAAGTCTCGACATGGCCTTCCAAGCTTGCATCCTTATCGTGCGTTTTTATTTTATGAGGCGGTCATGTCGGAGACTTCAGAGCAGGCGCCCAGGCGTGCTACAGCGGAGAAGCCACGGCACTCAAGTGTTGCAGCCAGTGGGCGTTTGCGGATGCGACGGCGACGGGGGATCGGCATCAGCCTTTGCAGCTGAGCCACGGCGAGCTCTTTTCGGGAAACTGGCCCGCAGGAGGAGGAGGAGGAGGAGGAGGAGGAGGAGCAGGACGAATGGGACCAGCATGGGCTGGCATGTTGGGGCCTCTTGGGGCCTCTCTTGGGACCTCTTGGGACCTCTTGGGCGCCTCTCGGGGGCCTCTTAGAAACTGTCGGGGCCTCTTGGGGGAACTGTGGACTGTCTCAGGGCGCTTTTGCCCAGACTGGCGACTCCAGAGGCTGTCTTGGGGGCCTCTCTAGGCCGTATTGGGATGCTCTGGGGCCGTCTTGGACCTTGGAGGATTTTGGGCCCTCTGGGAGCCGTCTCGGGGGCTGTAGGGCGCTCTTGGGGCCGTCCTGGTGCTCTCTTGGGCTCTTCCTGGGGCTCTCTTGTGCCATTTTTGGGACCACCGCGGGGCCCCGGAGGCCCATCAGAAGCGAAAAGGCGATGCCACAACATCATTGGTTTCCCGCCCGTGTTTGGAGGTTGGCCTCTTGGATGCATCCTGGGAGGCTCCGATGGCACTTGGAGCTGTCCTGGGGCGGCCTGGGGGCCTCTTCGCAGCATCTCGACGGCTATCTGGAGCCGTCTTGGGCAATCTTCTGCTTGCATGGAACCCCCATGCCTCCTCCTCCTGTCTCTCGGACATCCGCTGCAGAGTTGTCGCGCCCTTCCCTGCAAAAACCCTTCAGGGAGCGCGCGGTAAAGTCAGGCAGACCGAGCAGCTTAGGAGGTGCGAAGAGAAACAGGCAAGTGGAACAGCTTGCGAGGGGGTAGACCATTAGGCCTGCAGGCGTCAGCAAGGTGTTCCCCTCCCTCCACCTGCTCCCCCTCTTTCTCGTCCCTCCTTCTTCCCTCGCCCACGTCCCCAGCGGGGCCTTCCCCGCTGACAGTGCTGCGCTCGCGGTCGTTAGCTGCATGCGCTCGCCCTAGGCTGTGCGGTCTTCAGCCGAAATGTTCGAGCAGCTGTCGAGTGGATTCGGTCTGTTTGGCATCGGGCGGCCCAGCTTCCATGTCCTCCAGACGGGCCTGCGAGCAATGCGTCTCGCTGCTGTGGAGAGACTGGCGGCCCCCTACTGATGACCCTCCCGCTCTTCGTCTTTTTCGCGTTATCAGTATTGTCGTTACTATGATTGTCCGTACTATTCGTATCGCTATTATTAGTTTATTCGCAGCATGTTTGTTGTTATTATTGCCAATGTGTTTCTAATTAGTTGTATTATGTTTGCTTTTCTTATCTTCCTCATTCTCATTCCAACGCTGCGGGCGGCTGTCGAGCGTTTCGCGGAGACGCCCGCAGCCGCACCGCTTGGCGAGCACTGTCCAGACAGCGCCCAGGGCGGCGTGCGGCGGCGGGTGGCGGCCGGCTGTACGGCCAGCGGCGGCAGCGGCAAGCAGCAGCCGCACGCAGGCGTTCGCTCGGCGACTCGGACGGACGAGAGAGGGGCGACGATCTGGCTCAAGCTCGTTCACTCGCTCGAAGGATGGAGGAGGGAGAAGGGTGTCCCCGAGGCAAGGGGTGCGCATCGGCGCTAGGGGTCGGCGGTGCGACCAGGACCACCACACCCATCCCACACAGCTCCGCCTCACACAGCGCCCGCTGCGCGGAGTGCCATGCCCTCCGACTTGAGGCAACCACCTGCGCCCTGGGAGGAGACGGGTCCACGGGCCACAAATAAGCCCAGTCGTCCCCAGGGAGGCTTTTCCCGGCAGGATCGTCGGACCACGAGAGCTTCCCCTCCCAGAGGCTCACTAAAAGAATAGCTGCTGCTATTTCGGGCCCGGTTAGGTGAATCTCGCATACTCCTGGCATGTTGGCTGCCAGAAGTGTGCGCTCCACCTTACTTGTCGGGCCCCGCTCAGCTGCCCTGAACTCCAGGATCTGGCGGGACGCCAGATTCCAAAGCTCCACGACCTCGCCGTGCTATCCTACAGCGGGCCTCATCTCCAGCGCGGAGGGTACGCCCGGCCCGCGAGCTGGATGCCCTCCCTCGTGGCGCGGTTCTCATGCAGCATCCGCCTCCTCAGCTTCGGCTTGGCCGTCAAGCATCCCTTCGGGCCTGCAGCGGCCCTGCCGTCAGCGGTGTTCAAGCAGCTCGGCGGCACCACGATGACCACGGCGACGGTGCCGCTGTCGATCTCGCGGCACCACCTCTCGACGGCGTCAGAGCCCAGGTGGACGAAAGCGATGACGAGGTTGCCGCAGTCCAGCTCTGTGCCTTCGACGCTCGCCATGTCCGTCTCCAGCATGCTGACGTAGTGTGGTCCGTCCTCTTGTCCGTCGTGGCGTAGATCACGTACGGCTGCTCGTACTTGCTCATGCCAGGAATCTCCCATCTCCTGTCCGTCCATGGTGGCCTCGCTGGTACTGTGGGGATCGGGATGTCGTCGCTGTCGCTGCCTCCAGGTCCCTCGCGCACGGTATCCTCAGCATCACCTGTCTCCATCTCCGCTTCGGTAGTCTTCAGTGTCTTGCATGGTGCTAGCGCTCTCTCCGCTCTGTGCCCGCTGTGCTTCAGCTTGTGGATGTCAGTCGCGTTCTTCTCGTATGTTTCCATCGCCTTCGCGTATTCCATTGGGTCTGTATTGGCTTTATACCACTTCAAGCATGGCTTGCAGTTGTGTCGCAAATGTATTAGCGGTCTAGGCCGCGTTCCAAAGTCTTTGTTGTGTACCTCGCATACTGCTGCCCTTGCGAACTTCTGCGCGGAGTCGATCGGCACATGCTTATTTCTGTCTCTTTCACGCCCCTGTGTCCTCCGCAATCCAGCCGCATACATAACACATGTATTGATGTCGCTCTGCATGTTCCTGCCACGGTTTGGCCGCATTTCATTTGTATATATGATCCATCTTTCTTCTCCATTTGCTCTCGTTGGCGTCGTCGACGTCGTTGCCGAGCTGCTTGCACCGAGCGCCTCGGCACATTCATTCGTACATTTTGCCGTCCTCTCGTATCGTCTGAATCCAATCGTCCAGTCTTTGTGCCCGCTCCTCCTCCTCCTCCTCCTGCGCGTGGATGCCCACCCAGTCCACTTCGTGATCGACCATTTGGTCCCACGTCTCTTGTCGATTTCCCTTTCTAAAAAGGAGATAGGTTCTACAATCCTCCACCCCCCTGGACTTATCGATTCCCCGGGAACATGCGAACACACAGATGATTCTCACACAATGTCTATCCGACCTTTGGATGCAGAATCTTTCAGCCAGGCCGGTATCGGTCCCTCCCCCGTCTCCGTGCACAATAATATTATACGGGGGCATTTTTTGTTCTAACATAACTCTTGTTCGCGAACCCCTTTTGATCATGACTATGCGGGGCACACTCGCGCGGCCGCTGCGCGCGCATGTCGAAACCCTTCCAAGCACAATGTGTTTTCAACCATTTCAACATCCCGTCTCAAGAACACCTATGTAAACATACGACTGTCTCACCCAACAATTATGAAACATCTGCCCGCGCGCTCTTGCCGAATCCTTCAAAAAGCCGTGGTTTTTCAACATTCTCATAAACATGCTACCAACCGGGCTTTGCGCGCGCGCATGTCGAAATCGTTCGAATCACCTTGCGCGCGTGCTGGGGGAACACGATCCGTGTCAAATAACAGCATGCAGGCCACTCTCGCGCGTCGACCACGCGCGCATGTCGAACTCCTTCCCAAACCTTCATCACCGACGCGAGGACGCCGTCATCGTCGCCGGCGTGATCAGCATCGGTGCCGTCACTGGCTGTGCCGTCGTCGTTGTCAACATCGTTACCAGCATCGTTACTATCACCATCGTGTTTACTGTTGTCGACGTTGCCATGATACCGCGCCCGCCCAAATCGCCGACTTGCACTGAAGTGCCCGCTAGGACGTGCCGAGTGGTCAGCGCCACCGCGTTCGCGTCGGTCGCGCCAAACTAGCTGGCCGCTGCGCGCGCGAGCATGCGCGGGTTAGCGCGGCCGCAGAGATGCACCAGCCAACACCAAGCACTCATCGCTATCGCTTCCGCATGGGGTGTGCAAACCAAGTTGCGGGTGGGTGGGTGCGATGTTTGCGCGAGCGGTAGAGTAGACAACAACCTCAAGTTGAGCACTGGTGGTAGATATCATCAAGTATCTTGCGTATCAATGGTGCGTCATTGTGAATGATTGCATTCAGGAAACGCAGGCGGCGGTATCGCAACAGTGTGTCGACGTCCCCTGCACCTGCTTTCGCCAATATTTGTTGTTTTGTGTCGACACTTGTTGTCTGACGTCCTTCGGCCTGGTCTTCAAGTCGACTGCCTGTTTTTGTATGCCGTCTCGGCGATCTTCTTCACCGAGGCTGACGTCGGGGGCTATAGTTCGCGTTGTCATAGTAGCGTCCTTCGCGCTTACCTTCGGGTTCATTCACAGATTCGGGGAAAAAAAACGCGCCTCCTGAGTGTGGCAATGGGCTCGCTGTTGCAATTTTGGCCTCCAGTTGCAATCTCCAGCCTGCTGAACCCCAAGATGCTTGCAGCATGCCACCATTGTCGCCGCCGCATCGATCTCCTCGATCCGTACTTGTGCCCCCCTCCTCCGTCTGGTTCTTCTGCTATGTGGGAGCCAGCCAGGTGTAGAATGGTTGAGCATCGTCACGCGCATTGGCGCGAAGACCCTGATGATGTGCTCCTGACCCTGTTGTCCTCAATGACCGTGGGGATCGCCGTATCGTCCATGTAGCTGGAATCTGCGACCTCCGTCTCCACGTCCTCCCTCGCTGAAAAGATCCTGTCCACCTCGTCGGCCACCCTGTGGAGCACGCCCATCTTGCTGAGGCCTTCGTTGATCTCGTCCAGTGGCTTCCTGTACATGATGTTGAAAGAAGCAGTTCGCCGTGGAGCTCCCTGGTCGCGAACGTCTCTTTGCCACTGCCGCGTAGTCAGTACTTGTCGGATGGTACCACGTCGCTCTGCTCGGTTCGGACAGCATAGCTCTTCTCTATCTCCTCCTCCTCCTCCTCCTCCTCCTCCTCCTCCTCCTCCTGCGCCTTCCTCCGCCTCCTCCTTCCTCCGACCCCCCCCCCGAGCCCACCCGCCGCCCTCTCTCGGCCCTTCCGGGCCGCGCCCCCGCGCGTGCGCCGCGAGAGAGGTTCCCGTGCTGCGCTCAGCCCATCGAGGACCTCAAGCTCGCTTTCACGTTCTGGAAGGATCGGATCGGTCTCCCTGCCAGGGGACGAAAGGCTACAACTACCGCTATCGCTATCCCCCCCCTTCCCCTGCCCCGTGTTTCGCCTGACTGGACCTCCGGGGCGGCCCTCCCCGCCACGGTCAGATTCGCGTCAGGAGCTTGGCCAGAGCGCACCCCAGGAGAGGTCCAGAGAGTCGCGGTGTCGGTACAGATTTGCTTCCACACCTCAGCGTGGGGGGCGCGGCCTCCCTCCAGCAGGGGAAGGACGAGGGCCGAGAAGGTGGGCTGTGGCGAAGCAGGAGGAGTGGGGGCGAGGAGGGAGGCGGGCGACGCCCCCCGCCGTCCTCTCTCTTCTCATCCGCCTCTGCTGTCTCCCCCTCCGCCTCCTCTCCGCCGCCCTCTCCTCCACCTCACTCTACTCTTACTCCTCCGCCTCCTCCTGCTCCTCCCCTCTCCCTCCTCCTCCTCCTCCTCCTCCTCATCTTCCTCCTCCTCCTCCTCCTCATCCTCCTCCTCATCATCACCATCATCATCATGTCGTTGTCGTTTCCACCGGGGGTGGTCGGAAGATGTGCTGGTGATACGGGGTTTGTGAAGCCCTGCCTTTCAGATTTAATACGTGTCTTTCCTGTCTTCAAAAGCGCCGAGGAGCTAGCAAATTGAAGCTCCAACCCAGCAAGACAGTAGTTGATCCTCTTTGGGTGGAGGTCACGCCAGAGGTAGACTATCGCATTCGCACATTTTTAGGGGCAAACATTCCCGAGTGGAGCGGTTTCAAGACCGCTGGCCAGGCGAAGTACCTAGGAGTGCAATTCGGCCCCGCGGCCACAGAGAGAGGGGTCTGGGCGGAGGCCATTCGCAAGTGGTGGAGTCGGACTTGCGACATTCCACGGACGGCCGCGCCATCGAGTGTCAGCCTGCCTCTGTACAACAGCACCGCCCTCTCGACGCTCAGTTATCTGTCACAGCTTTTTCCATTGCCAACCGTTGTCTTGCACAAAGAAAAAATCGCTCTGCACGAAGTCCTCCGTTTGCCGCCCAGCACGTTCCGATTGATTGATTTGTGTTCTTTCAAAGCACACGACTTTGTGGCTCCCGCATCCGCGCGAATCATGCATATTGCGAGCTTGTGGAGATGCGGCGTTCACACTTTGCGAAGCTGGGATTCGCAGCTGCATGAATGGGATTCCACTGGTGCGCTGGACGCGTGGTCAATGGAGTGCACCATGCTGGAACATTGGGCACGGTTGTTTGCAACGTTTTGCGAGGCTCGCCGAGGAGCCACCCTTTTCTTCAATCCCTGTGGCTGCCTGGCGATCGGCGCATGTGGAGGCCCGTGACGAGCAAGCTAGCGCAGCGGGCGAAGACCACAAAGGAAAGGTCCAGCGTACCCTTTCATCCTCTCTGCGCGCCTCTCTTTTTCCACCTGGTTTCGAGATTACTATCGCTAAGCATTTGTCTGCGTGGGGCTTTTCTGTGTCGATTAGTGGGACGGTGGGTGAGCGGTGGGGGGAATATCTTGCGGTGCTCCGCACATTTAAGCCTGCGTGGCAGTGGAGCCTTCTCAAGACCCTCGCAGGAGGGTGGACAGCATCTCACCGCATGCATGTCAGTGACGTGATACCCTGCATTTTTTGCTTGCAGAGAGCAGCCTGATTCTATCGCACACTATCTCATCTGCCCTGTCCTTGGTGAACTCGTTGCCCTCCCCCCTTCACCTCTTTGAACACTCGGTCCTGGCGCCGGCAACGGGTACAACTGGGCAGCGTGCGCACTCTCCCGCAGTGCCGCCATGCGCCTCGGCGTGCTCTCCTTTCACACCTACCATAAGCTCAAGGCGACGCTGGTTCACGGAACCGCAGCGAACCCGTCAGAGCAATTTGTTGTTGTTAGCAGTTGCCGTGCACACACACCACTGACAATTAAGCGTGCGGCCAGACTGTTGCCCCCCAGGTACGGTCGATCATCATCATCATCATCATCATCATCATCATCATCATCATCATCATCATCATCATCATCATCATCATCATCATCATCATCATCATCTCGTCATCATCATCATCATCATTATCCTCCTCCTCCCCCGTTTCAGCCCTCCTCTCTTCTTGTCCTCCTCTCCTCCTCCTCCTCCCGTTACTCCTCCTCCTCCTCCCAATTCTTATCCTTTTCCTCCTCCTCCTCTTCTTGCATCTCCCCCTCTGCAGTTGCAATATTGGCACCACTTCGCTTTCCCATGACACTGTCTGGGGGGCACGCGTGTCTCCTGCAGCACAATCCGTTCACACATAACTGTTCAGAAAGATGGTTTGAGACCTTGTGCGGATTCAATCGGAACGTTCCCGGCCTTTCAGACACAAAGCTCCCACTGCAGGTTTGACCACAGCTCAGGATCGGCGATTTGCTCCGATCGTTCAGAATGGTGCTCTCGCATCAGCGCAGCCCACACTTCTGGATCCGATTCCGTCTTCGTCGTTGCCGCCCTCTACTTTCCCCTCCTCCGCCTTCTCCTGGTCCTCCTGCTCCTCACGGTTCCTCCTATTGGGAAGGCTTTACGGCCGGTGCCGCCGAATTGAAGGGGGACGACGACGACGACGACGACGACGACGACGACGACGACGACGACGACGACGAGGACGACGACGACGACGACGACGACGACGACGACGACGAAGACGGCGGGTTCGGCGGCGGTGGCGGCGGCGGCGAGGGCGGCGGCGACGGCGCGGACGCTCTGGAGCTTTTTTTGTGGCTCTCTTGGGAGCCTAGTGGGCTGTGTTGGGGGGCCACTTGGGGGATCTTTTGGGGAGCTCCATGGCCACTTGGAGCCGCCTCGCAGTGGACATGAGGCCTCTTGGAGGCATGTGGGAAAATACGCAGCACTCCGCAACAGCAGATAAGAGTGAGGTGAGGAGGATGCTTCCGGGGGCGGGGGTCCGGGAGGAGAGGGGGGGTGAGGAGGCGGGAGGAGGGGTTCTGAGTTCCCCCTTGTCCACAGGGGGACCCCCGTCACGGCCCCTGGGATACCCCCCGCTGCCACCCCTGGGACTTCCCCCGCTGCAACCCTCACCACCGGCAGGGAAGGGATCAAAGGGAAGAGGCTTCCCCCCAGGGGAGGAGGTGAAAGCGGTGACGGCGACGACGACGACGACTCAAACGGAAATGGGGACCACCAAGGTCATATATATATATATATATATATAATACCCCGTTCGACGGATCGGTGCATACCTACAACAATGTAAGGGGCGAGTGGGAGTGGTAGAACGTCAGATATGGCGCGTTCGTTCTCGGCTTTTGTCTCCCACTCTTCTCAGCTTTCGCTCCTGTCTTCCTCCGTTTCTGTTCTCACCCGGACGACTCTCGTATGATACACGTTCGCTCATTCATCCGCCCCTGGGCGCTGCAAGCGCCGTGGGGGGCGGATGCATGCGCCCCCCCCCTTTTCAACGCCTGGACGAGCGTGCGAATATCCACGAGGGCAATGGGCTTCCCACGCGTGTCAGCACAAGGCAACGCCAAGTTCAACGCGGCATTCGTATACAATTCCGAGCGCTATTCACAGGGGGCGGTGCTTTCAAGGAAGCGCGACGGGAAGGAGGGGGCTCTCGTGTGGGGTCCTTTTGGAGCCGTCTTGGAGCGTCTACGGGGCCTCTGGGGGCCCTCCTGGGCCGTCTGCGGAGCCTTGCCGGCCGCATTGGGGCCATCGTTGGCTGGGTGGGGCCCGTGTTGGGACGTATTGGGGCCATCTTGGGCGGTCCTGAGCCCGTCTCGGGGTCCTCTTGGGCTGTCTTGGGCGTCTCTGGGGCCATCCCGAGGCCGGCTGGAACCGTCGTGGGGCCCTCCTGAAGGTCTCTTGACCCGTCTCGTGAGTCTGAACGAGTTTGCCAAACATGCAGGTTTTCCATTGGGAATGTGCGATTATTCATTTGTTGGGACCCTCGCGGGGAGGTCATCGGGGCGCCTTCGTGTGGCGTATTGGAGGCTCCGAGGGCGGTCTTGAAGCCATGTCTGGACGACTGGGTGCCATCGGAGATGGTCGAGGACCCCCTGGGACGCATGCCGACTCCATGCGGGCCGCCCAGGACCATCTCTGAGGCGGCCCAGCCGCCAGTCCAAGCTGGCGCATTTCGTATGCCCCCATACCCCCCGCCAGACCGGCTGGACGGAGCCTCCCAGGGAGGGGTTTGGGGAGGGGTAACAGTCTCACACGCCGTAGACCCCAAGGGGTCGGCGGACTTATGCAGCTTCGTACATACATGTGCGCTGCCTTCATCCAAGCGATGTTCGTTTGCTGCACGACCGTTCGCTCCTCGACCGTCGAGGATGGAGAATTCGAGGCATAGGGAGCTTCTGGCCTTTTCTCTGACGTCCAGAGGCCTCGGGATGCCCAGAAGGACCTCATGTAGCCTTCTGAAGCATTTGAGAGCGTCCATTATTGCTCTCGTCCGCACTGTTCCAGCAAGGAGGAAAGATGGCCTGAGGGGAACACGCCTTGACGTTCTTCAATGTTGGAACTCTCGGGAGCTTGCAACCAGCCCCAGATGACACAGGATGAAGAAGTGGCCCGGGGAAAGCCATGGATCTAGTACACGTTGCCCTCATGACCATCTTTGCTCGTACCAGTTGTTTTTTCCCGCCCACCTTCCACACGTGATCCCTCCTTGTCCTATCGTCCCCTCCGTCCTCTTCCAACGGCGGACGCTTTGTCCCGCGCTGCCTGGAGCACAGCGAACGGGAGCCAGCAGACACCTCCGCCGTCCTTCCCTCAGGGTGGGGTGGTTCCCCCGGGGGTGGCCACACGTCTACGACGGCGACCACCCCCAGGGGGGAGGGGCCAGGCAGCCGGAGCCTGCTCCTCCTCCGGCCCCTTCGCCGCAGCGAGTTATCGGCGAGGGGGTCACCTCACTGTCCCTTGACAAGCTTGTATAATTCGGTGTATGCCACGTGTGGGGCTTTGATATGCTCCACATGCTTCTCCCGTTTCCTCTTCCACTCGCTCGCCCCCTCGGCAGAGCCATGCCGATCTTCTTGTCGCGCCCGGCGGCGGCGCCCGACGAGAAGCCACGGGCGGGAGGCCCTACCCGGCTCCAGCGCTGCCCCTTCCAGCGGGCGGGCAGGACCTTAAGCGCTGCGTGGACGCCATTGCCACGCCGCTGGAGGCCGAGGAGCTCATGCAGGACATGAGGCCCGGCAAGGGTGGGTCGGCCACGCGCAGTGGGCGGTAGGGGGAAGGGGGGAGGCTTCTTAGAAGCACCCGTGCTTTTTAGAGGACATGCAGCCTGGCGAGGGCGGGTCGGCCACGCGCAGAGGGGGTAGGGGGTTGGGGGACGGCTTCTTCGAAGCTCCCCTGCTTCTTAGAAGGCGCGGGCCCTGTCTATAGACGTAGGGCCGGCGCCTCCTACGAAGCGGGCCAGTGCGTCCCCGACCCCACCCCCCCGTACCGACGCGGCCCCCGTCGGTACGATCGGAATTAGCTTCCGCTGCCCGTGCCTCGTGTTGGACCTCTGGGCCTCCTGGGGGACCCTCGTCGCCGAGGCTAGGATTCGCCGGAAGATTCCTGTCAGATCCCACACCCGGAGAGGTCCGTGGAGCAGCGGTATCGGTATACCTTTTGGGGTCCCCACTCGACGCGGCGGCGACCCCAGCGCGGGCGTTCAGGATTGAACGCCGCTGGAGTCCCAGAACCGGCCCATGTGGAACGATCCGGCTAGCGAAAAGCCGCCGATCGTTGAGGGTTGAACTTCCCACGCGGCGTCAGGGACCAGCGCGGGGTCCGTCACGACGCGAACCTGCCTTACGGAAAGGAGGGGGGCGAAGATTGACAGCGGTTCTCGTCCACTTTGCACTTTGGGCAGAGCTCGCTGTCGGCGTCGCCGCGGATGCTGATCGTTGGAGGCGCAAGGTTACCTGTCCACCTCGTCCGCCGTACGTTCTGTTTTTTTGTTTGTTTTCTCTCTCTCTCTCTATATCTCTCTCTTTGTCTGCTCCCCCCTCCCCGCTCCACCCTTTTTTCTCCTCCCGCCCCGTCCTACCGCTCCCCCAGTGTCCTCGCGCCCCCCATCCTCCCGCAAAACGGCACATGAAGCTCCCTCACCCAAACAACTGAAACACAACTACCTCCCAGAGCACCTTCCTCTATCGCGGCCCCTTATCCTGCTCCTGTCCTTGCCCTTCCCCCCTTTCTGCCCCTCCCGCCTTGATGATGCGCAGCTGCCACCAAGCCAGTGAAAGCGGATAAGTGGTGGTAGGGGAACGCACGGTAGGTTCATGCGGCGACGGCACGCCAGCGCCGGCGAAGGCGTTCCAGGTTGAATTTCGCATGGCAGAAGACGCGGAAGCACTGAGGGGCCCGGTAACGCCACAGGACGCGACGGGGCCACGACCGGTTCAAGCTTGCACGATCGAGGCGGAGTCAGAGTTTTTTTTGCGCGCGGCGACGCCGCACGAACCAACTGTTCGTTGCCCTCGCCCTGATCTCCCCCACCCACTCCTGCCTCCCTCCTCCTGCTCCTGCCTGTAGGCCGCAGACAGCCACAAAGAAACCGCTGATGCGAGCACCGCTAGGATCCTGCTCAGTGGTCGCCCCCCCTCCTTCTATCCCCTCCTTCCCCCCTCCCACTCCTCAGCCTTCGTACCCTCCCTCTCCCTGCGTGCGACGTCACTTGTGTTTTGGCGATTTCGTGGGCTGTGTTCGTTTCGATCTCGTTTTGCAGCAGCACGAGCACGTAAACAATACCTTTCAGGTCAAGCCCTGCCTTCTCCATGTGCTACTTCCTTGCTCGCCGAGCCACGCCCCCGCCGCCCTCACCCCCGTCCCGCCGCCGAGTGCCGCCACGGAGATGCTGGAGAAGCAGCAGCGGATTGTGGTGTTGCCCTGAGGCACTCCCCAGACCTCCGAACTCGTTCGGCAATGGGGGGCCGCAGCGGCGACGGCGAGGGAGGGAAGGAAAGGGAGTAAGGAGAGCAGGAGGAGGAGGAGGAGGAGGAGGAGGAGGAGGAGCAGGAGATGGAGGGAATGGAGGGGAAGGAGGTGGGGAGGGCCTCGCCCACATCCATTTTATCCATCTTGCGCCCTGAGGTTCTCAGATGTCCGAAGCTCAGGTGGCATCCGTTCTCCCTCAGGTCAGGGGGGCATTTCAATGTCTGTTTCGAGGTGCATGATTGACGCGGCTTACAACAAGAACAGCAGCAACAACAACCACAACAACCGCAACCACAACAACATGATGTTGTGAATGGTGGATTGGGATCAGGCGCTCGGCAGACACAACACTACAGATATGCGCGACGCTTTACAACGATGTGGGTTTCCCTCGGACATTGTGGCCATGGTTGAAGCTATCCCTTCCGAGCGCTATTTCACCATCGTGGGGTAAACGGGGGACTCCACAAAGAAAGAAGGCATATGGCAGGCATCGCGCAGAGATGCCCATGATCCACTTACTTACTGCAGTACAGACCACTGTGTTGCACGATGCTTTGGGGGCCATCAGCTTCGAGGACGAGTCAGCCTATTTGGTGACACGAGGCATCTATCAGGATAGATGTTTGGAACATGCTTAACGGTGCGGTTGGACAAACAAGTGTACAACTGGTATCGACTCACGGACAACTGTACAATTGGAAACAAGGCTGTGGAAATTCACATGGTATTGCAGATTCATGCTTCAACTAATGTTATCGTATAGTTGTTCTGTCTGATGGTGGTCTGTCCAAAGCTGTCCGTGAAGTTGTGTGTTTGGGTGGGATGGTGTTTTGCGATGTTAAGGGAACGGCCGATTTCAATTGCCGATTGGGGGAAGCGCATGGCATATTCGGCAAATTTGCTTTGAATCGGTCGCACGCCGCTTATTGATGAAACCAACAACTCAATGTGTAATGCAGTATGGTTGTGAATAAGCTGTTATACTCGCTCGACCCCGTTCGGTTGTTGAAGGCTGGCACATCGAAACTCGTGGCGTTCCACTGCCGCTGCCTTCGCCGCATCCTGGGCATTTCACATTCACCCTGTTTGCGGGTAAACAAGTCGAATGTCTTGAAAATAAATAGCGACAACACATTATCTCAGCTTCCGCTTGAGAGACAATAGAAATGTTACCCCCAGGGGTGCTTCAGTGCACCTTCATCCTTGGTGCGTCTGTGTTCATGTAATCTGGACGGTACCCAAGCTGTGGGACATAGGCGGCGCGGCTAGCCCAGACAGCATTGGGTTTCTTAAGTGTTCGAGATGACGCAGCACATGCGAAGCCCGCTGTCCTCGCCTTCCCCCCTTACTTTGTGTTTTCCCTATTGTTGCACCTCGCAGTCGTGCTGTTCCTAATTTTCTGCTTCGCGGTCGTGATGCGCACCGTTGCCTGCTTCACTGTCGTGGGGGCGCTCCGCGTCCTCGCTCTCTGTTGTGGCTGTTCTGAAGAGTTGACAATCGCGCGCTTTCCCGCCCACGCGCCCTCCCTGATGCACGGCTCATTTGAGATGGCCCCGAGGTGGCCCAGGACATCCGAGCATTATTGTGCCTCAGGGTGCGTGTCAGGAGGAGGGGAAGGAGTCAGGGAGGGAGTATGTAGCAGGGAGGACGATGGTGGGGGGGCGGTGGAGGGAAGAAGGGGGGATGCAGGAGCAGCAGCTGGACGGCGTCGCAGGGCCTTCGCGGGTTGATGCGGCTCGAGGCTGCAGGGATTCAGATTCGGCGGTTGTCCAGGAGGGGCCGGACCTCGGGTGCGACGGTGACGACGACGATTGACTGAGAGGGAGGAAGGAGGAGGAGTGAGGGAAGAGGTATGAGGGAGGAAGCAAGGAGGAAGGATGGAGTGGACGGGAGGGAGAGGGAGAGAGGAAGGGAGACAGTGAGGAATTAAATGTCTCTGGAATCGTGCGGCAGGTTTTCGGCGACGTCCGCAGGTTCCAAAAGTGTCTAGAGGAGCAGGAGGAAGGCGGAGGAAGAGAGGAATGATGAAGGAGGGAAAAGGAGGGAAGAAAGAGGAAGAGTGGTGAAGGTGGTGAAAGTTCGTACTGCGTTCAGCCAGTACAGAAGGCGTTCGTAAGAATATCGATTGATGTTGAGGGTTTCCAGGCGAGGAGGGGGAGGATGCGCATGAGGCAATAGAGGGAGGAGGGAGGGAGGGAGGGAGAAAAGAGTGGTTTCTAGGGTGTTGCTTTGGGTTCGTTGGATTCTGGATGATCTGGATAATTGTCAGGGGTCTCTAGAGGAGGGAGTGGATGAGAAAGACAATGCTTCGTTGATGTACATGCTTTCGGAGGTTCTGCTGGGTTGGCCATTCCTTCTTGTGATCCCTTGAACTGTTTGGAGATTATGCCGCGGCCGACTTGTTGCATGGCACCCCGATGCGCCAGGGCCCCCCGCTCACCAACTGGTCTCTCGTGTGTTATTTCGCTGCTCCTTGAGGTGCTTCACCCACGGCATTCTCCTCTTTTTTCGGCTGCGAGCGAGGGGGTTGCAGTGAGAAGGACAGGGCCTTCTCAGAAGGCGGCGGGCTCAGAAGCCCTCGCGCCTTCTGAGAAGTTTGTTCTGTCGTCGGGGAAGCTTTAGAAAACTTCTCAGAAGGCTGGGGGACTTCCGCACCTTCTGGGAAGGCCTTCTTCTCTTCACCCCCCCCTCGCTCGCGCCGATCTTCCCTCACAGGACATGGCTCGTTGCTTGAATCCGACTGTGACCGCCCGGCTCCCCCAGCGGCCTCAAGGCCTCAGTGGGCGGCTGTCCAGGCTGCCGCGCCCGCCCCGCGCGCGCCTCTCCCGTGCCGTGGTTCGCGGCTTCCTCGGAGCGCTGGCTCTCCTTTTTCGGGATGGCGTGCTCGTGCCGATCCGCCCCTGGCCTCGTCTTTGGAGCGTGTGGGGGGGCCTCTCCTTCGCCGCGCTGGGCTTGCCCACGCTCTGGGCTTTGTGCCCGCGCATGCTGGGGACCGTGTCTTGGGCAGTGCCGCCAGCCATGCTCCCCCTCGGACTGCACCCGGAAGGGGAGATTCTCGCGCCCCGAGGAGTCCCGGCCCGTCGGGCTCGTGGCCGTATCCTGGCCTATCGTGTTCAGCGTGGCTTCTGCAGGGCTTTGATGATCACGAGGGCATTGTTCCCATGCACCTCCAGGTCGAATCGGAGGTCACGCTGGCTGTCGAGCATCTGTCGTGCACTGCCACTGCAGGACTGCAGCTTCTTCTAGGGCTCGTGGATGGTCGGTTTTCAGCAACCGTGTGCTTTCCCCGCGGCTATCCCACGCGGTTGGCGGCCGAGGGCATAGCGATCTCGATATGTGACGCCCGGCGACGTCGACGAAAACGAATCTTGCCAGAGTAGCGAGGCTATTCTGCTCAGATGGATTCGGGAAGGCAGATGTCCATGTGGCACTGACCTCTACGAGGAGGAAAAGTAGGAGGGACGAGAGGACGGAGGGATGAGCCCGAGGAGGATGGGGAGGATACTGATGAGGAGGAGAAAAGGAGAATAGGAGAAGGATATTTACTGACATCAACACGAGGAAGTGGAGGAGACATATGATGAGGGAGTAGATAATGAGAATCGAGTAACTCGGAGGAAGAGGAGGAGGAGGAGGAGGAGGAGGAGGATCATAAGGAGGAACATAAGGACGAGAAACTTGAGGAATAGGAGGAGGAGGAGGAGGAGGAGGACAAGGACGATAATGAGCAGGAGGAGGAGCACGGAGGCGGAAGAGGAGGCGGAGGAGGAGGAGGAAGAGAAGGAGGGGGAGGAGGAGGAGGAGGAGGAGGAGGAGGAGGAGGAGGGAGGAGGAGGGGAGGGGAGGAGAAGGAGGAGGAGGAGGAGGTGGAGGAGGAGGAGAGGGAGGCGAAGGGGGAGGAGGAAAACGAGGAGGAGGAGGAGGAGGCTTCCCCTCCTGTGCAGGTCTCCGCCTGGGCCTCGAGGGGTGAGGCCTCGGCTCGGCGGCCGCGCGCACCGCTTGTGGGGCGTGCCCGGAACGGGGATTGGCCCCGCACTGTCTGGCGGAGGGATCGAGTTTCGAGGAGGGCGGCGGGAGGGGGGGGAAGCTTCGAGGTTCGAGGTTCCAGGAGGGAGGAGGACGATGAGGGGGATGAAGCAGCAGGAGGAGGAGGAGAAGAAGGAGCTGAAGGAGAAGGAGGATGACTAGCATGAGTATGCGGAGGAGGAGGAGGAGGAGCACGGAGGAGGAGGAGCACGGAAGTGGAGGAGGAGGAGGAGGAAGAAGAATGAGCGAGAAGGAAAGAGAGAGGAGAAGGAGAAGGGAAGAGGAGGAAGAGGAGGAGGAGGAGGAGGACGAGGAGGAGGAGGAGGAGGGACGAGGAGGGACAAGGAAGGAGAAGGAAGAAAATGAGAGCTAAGGAGGTGGATAATATTGGAGGAGGAGGGAGGAGCAGGGAGAATCAACAGAAATCGCGCCGGAGGGTGTTCTTTTATCTCGGATCCTGGAGCCAGTGGTTTGGGGCCCTTGGACCAGCACGCATCGATCTGGGCTAAGAATTGGAAAGACTCCAGAGTGGGTCTGGGGAAAGATTTCGTGTCTTCGCCATTATTGGGCCTACAGCGGGCTTCGCAGAATCGCGAATTTAAAGCGGCACAATATCCATCCGTGAAGACAGTGGTAATGAATATGTACAGCAAAAGAGAGCGGCGCTAATGCGAGAGCTGCGTCTTGAGAACCACCGGCCCTTCGTGCGCGTAGCCGCGTTCGAAAGCGTCACGCGAAATCTCGGGCGACACTCCCTCGATGTGATTTGTTGAATGCCACTGCTTTTCCAGGCTTCAGCCTATCGTGGGCCGGTTGCGGGACACGCGGCTGTCAAAATCTTCTCGGGATGAGGAGTTGTTTGCGGAGAGGGGTCGAGAGAGGTCCAGTGCAGCGTTTCCATGTAGAAGAATCCGCTGCGGTCTGGGGGAGGATGACGGCCAAAGCGAAGGAAGATCGAGCGTCCAGGTGCTTTGAGGCTCTGGGCCTCCTTGGGGCCTCCAGGGGCTCCCTGAGGAGGATACTTGGAGAGGGGGGTGACGGGAGGAGGGAGCAGGAGGATCAGACGAGGGGGAGTAGAGGAGGAGGAGGAGGAGGAGGAGGAAGATAAATCAGTAGTACGAGTGGAAAGCGCGAAGAGGGGAAGCCAGGAGGTGGGGAGGAGGGAGGTGGATTGGCATCGGAGATCGGGCGTGTGCACGCGCAGTGGCCACCATCCGAGACGTCGAGTTCTGTTTCGGCATGTGCCGCGCGCGACGTGCTCGGCGGCGGGGCGAGGGCGCACGGAAGGGCGAAGGGCGGTGAAAACCACACGCGAGAGGCTGGCGCAGAGGTCGGGCAAGGCGTGCTCGTCGTGGCGTGCCCTCCTGGCAGCTGCGGGCTGCCCCGTGGACGTCCCGCGGCCAGGCCCAGATGGGACAGATGCGCCAGGCGCCTCCCGCGAGAGCCGGAGGCCGTGAGAAGCAAACAGAAACAAATTTCGCGCAGGCGGGGTTATCGCCCAGGGGGCTTCTTCGGGGGAAGATCTGCAGTCGATCGCCCAGGGGGGGTTCCACGGCCGCCCCTGCGCGCCGCGGCGCTTCCGCGGGTGGCCTGGAGTTGCCCCGTGGCTGCCGAAGGGTCGTCCTGGGGCTGTTCTGGTCTGCGGCGCCGCTCGCCACGAGCACTCACGCGGGCGGGGCTCAGGTGTGGCGTGGTCTTTGCTGCCGCGCGCTTCCCCTCCAATCTTGCCCACCATGCTGCTGATACTGCTTCGGCTGGCACTGCTGTTGAATGTTGGGCCGCTGTGCCATAGCACCCGTCCTGCTTACCACTGCCTGCTGTGGCGCTGAGGCGGCAAGTACTGAAATACACCTGCCGCCGCACCCTTTGCTCCGACGCGCGGCCTTGCGTCTTGGGGAGGGCGCCCCAGACACCGGGGCAGACTGCACCTCGGGCGCGGTGGGCTTGCCGTGGGTTTGCCGTGGTGCTGGCGTCGTCTCCCTGGGCGCGGGACGCTGGGCTTGCCTCGGGTTTGCCGTGGTGTCGGCGCTGTCCGCCGGGACGCGTCGAGAACCAACGGCGCGGCGACATCTGGCGTGTGTGATTGCTCCAGCTCCACTGCACCAGGGCCGCCCGCCCCGCGGCACGGTGCGATGCACCCCTTTGCCGGCCGCCGCGGTGCTCCTCGCGCGGGGCCTGGCCAGGAGCGCGCAGCAGGCCCCCTGGTTGCCAGGGTTGCCTGGAGGGGGGCCAGGGAAACAGTACGCCAGAACTCGCGTTTGCCGACGCTCTTTGACGCTCGCGTCCTGGGTTTTCACGGTCCAGTTTTCGTGTGTTGTGTGCAGCGGGAGTTCGCGTCAAATTTCGGATTGGGCCTCGTCATTTTCATGATGGCCCCGTCAGGCCAGCCCGAGTCCTCCACACCTGAGTCTCACGTCTTCCGGACTGGTGGTGGCACCAGGCCCCTGACAGTCCCAGATCTCCGACGACGTAGTTTCTCCAGCTGGCGGTGTTCCCGTGATTTCGGTCTTTGGGGCCAGTTCTCGGGCTCTGCGGCCATTGGAAACGCATCCTGAACAAAAGAAAGTATGCCCATGGGGAGGGGTCAGGACCTCTGGGCCTTGGATGGCACAAAAGTGAACTCGGCGGATGCCCGGCGGCGGGCCCAGGCCCCTGGCGTGCAACCCGTCTCATCATCTCGCGGGGCAGGCCGTCGTTGGTGCAGCCTTCGGCGCCTTCTCCTCGGCTGGCACTGGCACGTAGCCTGCTGTGTGCCGCGGGCGTGGGCTTGGTGCCGCTGGCATGGCCCACGCCGCGCCCTGGCAGAAGGCGTGAGGCATATGTTTTGGTACTGGATCCCTGCCAGGGCGGTTTTGGACGGGCATGTATATGGTCCGTTGGTTACTGCTCGCCGTCGAGGCCGCATGCGTCGTTGGTCGCGCGGCCGGCTGCGTCATGGACTTCTTTCTTCTCGGCGACGAGCCCGAGCGGAAGTGAGAAGGGGTGGGCCTTCTCAGAAGGCTCGGAAGGCCCCCAGCTTTCTGGGAGGTTTTCTAAGCATTCCCTAGAGAGACAGAAAATTGTTCAGAAGGCCGGAGGGCTTCTGAGAAGCCCCGCCGCCTTCTGAGAAGGCCGCCTCCTTGTCATGCCCCCCCTTGCTCGCCGCCGTTGATTGGCTGACTTCGGTGTTGGCGCAGTCAGCCGTGGCGGGTAGATCGTGGCTGTAGGCGGGAGTCCTGCGCGAGAGGCTGCCCTTCCAGGCCGCCGTGCCAGCCGCTGTGTCCGCTGAGGTGGACCTGCTGGGCTGGTCGGTTAGTCTCTCGGAGTCCACCTTCGCCGAGTTGCTTGCTGGTCCCGCCCCTCCTGCCGTTCCTCGCCGCTGGCCTCTCGGAGCCCGCCCTCACCGAGGGCACTCGCTGCTCGCGCCCATCCTGGCGTTCCCCGGCGCCGCAGCCTCGCGGAGCCCGCCCCTGTTGCAACCCTCCCCCGGGCGAACCGCGAGGGCATCCCAGAGCTCCGAAACGTTCCAGGACCGAGAGCCTCGCCCGAGCGCTCCCGTTCGAGTCACCCACAGTCCCTCCCGAGCGCTGCCGGCCGACTCCCGAAGACGCCCTCGAGACCCTTCACCGGGCGACCGAGGCACTCGCTGCTCACGCCCATCCCGGTCCTGGAGACTGAGCGGGCCCGGCTCCGCATCGTGCGCTCCGTGGGGATGCGGGGGGGGGCCCCCCCGCAGCCGCAGGCACGGCGACGGAGGCCGCCGGGAGCCTCCCGATCTCGTCGGGGGCAGGCGGGCTGGCCAGTTGCGCTCCCGCGCCCGGCAGGGCGGCGCCAGAGCCTGGTGTCTCTCGGCCGAAAATCACCACCCGCCAAACCACCCCAACCCAACCCGAAGGCCTCAATTTGCCCTCCATTTCCAGCTGTGGTGGGGTCGGGGAACATAAGAAAATCACACATGAAGCCCGTACCCCCCCTCCCCAACGCGAAATTCGGATCTTCGGGTTGGGGCCTGATAGGTAACTGGTCAGAAAAGCGGCGGCGTGCCTGGCGGGAGGAGTGAGTGGAGTGGGAGGGGGGGGGGGGGTTCTCAGAGGGCTCAGATGTCCCCCAGCCTTGGAGAAGCTTCCTGAGCCGTCCGACGCAGAAAACTCCCCAGAAGGCCAGAGGGCTCCTGAGAAGCACCCACACGGGCGGTGAAGGAAGGGCCCTGAAGGGGCCCTTCTCTTCACCCCCCCCATGCAGGTCCCCCCCCATGACCACCCGCCCGCTCCTTCTCGCTTCCCCCCCTTGACCCGCCGCCGAAACAAGCAGGCTGAGCGGCTGCCCCGAGGCCGCGGCGAGGAGGCCGCGAGAGTGGCCGTGCCCCTGTGGCGGTGGCCGCGCCCGCGACCGCGCCCCTGCGGCAGTGGCCCCGGGGCCGTGCCGCAGCGACGGACGCCCGAGCAGGCCTCCATTCAGAGGAGGATTCGGCACCCATACCTCTGCCCTTTCCTCGCTTTCCTTTTTTGGGGGGCTTCCTGGGAGGACCTCGTTGCCACCGCTGGATTCGCATCGAAATCCTGGTCGGAACGCACCCTGGGAGAGGTCCGGGGAATAGCGGCATCGGTACCGTTGATTGCGAAGGCCTTACGGCCGGTGCCGCCGACCCTGAATGGCGACGACGACGACGACGACGACGACGAGCGCTCTTGGGGGCCTCGTGGGGGTAGTTTGTGGGCCTCTTGGGAAGCTCTTAGGGGCCGCTTGGAAGCCTCGTGGGGGCCTCTTGGGGCTTCCTGGGGGTCTCTTGGAGGGGGCCTGGGACGTCTTGGAGGCTTCTTGGACGGTCTTGGGGCTATCTTGGGCGTTTTCGGCCGATCTTTGGGCGACTCGGGGCCCTCTTGGGCCGTCTCGGGGGCCAGGGCCATGTTTGGAGTGTTTTCGAGTTTCTAGGCCGCCCGAGGAAAAACGAATCTGCCCCCCACCCCCCCCCACCCCCCCGGGACCCCCCCCTCCACCCCCCCGGGACCCCCCCCCCCCTGGGGAAGGGATCGAAGGGAAGGGGCTTCCCCTCGATTACGACACTGCTTGATTTTTCTCTCGCTCACGAGCTTGAGAAGGAAGCTGCAGGGAAAGGGGACGACGGAGGCGACGACCGACGGAGACGACGACTCCAACAGCCAAGCCCCTCGCACACGCCGACAGGGTCGGCGGATTTCCACATCCATAGGTCGTCGGCGGCACGCCGGCGTGTTCCTCGGTGTTCGGTGCGGTTGTGACCTCGGCGCCTCTCGTGGTATAGCCGCCCCCCAGAGGCCCCCGGATCAGGTTCAGCATCTCTGGTGAGAGGGCTCTGGCGAGAGAGTTGCACCGTGCCGCGCAGTGATCACGTTGACGCTCGGGCGCCGAAGTCCCTTTGCTGTGTTCGCCGAGTCACGATTGTTTTGCTTACCAAGCCCGCGGTCACCACCATCACCACAACTCATTCGCATACTCATCATCACCATCATACATCGCTCATCGTCGCCATCCATCACCCCAACCATCCGCATCGGCATCGTCGGCATCACTATTGAATGGTGTTCGTCCATCTCGCCACCGTGCTTGGGTTGTGGGTGCTGGGCCCACTGGGAAAATGGGTAGCAGTTCTGCTGGCTCCAAAGATGTGACCCTCTTCGGGGGCAGTCTCCAGGGGCCCACTTCGGGATCTCTTTGGGGCCTCTTTGGGACTTCTGTTGGTGTTCCTGTGGGCTTGCTGGAGGAGTTTGTAATCTTCGCGGTGAGGGGCCGTCTGGTGGCGATCTTGGGGGCCTCTCAGGCCGTTTTGGAAAGCCTGAAGGCCGAATAGCCAATACCAACGGCGTCTCTTGGTAGCCGCTATTTCGTCTTAAGTTTCGACGCTGCACATACGTATGATGATGATGTTGCCATGGCTACTGTTGATAATGATGCTCATCGTCATCAGCATCATCATCACCATCAGCAACCTCAGCATCATCAGCATCAGCATCAGCATCACTGTCATCCCCACCATCGGCCATCTCCGTAAACCGTCGTCGTCATAGTCGTTGCCATAGCGCAGTGTGACACACTGCTTAGGAGGGTCAGTCACAGGTGCGAGTCAACGTATGAGAGCCCCACCTTCTCTACGCGACGCCTAGAGTTCAGTGTTATTTGGATACTGTAGCTTGCATTGTTGTGAGATCAGCGCCAGCTTTGCAAGTTCTGTAGAGGGTGGGGAGGTGGAGAAGGGTCAAGAACGTTGCGCGCGTTAGAGCTGCGAGACACGTGATCCAAAGAACTTGGACAATTCCTGCACGGTGTGCACAGCGTTACGCCCCCTCTTCACTTGATTGTTTCTCCTCGTCTTTTTCATTATCCCTTTCATCCTGGCTGTCATCCTGTTGCGAATCTTTCTTCCTTACCCCGATAAACCGAACAGTTGGTACCCGATCAGCATGGGCTTGTGAGTGGTATGGTGGACTGTGATGACGTCGAAAGTGTTTACATCAGCTGAAGTCTGACCGTAGCGTTACCGTAAGCAGCATTAGTCGCAATGACTGATCGAGGCCGTTCGGTATGGTATCTCCGGCATACCTCTCGACATAGTCAATGAGGTGGGAGGTTCTGTCGCTCTCGCCCACGGGTTGTAAGCCAAATGTCGAACGAATGTTTGGCTAAACGTCATTGCTCTCGGAATGCCAGTTACGTTTTGATGAAAAGAACTTTATAAACGGACGCGAGCCAGTGTAGGAAAAGGGACGCTTGGCAGTGTTAGGAGCCGCTGCTCGAGTTGAGCGAATGTGTCGGCGAGACGGGTCAGGTCTTGCAGAATGGGGCGGTCTAACGCATGCGGCTTCATGTAGCACCGTTCCACTCTGGAGCATTGGCGTCCCTGACAAGTGGCGGGTTCCGGAAACCTGAACCCAGAAGTCTTGCCATCCATTTCGGGCGGATGTTAATGCTAAAGGGCCCTTGTAGGGACGGGGCCCTTTTCTTCACCCCCGATTCAGATCGCCCCCCAGTACCGCCCGCCGGATATCCGTTTCCAGGGCGCTCCGGAACGCTAGCAGAGCTTCTCCAGAGGGCTCTGAGACGGCCGCGGTGCCCGATGCATCCTCCGGAGCCGCCTGATCCCAGAGATTCTCTCGATTTATCCTCGCCCGAGTTTGTCCTCGTCCTGGCCTCGTCTTGCACATCTCTGGGGCGCTTGTGTGCTTACGCTGCGTGAGCATTTCTCGATCGGCGTCGGCAGCGCCTGATTGTGGCAATACGGTGGGGCCGTTCGTTAAGTAATGTGGCCAGGAGGCTTCAGACCCTGGAGGATTCCTTATATGATGAGGGCTGCGGTGATATCCATGGCCAGGCCTTGATTGGTGTGCCACCGGCTTCCAGACTCTGGACTCATTATCTAAAGGTGCCCCATCCCATGCCCTCACCGTATAGAGCTTGATTTGCCTATAATGCGCGAGTGTTTTGCGATCAGCGCCCGCAGCGCGTGATTAAGACAATGGGAGCAGCGACGGCAACATACCGTAGCACCACAGGTGGGAGTCCCAACGCCACCAGCGCTAGCAGGAAATAGCGGTGCATCTTCACCGACAGCCGCACTGGTGTACGATAGTGCCAAGACATCAGCACCAAAAGGCATGTCAAGCAGCGATGGCCAATCCACAACCTACGACGGTTCGGGGGAATTGCGACGAGCAGACCAGCCGAGTTTCCTTCCCGTCGTGCCTCCCGTTATACGCTCACTCTTCCCCTCCCTGCCCGCACTTATCCTCGCCGTCGTCCATCCAGTCGTCTCGCACTCCTACTACTCCTTTTTGGGGTCCCCGACGCCAGGGCGCTATACAGACCAGGACGTTGCCAGAGCCAGCGGGAGAACGAAGCTCAGGCTCGGGGACAGAGTCGGTCCACGGCTGCAGTCGTCTCGGGCGTCCAGATCCTCCTCGTTGGAAGTCTCCGCGTACGGGGCCCTTCTTGTGCAGTTGCCTGTCCGTTCCCTCATCCCTCCCCACCTCCTTCCTTTTCTGCCCTTTCCCCCTTCTGCTGTCGCCCCCTCGCCCTCTGCAGTCTCACCGCGGTCGACGTGTTCTTTTTCTGGTCATCTCTTCTCTATCGTCCTCCTCTCCGCCATTTTCCCTTCTCTGGGATGTGAAACATGCTGCCGCTGTTCGATCCCAAACGGTGTCTTTACCCCGGGCGGACATCGGGCTCGCGTGGGCGTCTCCTCCTCCTCCTCCTCCTTCTCCTCCTCCTCCTGCTCCTCCTGCTGCTCCTCCTCCTCCTCGTCCTCCTCCTCCTCCTCCTCCTCCTTCTCCTCCTCCTCTTTGATCAGGCTGAACATGTCTTCCATCCCTTCATCCGCATCCCCCTCCCGGGTTTCTATATCACGGCGGCCCAGCAGTGGCGCGGCCACGTATGTGATCGCCATACTCGGCGTGTGGATTTGAAGCCTTACCGCCCGCCGCATTCTAGTTTTGCGAGAAAAAGGTGCCGCTGAGACGGAGGGGGGGAAGCGAGGAGTGAGGAGGATGCGCGAGGCGACCATGGAACGACACCATTGATGGCTGCAACTTCTTGTGTGCCAGACACATCGAAACGACTTCCATTCTGCATCAGGCTCACTGATGTAGGGTTTTACGCAAGCATGCAGGGTTTATATGTGGGTATTGCGTGGGGATTTGCTCCGGCAGCAAGGAAACACTGTCGATACGATGTTTTGGCTCCAACACCGAGGCGATGCAAAGATTGCAACGCCTTGCTGACGTAGGAGCTCAATAATACAAGCATGGAGAGCCAGCTGAGCAGGAGGCATGGGTAACAGTAATGATATGTTCAGCGAGTGGTGGAGAGCAAACCTCCCATGATACACATAGGCTTAGCATGTCGCGTAGCACTGATGCAACGCCATCTCAGCGATGCACCCAGCCCAATGCAGTTTCCCTCAGCGCGGGGTTGCTGCAGTCTGCATGCCAGTAGGACAGCAATGGGCCCCAAGAGGCCCCACGATAATCGAATGAACGCCCTGAGCCGTGAACGCGTGTAAACAGCAGCAGGTTCAGCACATTGGCATGTTGTCAGTCCCCCCTTTCCAACTCAAAATGCCTCGGACACAACCCCGTGCACGCAGTGTACGATTGCTTGCCACGTTTTGGGCTTGCGCCCATCGCGTGTGCAAGCAGAACGCCGCTGCAAGGGAAAACAAACAACGGTGTTATAGAGTGAAGTCGTGCGCTTTAGAAAAAACCGAGCATATGCATCGGACGCAAGCCCCAGATCACACTGTTTACGGGGGACCCTGCGAGTCTTCAAGACGCCCCTAGACGCCCTCAAGACTGGCCAAGGCGGTGCCAGAGCCTGCCTCAGGACCCAAGGCCGCCCCGAGAGCCCCAAAGACGCCACAAGGGCCTCGCCCTCCAAGATGGCCCCAACGGGCCCCAAGGGGCCCCGAAGTTGCCCCAAGAGATTCCGAAATGTTTAGGTAGGCATCGGTGTTTTCACTGAATGTTTGACTTCTTCTTCTCGCCAGTACTGAGAAGAAGCCAAAAGTCAGGCCAGAAAGAAATCCGAAGAGGTGTTTTAAGGCCGTTGCAAAGTATATGTTCGAGGTGTACGACTGCATGTCTCAAGGCGTTTGGACCGCAAGGACGCTGGCGAGTTCGGTTTTGTGGGAACCCGCGTCAAAAGCGCGAGGAGAAAATACTTGCCAGAAGAAACACCAGGTTGGCCTAAAGGTTTGGGGATGTGTGCTGCAGACAATGTGCACTCGAATGATCTCGGTAGGCCTCATTCCCAGGCCGCTTTAACCTTCATCAGTGGCCGGTCTTTGGGCCTCGCTCGCAACAGGTCCCATTCTCAACCGAGAAGAAGCAAAACAATAAATAAAACATGTTGGGCATTTCGGGTTCACGGAGGGTGGATTTGGAGACCACGAGGACTCAGGAGGTGCGTTGCCGAGTTCGCCCCCTTTCCTTCCCCACAAAGATTTCGGCCCCCAGGGGACGGCAAAAGGGAGATAAGGGACAGACAGCTAAAAGCCTCACACGCCTTTCGCCCCGCGGCAAGCGGGGATTCGCAAACCCATTGTTCGGTTACAGAATTGGAGCAGAACCGAGGCTTTGCAGTGTCATGTGAACGTGTCGGTGGCGACGGTCCGCCGATCAAGTAATCTCGAGCATTCCCGTTCCTTTGAAAATTTGGCAGATGTTCTGCAATAGCCTTTGGATTTCATGCCTGAGCATCGCTGTATTCGCGTGCGCCCGGGGCCTGAGGACCAGAAGGGCCGCGACCAGTTCCGGAAGAGGGAGCAGGCGGCCAGGGCCACCAGGCTTGGGCAAGAGGACCGTGTGCGTGTCGTCGCGCACGTCCGCCCCTCTCGCCATACGCCTCACCGGCGCGCAGTTGTGGTCATGGAGATCATACGGAGCTCCGACGTGACTTGAAATAACATGGAGTCGTACTTGATATTCGGAACACCTTTGGTTCGGGAGGGGGCCGCGGTTTCTTGGCCGGTCCCGGGCCGACGTAGGGACAGTTGCTTATTGTCGAGATTCGCTTGTTCATGGAAGCCCCTGCGTTCCCGGTTCTGGTGGTCTGATGGCAAGGCGCCGACTGTATCACACTAGTGTTGTTCGTCTGGTTGCATGTGCCGCGCGAGCGCCCCAGGGCCGCGCTTCTTTCTTGGCCTGCTGTGTGTTCTTCGAGAAGCCGCAGCGGCGCACGCGTGCAATCAATAAAGCACAGGCGTCATGACAGGGTCTTCACCTTGCTGTCGGCACCCCCACTTTCCGTGCTGCCCTGGGACCCTATTTAGGCTCTTGTGGGGGCGTCTCGGAGGACAGCGGGGCATCGGGGCCGCCTTCGGCCATGTCAGGACTATCGAAGACGCCTACGGCGAACCACCTGCCCCTTTGAAAGCGCCTCTGTGGCCGACAGCTGGGCCAGAGCTCGGCCAAGTTATCGGGCCAGTTGTTCCCCGAGTGAGTCTGGAAAGACTTCGGGGAACGCATGGGGGAGCAAGAAGAGGATGAGGGGGAGGAGGAGAAGAAAATGAGGACGATGAGGAGGAGGAGGAGGCTTCTTGGGGCACTCTTGGGGCCTGCTGGAAGCTTCCTGGGGGCCTCTCGGATGGTTTTTAGTTAGGGGCCTTTGGGGGCCTCTTGGGGGCCTCTGTGCCCGTCTGAGGGTGTTGCTGGCTTGTCTGACGCCGTCGGAAGCCGTCTTGGGGGCCTGTCTGGGTCGTCTCGGGGCCCTCTTGGGGCATATCAGGGGTTCTTAGAGGCCATCTTGGGCGTCTTGGAGGCCTCTGGGGCCATCTTGATCTTGGGGCCCTCTTAGGGCCTTCTTCGGGGCTTCTGGGGCCGTCATGGGGCCATCTTGGAGGCCTCCTGAGAGATCGTGGCGGCCTCTTGCGCCGTCTTGAGCTTTCGGAATGCCGAGAAGACGCCAATGCCAACATCTATCAACAACCTTAGGAAGAAACAAGGATGTGTGCCTCTTCGTGCCCTCCTGGAAGACCTCCTGGACACCTTTTGGACCGTCTTGGAGGCGTCTTGGAGGACTCGTGGGTCATCTGGAGGCCATCTGAGGCCGTCTTGGGTGCATCTTGGGCCGTCTTGGGGGCATCTTGGGGCCATCGTAGCCGTCTTGGAGGCCACCTTGGCCGTCTTGGACGCCTCTTGGGCCTTCTTGGGGCCGTCTTGGTGGCCTCTGCGGCCGTCATGGGGCCATCTTGGAGGCCTCGTGGGCGATCTTGGGGGCCTCTTGGGCCGTCTTGAACCGTCGGAATGCCGGAAAGAAGCAACTTCCCAAATCCTTCGAAAACCTTAAGAAACAATCAATGATTTTGGCCTCTTCGGGCCCTCCTGGAGAACCTCTTGGAGGCCTCTTCGGCCGTCTCGGAGGCCTCTTGGGGGCCTCTTGGGCCGCCTGAGGCCATCTGGAGGCCGGCTGAGGCCGTCTTGGGTTCATCTTGGGCCGTCGTGGAGGCATCTCAGGGCCATCTTAGCCGTCTTGGAGGCCATTATGGGCGTCTTGGAGGCCTCTTGGGCCGTCTTGGGGCCCTCCTGGGGCCGTCTTGGGGGCCTCTTGGACCGTTATGGGGCCATCTTGGAGGCCTCGCGGGCGATCTTGGGGGAGCTCTTGGGCCGTCGTGTGGTCTTCGGAAGGCCGAAAAGAAGCAAATACCCAAATCCTTCAAAAACCCACGGAAAACCAATGATTTCGGCCTCTTCGGGCCGTCCTTGAGGACCTCTTGGAGGCGTCTTGGGGGGCTCTATGCAGCCCTGCAGCCCGGGTGGCAGCGCCCTAGAGTATTAGTGGGGCAGGTGTCTCATCAAGCTCGCTTCCTGGTCGCCAGGGCGCAGCAGGCCCACGTTCACCGCCTGCAGCGCCAGAGACCAGAGCGACACCTGAGGCAGCGCTTCGGTTATGTACTGTGGCGCGTGTTTCTGGGCAGATTCCCGAGCCAGAGCCCCTCGCAAAAGCGATTCTTGCACTGGCGAAGCATGATTGTGGGCCGTGCGTGCCCCCGACGATCAAACCACGCACAGAGCTTTTGCAGGCCAACTTGGCGCCAACGGCGCTGGCTGAGCAGGCAGTTTGGCTGGAATTCTGCGGTTGGAAAGCCAGCGTTCCTGGCTACGCGTCCGCGGTCCGCCTCTACGGGCAGGCAGCGCGTGCTTGCGGGAGCCGCCCGTGGCCTCCCACGCAGGTAGCGCTGGATTGCTTCGTTTGTTTATTTCGCAGCTGGTCGTCGTTGAGCCGGTACTTGTCCCATCTCCGCACAGTGCTGTCGTGGCTGCTGCCCGACCTGCGGGTGCACTTCCCGACCTGCGGGAACGAGAACTGTGTGCTGCCCGACCTGCGGGAAGCACATAGTGGGAACGAGAACCCAGGATTGGCAGTGGCCCCGGGAGGGCCTTTGCTGGCGCTGGGCGGTGCCGGTCGCCAATCCCGTGCCAACGCTGCGTACCACTGGGGCGCCCATGCTAACGCTGGGCGGTTCCAGCCATCAGGGGTCCTTGCCAACGCAGGAGCGGCAGTGGGAACGAGAACCCAGGATCGGCAGTGGCCCCGGGAGGCGGTGGCGACGAGGAGGGCCCGTGGCGACGAGGGGCCGTTGCGGCGAGGAGCACCAGCAGCGTCCTGAACGCCAGAACGCACGGACGGGAGCCAGGAAGGCGACGAGGAAGGGCAGTGGCGACGAGGAGCACGAGCCACAACCCGAGCGCCCAAGAGCACGGGCAGGCGCGCCAGCACCCGACGACCCGCACAGGGGCACCACTGCCACCGCCAGCAGAAGGCGCGGTTATCCTCGCGCCCTCGCGCCTGGAGGAAGGAGAGGAGCAAGCGGCGTAGCATCCCCGCGCCCAAATCCACCAGCCGCACGCGGCCACCGGCTGTAAGCACAACGATCCGCCGCCACGGGGGCACTGCCAGGCAGTGAACCAGCGTGATTCCACTGAGGCCACCGAGGCCAGGAAGCGAGGAGACCACTCGAGTCCTCCTGGAGATTTTCCTGCCCCCCAAACCGCTGCACGATTTAGGGGCGATGAAAACGCCTGAATTAGGAATCTGAACACCGAAACGCTCGCATGTGCAATCGGGGCCCTGAAACACACGAATCCGCAATCTAAGCGCTGAAACGTTCGAATGGGACATCTGAGCACCGAAACGCCCGAATTGACAATCTAAGCACGGAGACGCGCGAATCGGCAATCTGAGCACGGAAACGTCTCAATCGGCAATATGGGCACGGCAACGCCTCAATCGGCAATCGGAGCACTCAAACGTCCGGCGCAGCTGATCGAAGATGTGATGTGATGATCTGTGTTCTCACGCCAGTTGCGCGGAATCATTGCCAAAGGCATTTTGTGTGAAACTGATGTGAAACTATAGATCGTTCTAGCTAAATCACAGATTCCTCCAATATTTTTGGATCCCTTGAGGTAGAAAGCCTGTTAATCCAAGCGATTGTGAAGCACTGGACGCACCTGTTGGCACTTCCCTGGGTGGCGTCGCTGGGAGCGTCCCATAGTAATGACTCACTCTGTTGTAGGCGAGCCAACAGGGTGTGTCGGGCACTGCGTCGTCGACGTCTGCACCAATGCTGGTAAACGTGCGAATGCTGCCGGCATTCACCACCACCACTGTTTTTTTCGCATATCCTCGCCAAAGTGCCCAACACAAGGTCGTCTGCGTAGTCCTCCCGCAACTGCTTAGCCTTATGCTGCTGCACAGTGCGACCAAGATTGGCAGCTGCCGCTGCTAGGGTTGCTGGGTCTGCCTCTTCCATCACACGAGCCCTCATGCGTGAGATGCTGTCGTCCGTCATCCCAAGTGTTTGGAGGGCGTGGAGCAGGCAGTGCCCGTCCTTCGGTGTCGACGGATCGCAGCGCTTGCCGTAGGGAGCCAGAGCCTCGTCGAGCTCCTCAATGCTGATCTCTGCATTTTTTTGTCTGGCACGTTTGCCGCGGGCCTCTTTCGGTCCAAAACTGTCTACAGAAATCTTTGGTCGTTTAGACTGGTCCACCCCTTCTACAGGGGAATACCACCTCTGAAGGTTTCCCTGTCTACAGTATCACAGTGGCCCTGTCTAAAGAGGTTTGCCAGGGGATTATTCCCCACGTGCTTCGTGGGGTTTTGGTTTTCTTCCCACCCGCGCCGCGCCCGCGTCTCACCCACGCCCGCCCTCCTCCCCTCCTTCTCCTCCCCTCCTCTTCACGCACACAGCGCAGCGCAGCGCAGCGCAGCGCAACACAGCACAGCACAGCACAGCACATCGCAGCGAAGCGCACACAGCACAGCACAGCACAACACAGCACAGCACACACACGCGGCTTGGCACGCGCGGCACATTCTCGACGCCATAGGGGTCGTCCACGGCACAGCAGGTGCGGCAGTTTTGCACAGCACACTTGCACAGCACAGCACAGCATAGCACAGTACAGCACACCGCAGCACAGCACGGCGCGGCACAGCACACCACATCGCAGCACAGCTCAGCACAGCATAGCACACAGGGCAGGCGCGCAGGGCACGGCACGGCAGAGCGTGGCAGGGGTGGCACTTTCTCGACACAACAGGGGGTGCGCAGGGGGTGGTCCCTGAGCTCGGCCGCTATGCACGAGGGCTGTCCAGGCACAGCAGGCGTGGCACACTCTCGACACCACAGGGGGTGCGCGGGGGGTGGTCCCTGAGCTCGGCCGCTATGCACGACGGTCGTCCAGGCACAGCAGGCGTTGCACTTTCTCGACACCATGGGGGTGCGCAGGGGGTGGTCCCTGAGCGCGGCCGCTATGCACGACGGTCGTCCAGGCACAGCAGGCGTGGCACTTTCTCGACACCATAGGGGGTGCGCAGGGGGTGGTCCCTGAGCTCGCCGCTATGGACGATGGTCGCCCAGGCATAGCAGCACTTTAGAGGGGGTGGTCCCTGAGCTCGCCGCTATGGAAGACGGTCGCCCAGGCACAGCAGGCGTGGCACTTTCTCGACACCACAGGGGGTGCGCAGGGGGTGGTCCCTGAGCTCGGTCGATATGCACGACGGTCGTCCAGGCACAGCAGGCGTGGCACTTTCCCGACACCACAGGGGGTGCGCAGGGGGTGGTCCCTGAGCTCGGCCGCTACGCACGACGGTCGTCCAGGCATAGCAGGCGTGGTACTTCTCGACGCCACAGGGGGGGGGTGCGCAGGGGTGGTCCCTGAGCGCGGCCGCTATGCACGACGGTCGTCCAGGCACAGCAGGCGTTTCTCGACACCACAGGGGTGCGCAGGGGTGGTCCCTGAGCGCGGCCGCTATGCACGACGGTCGTCCAGGCACAGCAGGCGTGGCACTTTCTCGACACCATAGGGGGTGCGCAGGGGGTGGTCCCTGAGCTCGGCCGCTATGCACGACGGTCGTCCAGGCACAGCAGGCGTGGCACTTTCTCGACACCATAAGGGGGTGCGCAGGGGGTGGTCCCTGAGCTCGCCGCTATGCACGACGGTCGTCCAGGCATAGCAGGCGTGGCACTTTCTCGACACCAAGGGGGTGCGCAGGGGGTGGTCCCTGAGCTCGCCGCTATGGACGACGGTCGTCCAAACACAGCAGGCGTGGCACTTTCTCGACACCACAGGGGGTGCGCAGGGGGTGGTCCCTGAGCTCGGTCGATATGCACGACGGTCGTCCAGGCACAGCAGGCGTGGCACTTTCTCGACACCAGAGGGGGTGCGCAGGGGGTGGTCCCTGAGCTCGGCCGCTATGCACGACGGTCGTCCAGGCACAGCAGGCGTGGCACTTTCTCGACACCACAGGGGGTGCGCAGGGGGTGGTCCCTGAGCGCGGCAGCTATGCACGACGGTCGTCCAGGCACAGCAGGCGTGGCATTTTCTCGACACCACAGGGGGTGTGCAGGGGGTGGTCCCTGAGCGCGGCCGCTATGCACGACGGTCGTCCAGGCACAGCAGGCGTGGCACTTTCTCGACACCATAGGGGGTGTGCAGGGGGCGGTCCCTGAGCTCGGCCGCTACGCACGACGGTCGCCCAGGCACAGCAGGCGTGGAACTTTCTCGACACCATAGGGGGTGCGCAGGGGGTGGTCCCTGAGCGCGGCCGCTATGCACGACGGTCGTCCAGGCACAGCAGGCGTGGCATTTTCCCGACACCATAGGGGGCGCGCAGCTGTAGCATCATAATCGTCATCATCATCAAGAATTGTAGCCACCCTGGCTCATGCGGGCTCAGACTGCTGGATATGTGAACGCGGACGGCCGCCGGTGACTCTCCGTTAAAGGTACGGTCCCCCTCGTGGCGCCCAAATGCGGAATGTCTGCTTTGCCACCGCCTTGCGAGCAGCTCAAGAAATCAATGCAAGATATGGGCGCTGAGGTGAGCCTGGATGGTTTGCGAATATATGTTTTCCGGCATGGGAGCGCCTTGGTACGCGGCGCATTTGATGCTTACCACCGACAGCTGGCAAACTGGTGGCCTGACACGCTCCTCACCAGGTACAACGAGCTGCCGCGAACAAAAGGCGCCGACGATGCCAGGAGGCAGTGCTTGACTAGGTACTTGCTGAACCCTTCGTCCGGCGGGTTCCCAGCTGATCAGCCGGGGGGGCGTGCGGAGGATGGCGATGGCTCGCCGTTGGCGAAAGTTCGGCGGGTCGGCGACGCCGGCAACGGGGGCGTTGCCACGCTCGCGCAGGACGCGCCTATCAAGTCCACGCCCATGCAGCCTTTCACTCCTCAGCGGTCCCCAGCACTTCTGCTTGCTACCTGCGTTCGTTCCACAGGCGCCCTGAAGACCGCGTTTTCGTTTTTTTATCATTTGAGCGCTGCCGGAGGCTTTTCGCCGAAGGTTGCCTTTCATAACATGCTCCTTCCTTCCGCATCTGATCAGAAGCTTTTTGCCGAAGATCATTTTCCAAACTGTAGTGCCCGTCGCCTTGTGAACGCCGAACAATGTTTTCCAACTGCATCAAGCAAACATCTCTCTCCTCTCCACTCTCCTCCTTTCCTGGGAATGGCGACGACGACGACGAACACGACGACAGCGACGACGACGACGACGGCGACGGCATGGGGCCTCCCTTCTTCCCCCCTCCTCTCCATCCACGGTGTCTCCTGCCCACTCCCTCCCCTTCCTTTCTTTCCCTGTCTTCTCGTTCTTCCCTCGCTCTCCTCCGCCCCCCCCCCTCTAACCTTCCCGCCTCTGCCTCCCTCCTCCATGCCGCTGCTCCCGCAAACGTCGCGTTCGTCGTCGTCGCCGTCGTCTTCGTCGTCGTCGTCGCATTCGTTGTCCTCGTCGTACTCGTCGTCGCACTCGTCGTCGAAATCGTCGTCGTACCTCCTCGTCGCACTCGGGGGCGCTCCTGCCCTCTCCGCTCTACATGCCCTCGACCATCCCTCTCCTCCCTCCTGCTGCCACTGCTCCTCCTCCTCGGAGGCCCGGGCGCCGCCGCCGCCGCCGCCGCCGTCGTCGTCGTCGTCGTCGTCGTCGCCGTCGTCGACGATTGTTGGGGTGACTCATCTGGTTAGTTTGGCTGGTCTGCTTGACTGGCCTTGCTGGCTTGTCTGATTTCTTTGGCTGGTTATGGCTGGAATGACTGATCTGACTGGTCTGGTCAGTCTGGCTGGTCTGGCTCAAAAAGGCGAAGCGGGATGTGACATGGTTCGTGAACACACGTGACATAAATAAGTACGTGGGGTTCCTCGGTAGCGTAATTGGAGCACTCTGCGAGCGCTCTGTCAAGACTTTCAGAGAATTCTGAGAGGATTCTGACGGAACTCTGACAGGATTCTGAGAGCATTCTGAGAGAAGAGCATTCTGAGAGGATTCTGAGAGAATTCTTAAAGGATTCTAAGAGGATTCTGAGAGAATTCTTAAAGGATTTGAGAGGATTCTGAGAGCATTCTGAGAGGATCTTGAGAGCATCCTGAGAGGATTATGAGAGCATTCTGAGAGGATTATGAGAGGATTCTGAGAGAATTCTCAAAGAATTCTGAGAGCATTCTGAGAGGATTCTGAGATTCAGATTCTGAGATTCAGATTCTGAGAGGATTCTGGAAGCATTGAGCGATTCCGGAACGATTCCACACCGATTCCGGATCGAGTCCAGACCGATTCCGGAACGATCCCAGAGCGATTCCGGGCCGATTCTGACCATGACGTACTCAGAGCGCGATGGCTCAACCTCCGAGTTTGACTTCGTGTCCTTACTGTGCTTTACCTGTACCTTCAGAACTGTTGTTCGCTCACCTCGCAACTCATGAAGGATGCGTGAATGCATTTTTTGGACGAGGTGGCTCTTCGCAGTCGCAATCTGCCCCGGTGCCAGCAGCGCCCCAAACGGGGCCAGAGTCACCTGCACGTCGACTCGTTCCACTTGCAGCCGAGCCAGTTGCGCCGACACAACCGCCGCCAATTCCTTTACATGATGCGCCGCGATCGGTAGGCTTCCACCGATGTTGTAGCATGCAGCTTCCCGAGCTTCTGCAACGCCTGGACGATCGGAAAGAGGCCGGAATCCTCCAGGACCTCCTTTCTGAAGGTGTTGTCCGTCCGCTTGGGCACTGTGGTTGCAACGCTTCTCGGCCTACCCTGAGACCATGTCAAAGAGCAAGCCAGGCAGTCAAAGGCAGGGGCCATGGCCCGATAGCCTCAGCCAGATGCACTCGTTGTCAAGCGCACGACTCTGTCGATTTCAGTGGAACTCCGTTTGAGGGAAGCCGAAATAAACTTGGCTTGGTTACGACGTTCAACCTAGCTGCACATTGGTTGGGCGGGACGGGCGTCGGGAAAACCGCTCGGGCATTGAAGATATGTGAGAGCACGGCATCTGCAATGCGGAGCAAGCTGAGGCTCCCAGTGGCGTGGCAGCAGCAGAACTTACCCAGGACTGCCGACTTAGAGTGCATCGTGGACATCACGTGGGGCCCGCATCGGAGACAGGTTCGGCACGGCGTGCCAGCGCGTCCTCTGGAGTTCGAGAGCTACATCTTTCAAGTAGCAGTGGCATTCAGGGTCTTCCAAGGCGTCCAGCGATCCTACCTGGAACTCTTCGTGCGCAACGTGTCCTCAGCAAGGATGCCGCGCACAACGAGAACGTATTGCTGACAATGTTGGACCCTTCCTGCTCAATATTTTCGGACCAGGGCTCCGAATGGGCACGCCTTCCACATTTCTTCGCCCGAGCCTCAACAGTCAACCATGCAATAGAATGGGTATCGGCCGATGGTACAACAACAAATTTGGGAGAATCCTTCAATGGATTATTGAAGAGAATGGGCAGCCAGCTGAGTATGTGGAATGGCCGGGTTGCTGACTCAGAACTTGATGTCCGATGGCAGGAATTGGCTTGCGGAATCAAGTCAAACCTAAACACAAGCGTTGTCTCTTTTGGTGCGAAATTGGTCAAATATGTGGCAGTGTTGGCAGAATACCAAGCGAGTACCCAGGGGGAGACCACCAGCAGTGGTTCCTGAAGCGCGACGAGCGCCGGAAAATGTCTCGAATACCTATCCCGACGGGGGAACACAGAGTGAGGCGATTTCCAGCGAAAAGGTCCGAGCTGCTTAAAGCTTGCTGGCGCAGATTACGGGAGTGGCTACGGGGGGATGACGATACTTTGGAATTGGCGGGGCTTTCGAGGCAAGAGCGTTTCTATTGCACAGGTGGTGTGAGTGCTGGATTGGTATCAGCCACAGCTCCACAGGCCCTGAAAGCAATCGAGTTTTGTATCTCAAGAGAGCTTCAAAAGTATACCGTCGCCAGCTCCAGACTGAGGAGAACGCACCCCGAGGGCGCGCAGAAATGTGACTCCGACCCGAGCGGAGACCAGGAAAGCTCGAGCGCCAGCATCGTCGACTCAGATGACGCGCCGCTGGTAGAAGGCGAGCTCTCGACCAAGCACCCGAAAGAGGCCCGCGGCAGACGTGCCAGAAAAAAATGTAGAGATCAGCATTGAGGAACTCGACGTGGCTCTGGCTCCCTACGGCAAGCGTTGCGATCCGTCTACACCGAAGGACGGGCGCTGCCTGTTCCACGCCCTCCAAACACTTGGGATGACGGACGACGGCGTCCCACGCATGAGGGCTCGTGTGATGGAAGAGGCAGACCCAGCAGCCCTAGCAGCGGCAGCTGCCAATCTTGGTCGCACTGTGCAGCAGCATAAGGCTAAGCAGTTGCGGGACGACTACGCAGACGACCTTGTGTTGGGCACTTTGGCGAGGATCTACGAAAGAAAAACAGTGGTGGTGGTGAATGCCGACAGCATTCGAACGTTTACCAGCATTCATGTGGACGTCGACGGCGCAGTGCCCGACACACCCTTTTGGCTCGCCTACAACAGAGCGAATCATTACTATGGGACGCTCCCAGCGACGCCACCCAGGGAAGTGCCAACAGGTGCGCCCAGTGCTTCACAATCGCTTGGATTAACAAGCTTTTTAGCTCAAGGGATCCAAAAAGATTGGAGGAATCTGTGATTTAGCTAGAACGATCTATAGTTTCACATCAGTTTCACACAGAATGCTTTTGGGAATGATTCCGCGCAACTGGCGTGAGAACGCAGATCATCACATCCCTTTTTCGATCAGCTGCGCCGGACGTTTGAATGCTCCGATTGCCGATTGAGGCGTTGCCGTGCCCAGATTGCCGATTGAGACGTTTCCGTGCTCAGATTGCCGATTCGCGCGTCTCCGTGCTTAGATTGTCAATTCGGGCGTTTCGGTGCTCAGATGTCCGATTCGAGCGTTTCAGCGCTTAGATTGCGGATTCGTGCGTTTCAGGGTTCTGATTGCGCACGCGAGCGTTTCGGCGTTCAGATTCCCAATTCAGGCGTTTTCCGTGCTCAGATTGCCGATTCGGGCGTTTGCTCAGATTGCGGATTTGGGCGTTTCCGCGCTCAGATTGCCGATTCGGGCGTTTCGGTGCTCAGATTGCCGATTCGGGCGTTTCTGTGCTCAGATTGTAGATTCGTGCGTTTCAGAGCTCAGATTGCCGATTTAGTGAGTTTTGGTGCTTGGATTCCCGATTGGGGCGTCTCCGTGTTCAGATTGCAAATTGGAGCGTTTCAGGATTCAGATTGCCGGTTCCGGCGTTGCGGTGCTCAGGTTGCCGATTGAAGCGTTTCTGTATCCAGATTGCCGTTTCGGGCGTTGCACGGCGTAGATTGCCAATCCGGGCGGTTGAGTGCTCAGATTGCAATTCTGGGCGCGCCCTCTGGGGGAGCACGAAAGCGAGCTCGGATTGCAATTCCGAGCGCGCTTGCTCGGGGGAGCGCAAGAACGAATTCAGATTGCAGCTCTGTGCGCGCCTGCCTGAGAGAGCGCGAAATAGGTCACAGATTGCAATTCTGGGCGCGCCCGCTCGGAAAACATCAAAACGAGTTTCAGATAGCAATTCTGAGCGCGCTCCTTCGGGAGAGCACGAAACCGAGCTCAGATTGGAAATCTGAGCGCGCTCGCTCGGGAGAGCGCAAGAACGAGTTCAGATGCTGAGCGCGCTCGCCTGAGAGAGTGCGAAATCGAGCTCAGATTGGAAATCTGGGCGCGCTCGCTCGGGAAGCACGAAAACGAGCTCAGATAGCAATTCCGAGCGCGCCCCCTCGGAGAGTTCAGATTGGAACTCTGTGCGCCTGCCTGGGAGAGCGCGAAATCGAGCTGAGATTGCAATTCTGGGCGCGCCTGCCTGAGAGAGCGCAGAATCGAGCTCAGATTGCAATTCTGGGCGCGCCGCTCGGAAAGCACGAAAACGGGCCCATGTTGCAATTCTGGCGCGCTCGCTCGGGAAGCGGCGAAAACGAATTCAGATTGGAACTCTGCGCGCGCCTGCCTGGGGAGCGCGAAATCGAGCTCATATTGCAATTATGGGCGCGCCTGCCTGAGGGAGCGCGAAACCGAGCTCAGATTGCAATTCTGGGCGCGCCCGCTCGGAATGCGCGAAAACAAGTTCAGATTGCAATTCTGAGCGCGCTCGCTCGGGGGAGCGCGAGAATGAGTTCAGGTTGGAATTCCGGGCGCGCCTGCCTGGGGGAGCGCGAAGCCGAGCTTAGATTGCATTTCTGGGCGCGCCTGCCTGAGAGAGCGCGAAATCGAGCTCAGATTGCAATGCTGGGCGCGCCCGCTCGGGAAGCATGAAAACATATTCAGATTGCAATTCTGAGCGCGCTCGCTCGGGAGAGCGCGAAAACTAGTTCCGATTGGAATTCTGGGCGCGCTTGTCTTTGAGAGCGCGAAAACGGGCTCGGAGTGCGATTCTGGGCGCGCCTGTGCGTTTAGTTCCCTACACACTGTAGAGGTGCCCACCAGAGTATTTTAGACGGGGCCAAAAATCTTTGAAGTGCGCGCTTCTCTGTAGGAGAGGTGGCCAGGTCTAAGCGACAACTTTCTTCTGTAAACTGGATCCGCCCCCTCTTTCGGGCGCTTGGTCGAGAGCTCGCCTTCTGGACCAGCGGCGCGTCATCTGAGTCGACGATGCTGGCGCTCGAGCTCTCCCGGTCTTCGCTCGGGTCGGAGTCATCTTTCTGTGCGCCCTCGGGGCGTGTTCTCCTCAGTCTGGAGCTGGCGACGGTGTACTTTTGAGGCTTTCTTGAGATGCAAACCTCTATTGCTTTCAGGGCCTGTGGAGCTGTGGCTGATACCAATCCAGCACTCACACCACCTGTGGCAGTAGAAACGCTCTTGCCTCGAAAGCCCCTCCAATTTCAAAGTATCGTCACCCCCCCGTAGCCACTCCCGTAATCTGCGCCAGCAAGCTTTAAGCAGCTCGGACCTTTTCGCTGGAAGTCGCCTCACTCTGTGTTCCCCCGTCGGGATAGATATTCGAGACATTTCCAGCGCTCGTCGCGCTTCAGGAACCATTGCTGGTAGTCTCCCCCTGGGTGCTCGCTTGGTATTCTGCCAACGCTGCCACATATTTGACACATTTCGCACCAACAGAGACAACGCTTGTGTTTAGGTTTGAATTGGTTATCCAGGCCAAGTCCTGCCATCGGACTTCAAGTTCTGAGTCAGCAACCCGGCCATTCCACATGCTCAGCTGGCTGCCCATTCTCTTCAATAATCCATTGAAGGATTCTCCCAAATTTGTTGTTGTACCATCGGCCGAAACCCATTCTATTGAATGGTTGACAGTTGAGGCTCGGGCGAAGAAACGTGGAAGGCGTGCCCATTCGGAGCCCTGGTCCGAAACTATTGAGCAGGAAGGGTCCAACATTGTCAGCAATACGTTCTTGTTGTACGCGGCATCCTTGCTGAGGACACGCTGCACACGAAGAGTTCCAGGTAGGAATCGCCGGACGCCTTGGAAGACCCTGAATGCCACTGCGACTTGAAAGATGTAGCTCTCGAGCTCCAGAGGACGCGCTGGCACGCCGTACCGAACCTGTCTCCGATGCGGACCCCACGTGATGTCCACGATGCATTCTAAGTCGGCAATCCTGAGTAAGTTCTGCTGCTGCCACGCCACTGGGGGCCTCAGCTTGCCCCACATTGCAGATGCCGTGCTGTCACATATCCTCAATGCCCGAGCGGTTTTCCCGACGCCCGACCCTTCCAACCAGTGTGCAGCTAGTTTGAACGTTGTAACCAAGCCAAGTTTATTTCGGCTTCCCTCAAACGGAGTTCCACTGAAATCGACAGAGTGGTGCGCTTGACAACGAGTGCATCTGGCTGAGGCTATAGGGCCATGGCCCCTGCCTTTGACTGCCTGGCTAGCTCTTTGACTTGGTTTCAGGGTATGCCGAGAAGCGTTGCAGCCACAGTGCCCAAGCGGACGGACAACACCTTCAGAAAGGAGGTCCTGAAGGATTCCGGCCTCTTTCGGATCGTCCAGGTGTTGCAGAAGCTCGGTAAGCTGCATGCTAGAACATCCGTGGAAGCCTACCGATCGCGGCGCATCATGTGAAGGAATTGGCGGCGGTTGTGCCGGCACAACTGGCTCGGCTGCAAGTGGAACGAGCCGACGCGCAGGTGACTCTGGCCCCGATTGGGGCACTGCTGGCACCAGGGCAGATTGCGACTGCGAAGAGCCACCTCGTCCAAAAAATGCATTCACGTATCCTTCATGAGTTGCGAGGTGAGCGAACAACAGTTCTGAAGGTATAGGTAAACCGCAGTAAGGACACGAAGTCAAACTCGGAGGTTGAGCCATCGCGCTCTGAGTACGTCATGGTCAGAATCGGCCCGGAATCGCTCTGGGATCGTTCCGGAGTCGGTCTGGACTCGATCCGGAATCGGTATGGGATCGTTCCGGAATCGCTCGAAATGCTTTCAGAATCCTCTCAGAATCTGAATCTCAGAATCTGAATCTCAGAATCTGAAGCTCAGAATCCTCTCAGAATGCTCTCAGAATCCTTGAAGAATTTTCTCAGAATCCTTTTAGAATCCTCTCAGGATGCTCTCAGAATGCTCTCAGAATCCGTTCAGAATGCTTTCAGAATCCTTTCAGAATGCTCTCAGAATTATCTCAGAATGCTTTCAGAATTATTTAAGAATTCTCTCAGAATCCCTTAGATCTTTTAAGAATTCTTTCAGAATCCTCTCAGAATGTTTCAGAATCCTTTCAGAATGCTCTCAGAATCCTGTCAGAGTTCTGCCAGAATCCTTTCAGAATTCTCTGAAAGTCTTGACAGAGCGCTCGCAGAGTGCTCCAATAATCCCCTGGCAAACCTCTTTAGACAGGGCCACTGTGATACTGTAGACAGGGCCAAAAACCTTAAGAGGTGGCATTCCCCTGTAGAGGGGTGGACCAGTCTAAACGACCAAAGATTTCTGTAGACAGTTTTGGACCCGGAAGGGCGGATATTTACCGCCGCCGCGCACCAAGCAGCCCGCGTTCCCGCGCGCACTGAGGGCGGAACGGATCGTGCAGCTGGCGGGCCTTGACCTGGGAAGTCCAGAACGGCCCCAAGCCAGCGGAACGCGGACAGCACATAGGGGGCCCCCCTGCAGTTGTGCGCGCCCGCAGAGCACAGCGCAGGGTGGAGTGGGTGGGCAATGAGACAACGCTGTGCACCAGGCACGCGCCCAGACCCACGCCGAGCGGCCACACGCCGCTGGCACGCACGAAAGTGCGCCAATCAACCAACCAACCAGCCAGGACGGTGGGTGGTGGTGGTGGTGGTCACTGCATAAGGGAAACAGAATCCCGAGCAGAGCAACACGCACCACGACCACGACGACGCCGACGACGACGACGGCGACGGAGACGAGGCGCGCTTACGATCCGCACCGAAGCACGGATTTGGGAAAGGGCCCACCCTGCAGGTTCGGTTAAACAGCAGATCGTTGAGCGGTGCTGCAGCCTCTCCTGAGCACAAGCCCCTCCCAGAGTATCAGCCAGACAAGTCGGGTTTGCACCCTCATGCCTCGCTGGACTCTGGGCGCGTTTCGGCACCCTCTCCCCCAACCTCGTCAGGACCACCGACAAGGGAGAGGGTGGCGGTGGCCGACGCGTCCCCGAAGAAGCACAAAGCGCCGCGGCTCAGAGAGCCGGGAAAACAGACAGACAGACGGACGGACGGACAGCCAGGCGGCGTGCAATGCCTGGCAAGCCAAGTGGGTGGTCACTGCATAAGGGAAACAGAATCCCGAGCAGAGCAACACGCACCACGACCACGACGACGCCGACGACGACGACGACGACGGAGGCGAGGCGCGCTCACGATCCGCACCGAAGCACGGATTTGGGAAAGGGCCCACCCTGCAGGTTCGGTTAAACAGCACATCGTTGAGCGGTGCTGCAGCCTCTCCTGAGCACAGGCCCCTCCCAGAGCATCAGCCAGACAAGTTGGGTTTGCACCCTCATGCCTCGCTGGACTCTGGGCGCGTTTCGGCACCCTCTCCCCCAACCTCGTCAGGACCACCGACAAGGGAGAGGGTGGCGGTGGCCGACGCGTCCCCGAAGAAGCACAAAGCGCCGCGGCACAGAGAGCCGGGAAAACAGACAGACAGACGGACGGACGGACAGCCAGGCGGCGTGCAATGCCTGGCAAGCCAAGTGGGTGGTCACTGCATGAGGGAAACAAAATCCCGAGCAGAGCAACACGCACCACGACGACGCCGACGACGACGACGACGACGGAGACGAGGCGCGCTTACGATCCGCACCGAAGCACGGATTTGGGAAAGAGCCCACCCTGCAGGTTCGGTTAAACAGCACATCGTTGAGCGGCGCTGCAGCCTCCGCACAAGCCCCCCCAGAGCATCAGCCAGACAAGTCGGGGCCACCGACAAGGGAGAGGGCGGCGGTGGCCGACGCGTCCCCGAAGAAGCTCAAAGCGCCGCGGCTCAGAGAGCCGGGGAGACAGACAGACAGACGGACGGACGGACAGCCAGGCGGCGTGCAATGCTCGGCAAGCCAAGTGGGTGATCACTGCATAAGGGAAACAGAATCCCGAGCAGAGCAACACGCACCACGACCACGACGACGCCGACGACGACGACGACGACGGAGACGAGGCGCGCTTACGATCCGCACCGAAGCACGGATTTGGGAAAGGGCCCACCCTGCAGGTTCGGTTAAACAGCACATCTTTGAGCGGTGCTGCAGCATCCCCTGAGCTGCCCGACTTGCAGGCGTCTCCCGTCCTGCGCGGGCATTCCTCGCCCCGCCCTCCTGCGCGTGCCATGTCCGCTCTGCGGACTTGCGAATGGCAGTCCGCCCTGCCATAAACGCCGTGCCCGTCCTGCGGACGCTGCGGGCGCGTGCCCGACGCGCGGCCGCTCCCGCCCTGCGAATGCCTTGCCCGAACTGCGGGCGCTTCCCCTCCTGCGGGGACATTTCCCGGGTAGCAGAAAAAGCGGTCTTGCAGATGGCAGCCCGCTCTGGGGATGCTCTGCCCGCTTTGGCCACCGCGTTCTGCGACGTCTCGCTTGCGAGAGACCGCGATGCCAACGTGAGGCCGAGACCCACCAGCAACAGGAAGACCTGCTCCTTGCCCAGGAGCTATGCAGAGAGCAGCCTGCCGCACGCCTGCTGCACTGTTCCGACAAGGGAACCTTCTGTCGGCTGGTTCGCTTGGCCAGCCACCGACAGGAACAGGTATCACTGGCATTGCCCCAGAGGAGGTTGCCTCACCCGAGCCGGCGCCGCCTGCTCTCCCGTCCTGCGGGAGGCTCGGCGCCGCCTGTGCCTCGCCGTGGCGAGCTGCTGCCGCGCTGCAGGAGCTCCTGTGCGGCCGGCCCCTGTCACGAGCGGGAACCTGGGCACCCTGCGCCCCCTGGCACCAAGGCTTCCCCCTCCCGCGGGAGCCTTCCGCCGCGCCTTGCAGGATGCTGGACCGAGCCGCCGACCAGCCAGCCGCGAGCGGGAGGTGGGGGGCTGCGCTTGCAACCCACGGCGCTCCACAGCGCGTTCATGGGGAACTGCAAAGAAGCAAAGAGGCCATAAGGCAAAGAGGCACCCATTTGGCACCGGTCACCTTTGGAGATTCTCCTGCCCCCCAAATCGCTGCGTGATTTAGGTGCGATGAAAAACAGAAGACCCTCCCGCCTCCTATCCCCATCTGCGACCTGAGTGCACCACCCAGGCCGGCAGACGGCGTCAGAGGGGCACGGGCGCACAGACGCAACCTGAGAGCCGCGCGCGCCACGGCAGCGGCAGCGCCGCGGACGCGGGCGGACTTACATGGACAGACAGCCACGGACGGGCAGGGGGGGAATCGGCACCCTGAACAGGGCAGGCGTGAGCAAGAACTTCCCCTCCAAGTCCGCAGCCCCCGTTGGAAACTACCGGCCATGAGCCTGACGCCCGAAGCCATGAGGCCAGGAGGCCAGAAGGCTAAAAGTGGACAAGAATCCCACTCCTCAAATTTCACTGCCCCTCAAGCCACTCGCACCTCGTGATTTAGGGGCGACCAAATAAATCCGCCCGCGGTGGATCGAATATAAGTGGCTGGAGCTCAAATTTCAGGAGCCACACCAGAATTCCATGAGTTTCTCCAGAATCGGGGTCCCGCATGGACAGAAGGACACCAGTGCTCTTTTCTGGCAGGATGCCGGTCGGGAGCAGGGACTGACCGGACGGATCCGGACAGAGCGCCCTGCCCCGTTGCGTGCGGGTGTGGGGCCAGGGCGGCATCTCCACATTAAGGTATATGCCCCCACGTGCACGCAGCCGACACCCCGGGCGAACCAGTTAGTCGGCCCCCCCGTTCCCCCCCGTGGGCGCGGGCATCCCACGGGGAGCGCCGAGCCAGCAAACGCTTTGGACAATGTCCGCAAAAAGTGCTGACCCCGGTCTTGCTTCGCACTGCGCGCAACAAACGAAGGCCGACCGCGACTGGCGAGAGCACGGCGTCGGCACGTGAGCGGCGCAGGCCGCGGATGCGCCCAGATGAGGGCGCGCCCCAGTGGCTGCAGAGCGGAGATGCAGCAATGAGGGAGCACCCAGAATACAGGGCGCGCCTGCACCGCAGCGCGGAAATGAGCCCCACATGCGATTGTTGGGCGCGCAGGCGCCCCCGACGCACGAATTCGCACTCGGATTGCGAAGCTGGCCCCAGAATGGGCACGGAGCCCAATGCGCAAAACCGGGCGCGCAAACGCCCCCCAGCGCAAATCTGAGCTCATGGTGCAAATCTAAGCGGTTGGACGCCAAAACGCAGAAATGAGCCAAGACTGCATCTGGGCGCACGGCTGTCCAGGAACGCGAACTTGCGCCCATAATGCGCACCCGGACACGCCTGCGTACAAGACCTCACAGTGCAATTCTAGGCGCGCCAGCGGCCCGGCACGCTCCAGGCACTGCGCCCAGGCGCCAGAACGCAATACGCGGTCAAGAGTGAATTCTGGGCGTTCGGACGCCCTGCCACGGGCGCGCGTGGCTCCCACATGCGGAAATGAGCCCTGCAGGCAATGCTGGGCGCTCACCCGCCCCAGAGCGCGAATTTGCACTCAGATTGTGAACTGGGCATCCCGGCCCATGAGCGCAAAACCGCACAGAATGCAAAACTGGACGTTTGTGTCTGGCGAGCGAATCCGCGCCCAAACTGCAAACACTGAGCGCCCCCAGGCGCCAGACTGCGAAATCGAACACCGAGCGCGCGCGCGCCCCAGAGCGCAAACGCGGACGCGATTGCAGATCCCAGGTGCGCTTGGCCGCGCCTGAGTCGAACTGCCACGAACTGGGGGAACGACGCCCAAAATGCAACAACAGGCGTGCCTGCGCCAGAAACCGTGGAACGGGGCGGCCCTGTGACAATGGGCGCCTATGCGCCCCCAAAGACGCAACTGCAACTGCGCCTGAGTGTGCCGGCGCGACTGCGCCCACTGCGCAGGAACGCCTCCAAACGCACATGCGCCCGCAAGCCCACATGACGCGCCCGGCGAAATACTGGGTGAGCCGCCCATCCTGGACGCGCCTGCACCAGATTAACTGCCTCGCGGCAGAAGCCCACGTGGCCGAAAATGCGGAGCAGCTTGCGCTGCTGCGCTTGCTAGCAGCAAAACCCCACGGGAAAGGCGAGGCGCCCAACGGTTTGCCGAAAGGCAGGGGCCGCCTCCAGCCAGTGCTGCGAACAGGGGTCATCGGCATTGCCCTTGCCAGGTTGCCTCGCCCAAGCCGCGCCCAGGGGCCCTCGGCATTGCCCATGTCAGCAGCTGGTACCAGACCAGCCCAAGGAGCCGCTCTCAGCGGCCCACCGAGGGAGCGCGCCGCCTGCGACCAACGCCGCGGACACCATGGCCGCGAGCGCACGGCCACCTAGCCCCTGAAACGGGATTGCGGCGCCATCGCCCCAAAGGGCAAATGCGACCGCCACGACAACGACGACAGGCAGACAGACAGACAGGCAGACAGACCAACAGCCCAGAAAGACCGACGGACGACCGCGACCTCGCCGAGGCCCCCAGGCGCGTGAGAAGCAACGCGGCCGACGGGAAGCGCCGCCAGGCACCGCCAGCTCCACCAGGAGCACCCACTTTGGGATAAGGCAAGTTAGCAGAGAAGCGGAGGAGTACCTTGACAACTCTGGCCGATCGTTGTTTTCTCGCGCTGAAAACGCTTCGCGTTTTCGGGCGGCTGCGCGTCGGCCAGCCTGCGCCGGCGCAGCGCGCGCCTCAACGCTACAACCGGCATCCCTGTGTCGCTCAGGTTCCCTCAGCTCGCGCAGAGCGGCATGGGGCAATGCAATTGGGTCGCGCTGCGCGTCGGCCAGCCTGCGCCAGCGCAGCGCGCACCTCGACGCTGCAACAAGCAACCCTGTGTCGCTCAGGCGCCGTCCTCTCGCGCAGAGTGGGCGGAGCAATGCGTTTGGGTCGCGTTGCGCGTCGGCCAGCCTGCGCCGGCGCAGCGCGCACCTCAACGCCACAACAAGCAACCTTGTGCCGCTCAGGCGCCGACCGTTCGCGCAGAGCGGCCCTGAGCAATGTAGTTGGTCGCGCTGCGCGTCGGCCAGCCTGCGCTGGCGCAGTGCGCGCCCCAGAGCTGCAACAAGCAATCCTGCGTCGCTCAGGCGCCGTGCGCCCACGCAGAGCGGCACGGGGCAATGCATTTAGTCGCGCTGCGCGCCCGCCAGCCTGCGCCGCGCAGTGCACACTTCAACGCCACAACCAGCAACCCTGTGTCGCTCAGGTGCCGTCCGCTCGCGCAGGGTGGCGCGAATGCGTTTTGGGTCGCGCTGCGCGTCGGCCTACCTGCGCTGGCGCAGTGCGCACGCCAGAGCCGCAACAAGCAGCCCTGTGTCGCTCAAGTGCCGTCCGCTCGCGCAGAGTGGGAGCGAGCAATGCAGTTGGTCGCGCTGCGCGTCAGCCAACCGGCGCAGTGCCCACCTCAACGCTGCCATCAAGCAGCCCTGTGTCGCTCAGGTGCCGTCCGCTGGCACAGAGTGGCATGGGGCCATGCTTGCAGGTCGCGATGCGACCTGGCCAGTCTGCGCCAGCGCAGTACGCATCTCAACGCTACAACAAGCAATCCTGCGACGCTCAGGTGCCCTCAGCTCGCGCCGAGCGGCGCAGCGCAATGCATTTGGGTCGCGCTGCGCGTCGGCCAGCCTGCGCCGGCGCAGCGCGCACCTCGACGCTGCAACAAGCAACCCTGTGTCGCTCAGGCGCCGTCCTCTCGCGCAGAGTGGGCGGAGCAATGCGTTTGGGTCTCGTTGCGCGTCGGCCAGCCTGCGCCGGCACAGCGCGCACCTCGACGCCACAACAAGCAACCCTGTGTCGCTCAGGTGCCGTCCGCTCGCGCAGAGTGGCGCGGAACATTGCATTCGCGTCGCGCTGCGTGTCGGCCAGTCTACGCCGGCGCAGCGCGCGCCCCATCGCCACAACAAGCAACCTTGTGTCGCTCAGGCGCCGTCCGCTCGCGCAGAGTGGACGATGCTCGCGTTCACGTCGCGTTGCGCGCCCGCCAGCCTGCGCCGGCGCTGCGCGCACCTCAACGCTACAACAAGCAACCCTGTGTCTCTCAGGCGCCGTCCGCTCGCGCAAAGCAGACGGAGCAATGCGTTCTGGTCGCGCTGCGCGTCGGCCAGCCTTCGCCAGCGCAGCGCGCATTGCAGCGCGTGCACAAGCAACCCTGTCTCGCCCAGGTGCCGCCCGCTCGCGCAGAGCGGCGCAGAGCAATGCAGTTGGTCACGCTGCGCGCCGGCCAACCCGCGACGGCGCGGCGCATCTCAACCCTGCAATCAAGCAACCCTGCGTCGCTCAGGTGCCGCCCACTCGCACATAATGGCACGGAGAAGCGCATTATGGTTGCGCTGCGCGCGGGCCAGCCTGCGCCAGCACCGCGCGCGCCACTAAACAACCAGCTCAGGAGCTGTCCGCTCGCGCATAGTGGCACGGAGCAATTCGTCTGGGTCGCGCCAGCCCCCAGCCAGCACGCGATCAAAGGCAATCTCACAACGCCCTGGCGCCATCCGCTCGCTGTTTGTGCGAGGCGCGATCGGCCAGCCTGCGCCAGCGCAGTGCGCCAGCGCAACGTGCACACAGCAACCCTGTGACGCTCAGGTCTTGTCAGCTCGCGCAGCGCCGCCGCCCACTCGTGGAGAGTGGCAAAACCCAGCCCCGTGCGATCGCCCAGCCTGCGCACGCACCTCAGCACTACGATAAGCAACCATGTGACTTTCACGCACTGTCTGCTCGCGCAGAGCAGCACGGATCATACGTTTTAGTCGTGTGCGCGCCGTCGGTCTGGATTCTGCGAGTAGTGCGAAGCAAGACCGGGTCAGCATTTTTCTCGGACATTGTCCAAAGCGTTTGTTGGCTCGGCGCTCCCCGTGGGATGCCTACGCCCACGGGGGGGGAAGGTGGGGCCGACTAACTGGTTCCGCTGCAGTGCCCGATACGTGAGGGTGAGGGCATATACTTTAATGTGGGGATGCCGCCCTGGCCCCACGCCCGCCCGCAACGGGACAGGGCGCTCTGTCCGGATCCGTCCGGTCAGTCCCTGCAACCGACCGGCGCCCTGCTGGAAAAGGGCATTCTTCTCTACCGTCCATGCTGGGCCCCGTTTCTTGGGTAACTCAGAATTGAATTCTGGCGTGGCTCGTGAAATCTGGGCTCCGCCACCTAAAAATCTGAAGCCAGTATGGACGGATTTCTGCGACTTTCGAAAATCGTTCCCCTGCATCTGCGGAGAATGGATATCTGGTCCAAGTGAGGACTTTTGACGGGGGGCGTGGGCGCAGCCCTCACGCGAGCTCGTCGCCCTCGTCTGGCTGTAAGCTTGCGCCCATGCACGCCCGTCTGGCCCACTTGCAGGATGAGGTGCGTCAGGCGAATGCCTCCCTGTCTTGGTGGTGCGGCACGCGGGGCCTCGCGCTTCGGTTGGACAGGCTGTCTGGCCTTGGTGCCACGTCGGATTTCTTGGACAAGCGGGCAAAGGGACAGCCTCTAGACGCTCAGCCTAGGGCGCCGACGCACGTCCCGAATCACGTCTCGCTCGCTGCCAACGATTCCTGGGCGGAGGCCGAGTGGAACAGGCTGGAGCGTCTGGGCACAGTGCACGCGTTTCCTCGGGGCCAGCTGCGCCCACCGCAGTTGAACATCGATCCTTGCGCTTTGCTTTTGAAACCAAGAGAGGGCGTCGACGATTCTGCGCCCGAACAGGAACGATGGAAGGCAAGATTCATTTTAGATCTCCGGAGAGGTCGTGTGAATGAACGGCTTCCCGAGGTCGGTGTCGCCTATGGAACATTGGACATGGCTGTGCCGCGCATCCGGCACGGCAGGTTCATGTTCGTCATCGACCTCCAAGGTTGTTTTTTTCAACTGGAGGGTCGATCCAGCCGACGCCGACCTCCTGGGTTTCTATTGTCCAACACGCCAACAATTTGGTCTGGAACCATCTGGAGGCCAGCTGAGGCCGTCTTGGGTGTATCTTGGGCACCCTTGGAGGCATCATGGGGCCATCTGAGCCGTCTTGGAGGCCACTTTGGCCGTCTTGGAAGCATCTTGGAGGCCATCTTGGGTCATCTTGGAGCCATCTGGGGCAGGATTACCCTCGACAACCACCTCTGGAAGATCCTGGGCAGTCCTTTCGGTTGGCCGGCGGGACGCGCCGAAGCCCCAGGGAGAGTTCTTTTGGAAAAATACCAAAACCAAAATCGAGAGGATTCAGCACGCCAGGCACCCCTGCGATGAATCGACGGTGTGCGGCGGATCCAGCTGTCTTCGGCAAGTTCCGTCACCGTGCCAGCCCGGCAGTCTGGGTGGGGTCCGTTGGAGGGGGATCAGGAGGCCGTCACGTGTGACACTTCGGGTCTCCAGGCTTGGGAAAGCTGTGATGAGGATGCGTATGATTATGTGGATGATGGGGATGATGACGGTGACCGGTGGTGATCCTGATGACCATGGTGGTGGTGATGATGATGGTGATGATGATGACGACGATGATGATGTTGATAATGATGTTGATGATGCTGGTGATGATGATGGTGGTGATGATGATGAATCCTGGTCGCTGATTCCACTGTGGGGATGCCGCCCTGGCCCCACGCCCGCCCGCAACGGGACAGGGCGCTCTGTCCGGATCCCTCCGGTCAGTCCCTGCAACCGACCGGCGCCCTGCTGGAAAAGGGCATTCCTCTCTACCGTCCATGCTGGGCCCCGTTTCTTGGGTAACTCAGAATTGAATTCTGGTGTGGCTCGTGAAATCTGGGCTCCGCCACCTAAAAATCTGAAGCCAGTATGGACGGATTTCTGCGACTTTCGAAAATCGTTCCCCTGCATCTGCGGAGAATGGATATCTGGTCCAAGTGAGGACTTTTGACGGGGGGCGTGGGCGCAGCCCTCACGCGAGCTCGTCGCCCTCGTCTGGCTGGAAGCTTGCGCCCATGCACGCCCGTCTGGCCCACTTGCAGGATGAGGTGCGTCAGGCGAATGCCTCCCTGTCTTGGTGGTGCGGCACGCGGGGCCTCGCGCTTCGGTTGGACAGGCTGTCTGGCCTTGGAGCCACGTCGGATTTCTTGGACAAGCGGGCAAAGGGACAGCCTCTAGACGCTCAGCCTAGGGCGCCGACGCACGTCCCGAATCACGTCTCGCTCGCTGCCAACGATTACTGGGCGGAGGCCGAGTGGAACAGGCTGGAGCGTCTGGGCAAAGTGCACGCGTTTCCTCGGGGCCAGCCGCGCCCACCGCAGTTGAACATCGATCCTTGCGCTTTGCTTTTGAAGCCAAGAGAGGGCGTCGACGATTCTGCGCCCGAACAGGAACGATGGAAGGCAAGATTCATTTTAGATCTCCGGAGAGGTCGTGTGAATGAACGGCTTCCCGAGGTCGGTGTCGCCTATGGAACATTGGACATGGCTGTGCCGCGCATCCGGCACGGCAGGTTCATGTTCGTCATCGACCTCCAAGGTTGTTTTTTTCAACTGGAGGGTCGATCCAGCCGACGCCGACCTCCTGGGTTTCTATTGTCCAACACGCCAACAATTTGGTCTGGAACCATCTGGAGGCCAGCTGAGGCCGTCTTGGGTGCATCTTGGGCCGCCTTGGAGGCATCATGGGGCCATCTGAGCCGTCTTGGAGGCCACTTTGGCCGTCTTGGAAGCATCTTGGAGGCCATCTTGGGTCATCTTGGAGCCATCTGGGGCAGGATTACCCTCGACAACCACCTCTGGAAGATCCTGGGCAGTCCTTTCGGGTGGCCGGCGGGACGCGCCGAAGCCCCAGGGAGAGTTCTTTTGGAAAAATACCAAAACCAAAATCGAGAGGATTCAGCACGCCAGGCACCCCTGCGATGAATCGACGGTGTGCGGCGGATCCAGCTGTCTTCGGCAAGTTCCGTCACCGTGCCAGCCCGGCAGTCTGGGTGGGGTCCGTTGGAGGGGGATCAGGAGGCCGTCACGTGTGACACTTCGGGTCTCCAGGCTTGGGAAAGCTGTGATGAGGATGCGTATGATTATGTGGATGATGGGGATGATGACGGTGACCGGTGGTGATCCTGATGACCATGGTGGTGGTGATGATGATGGTGATGATGATGACGACGATGATGATGTTGATAATGATGTTGATGATGCTGGTGATGATGATGGTGGTGATGATGATGAATCCTGGTCGCTGATTCCACTGTGGGGATGCCGCCCTGGCCCCACGCCCGCCCGCAACGGGACAGGGCGCTCTGTCCGGATCCCTCCGGTCAGTCCCTGCAACCGACCGGCGCCCTGCTGGAAAAGGGCATTCCTCTCTACCGTCCATGCTGGGCCCCGTTTCTTGGGTAACTCAGAATTGAATTCTGGTGTGGCTCGTGAAATCTGGGCTCCGCCACCTAAAAATCTGAAGCCACTATGGATGGATTTCTGCGACTTTCGAAAATCGTTCCCCTGCATCTGCGGAGAATGGATATCTGGTCCAAGTGAGGACTTTTGACGGGGGGCGTGGGCGCAGCCCTCACGCGAGCTCGTCGCCCTCGTCTGGCTGGAAGCTTGCGCCCATGCACGCCCGTCTGGCCCACTTGCAGGATGAGGTGCGTCAGGCGAATGCCTCCCTGTCTTGGTGGTGCGGCACGCGGGGCCTCGCGCTTCGGTTAGACAGGCTGTCTGGCCTTGGAGCCACGTCGGATTTCTTGGACAAGCGGGCAAAGGGACAGCCTCTAGACGCTCAGCCTAGGGCGCCGACGCACGTCCCGAATCACGTCTCGCTCGCTGCCAACGATTCCTGGGCGGAGGCCGAGTGGAACAGGCTGGAGCGTCTGGGCAAAGTGCACGCGTTTCCTCGGGGCCAGCCGCGCCCACCGCAGTTGAACATCGATCCTTGCGCTTTGCTTTTGAAGCCAAGAGAGGGCGTCGACGATTCTGCGCCCGAACAGGAACGATGGAAGGCAAGATTCATTTTAGATCTCCGGAGAGGTCGTGTGAATGAACGGCTTCCCGAGGTCGGTGTCGCCTATGGAACATTGGACATGGCTGTGCCGCGCATCCGGCACGGCAGGTTCATGTTCGTCATCGACCTCCAAGGTTGTTTTTTTCAACTGGAGGGTCGATCCAGCCGACGCCGACCTCCTGGGTTTCTATTGTCCAACACGCCAACAATTTGGTCTGGAACCATCTGGAGGCCAGCTGAGGCCGTCTTGGGTGCATCTTGGGCCGCCTTGGAGGCATCATGGGGCCATCTGAGCCGTCTTGGAGGCCACTTTGGCCGTCTTGGAAGCATCTTGGAGGCCATCTTGGGTCATCTTGGAGCCATCTGGGGCAGGATTACCCTCGACAACCACCTCTGGAAGATCCTGGGCAGTCCTTTCGGGTGGCCGGCGGGACGCGCCGAAGCCCCAGGGAGAGTTCTTTTGGAAAAATACCAAAACCAAAATCGAGAGGATTCAGCACGCCAGGCACCCCTGCGATGAATCGACGGTGGGCGGCGGATCCAGCTGTCTTCGGCAAGTTCCGTCACTGGTGGTGATCCTGATGACCATGGTGGTGGTGATGATGATTGTGATAGTGGTGATGATGATGACGACGATGATGATGATGTTGATAACGATGTTGATGATGATGGTGATGATGATGGTGGTGTGATGATGATGATTCCTGGTCGCTGATTCCACTGTGCGCAGTGTTCAGGTTGCAGTGTTTGGCATGGCTCACACGAGACCGAACCTTACGCGGTTGAGCGTGTGTGCCCGCGCAGGCTCATGAGCACAAAGGAAACTACAGTCTGGCCTGACAGAGTTTTACCCAACTGAATAAAGCCCAGAATCGAGCGCCATATTTGGGAACTTCATTGTCTGAGACAACGCGCACGATGATGGCCTCCAGGGAGCTGCAGAAGACCGAGGGCAGCACTCATCAAGAGTGGAGACTCTCCGTTCACACGCGCAAGATAATGTTGCACAGCTCAGTGTCCTTATCGCATGGCCTGCAAAATGTGGCCTCCCGACCGTCCGACTCATGATGCTTCAGAGTTATTGTTTGTTGCCGTGATTGCGGCTCATAACGGCTCTGCCCCTCCAGTCAAGTACGAGATCAAGATAAGATCAACATTCTCCACAACAAGGTCGCGCGCCGTGACATGCATCTTCCATTTTGCAACAGAGTGCGCGTAACGATGCCCAAGATGTAATCCAATGCCAAGAGCAAGAACAAAGTTGAGCTCTCTCATGATGTACACGGCGGTGCGGATCGCATACCCCGCATGTGCTACCACGGTCCAGGCCATATTCTTGACAACCTCGCAGGGAGGTTCGGGTCGATGCGCTTCTCCTTGGGCTTCGGGGGGGCCATGTCTTGGCCCACGTCCTTGATGATGAGGTCCACGCCTTTTGGGACCTTCACATTCGACCATTTCTTGTTGGTCTTATCCTTGAGTTCCTCCATCGTGCCGCTCTCCAGCTTGAAGATGTGGCCGCACTCCGCGACGATGTAGACAGGTTGGGCAGCTGTGAGCGTAGCAGCCGAGGTAACCACCGACGGCGGCACTGGCGGGACAGGATGCGGTGGGGCCGGCGCTCTGGCCGCAGCTGCTGGCACGATGGCGCCAGCACGGGGCACCGGCCTGGAGCGTGTTGGCGGTGATGGCGGAGGACAGCTGTGGGGCGATCGCGTCTGCGCTGATTTTGCCTTGTCGTTCGCATTCCTTGATGCGAGCAGCTCCCTCCTTGGATTCCACGAACTTCTTCTAGTGCTCGCTATGTTTCAAGAGCAACCGATCCGCAACCTTGATCTGGCCGTTTGCTCGAGCTGCTCGAACGATGCTTCTTCTTCATCTTGGAATCGTGTCGATCACGATCACGATGGCGGTCGACCTGTCTGGGCTGCCATGTCGGCGGCCAAGCACCTTGGCCGTTGCTGTTGACCACGGCCGCCACGAGATCTGGCCATCTCTTAGCTGCTTCTGACAACGATGCAGAGACATCACGTACCTTCGGGCCTGAACAGCTGCAGGAAACGGAGGAATAGCACGGGCCAGCGATCAGATATATGAGATAGGATGTTGCAGCCTCAAAATTCCAAAAGGAAGCAGTCCACGAGCCAAATCCAATGAGAAATACTTAGAGAGACGCCCCAACAAATGGCCTCGAAGTCTCGCAAAAGGCGGGGGGGACTGATCAAGCCGTGGGAGCAGGTTGCTCTTCTGCTTGGGTCCACGGCCAAACATCCAAGCACGATTCGGGTTCTGGGTCAGTGAACCGGGTTTCTGCGCGAGCGCATGCAATTCTAGGCCGAGCCCTTCACATATACAGGGCTCGTCAAAACCACTGCAACAGCTCTCGAGCACGAACGATAAGAGCTCATAATGCACCGAGGCGAACAGAAACTTGACACAGCCAACGCAGCAAGTGTTCGAAACACCAATGATGTCATCGACGAATCGGAGCCCAGAGTAATGCCCGAAGAAACTTCCCTTGGGAAAACCAACAGGAAAACCTGGGACCGCGACAGCACTTTCCAAGAACAGTGCCTTCTCATCGCCAAAAAAGACGTTCGCTGCGGCAGCGGGTAGAATTCCGCCAAGTGATTATCCAACAAGTTCAAGTTACCAGTGAGCCGGACGCGACTAGGTTTAGTCCGTGACCCCTATAGATTTGCAGCACAAGCTACACCCCGAAACGTTAGGTTCAATACTCTTCAATCCATCCTTTATAAGCGGCACGGCGTCTCGCACATCAAACACTTCACGCGCACATGTGGGGATCTCGACAACTGCACGCACACCTCGGGCTACCGTCCACAAAGCTGCAGGGAACGGCATCAGCGACATCTTCATGAGACATGAATGATTTATCCGTAAGGGCTTCCCCCCCTGCCGCCGGCCCCCTCTCTCGGAGAATGGGCTATGCAAGAGCTGAATCATCGCCGTGAAGCAGCATCGGCAAGAGAAAGTGGAATTCTGATGATATTGCTAAACTCAGTGTTGCATTTTGAACCTGCCCCCGTATGCTGTGCACTGAGGTTTCCCATTGAATTTTGGACATGTGGCAAATCCCATTGGTTTTTCGACCCTGACCCTGCTGATCTGCGTGAGGGGTGCCGCCGGATTTCCAAAATGGAGCAAATCCCATGAATTGTTCGACCCTGACTCCGCCGATCTGCGTGAGGGGTGCCGCCGAGTTTCAGAAATGTGGCAAATCCCATTAGTTGTTCGGCCCTGGCCCCGCCGATCTGCGTGAGGGCCGCCGCCGAATGTCAGAAATTTTGTAAATCCCATTGGTTTTTCGGCCCTGGCCCCGACGATCTGCGTGAGGGGTGCCGCCGAATGTCGGAAATGTCGCAAATCCCACGACTTTTTTGACCCTGAATCCGCCGATCTGTGTGATGGGTGCCGCCGAATTACCAATGAGGCAAATCCCAGCGCTTTTTCAACTCTGACTCCGCCGATCTGCGTGAGGGGTGCCGCAGAATTTCAGAAAAGTGTCAAATCACATTGGTTCTTCGACCCTGCCCCCGCCGATCTGCGTGAGGGCCGCCGCCGAATTTCAGAAATGTGGCACATCCCATTCGTGTTTCGGCTCTGGCCCCGCCGATCTGCGTGATGGGTGCCGCCGAATGTCAGAAATGTGGCCAATCACATTGTTCTTTCGACCGTGACCCCGCCGATCTGCGTGAGGGGCGCCGCCGAATTTAGAAATGTCGCAAATTCATAATTTGTTTGACCCGGCGTGAGGGGTGCCCCCGAATGTCAGAAATGTCGCAACTCCTTTGTGTTTTTGGACCCTGACCCTGCCAATCGACCGCGAGCACGACCGATCGCAAACACTTCGGACCGATCGCAACCACTTCGGACCGATCGCAATCGGTCCGAAGTGGTTGCGATGTTGTTGGGTCGTTTCGATCAAGTTTCGATTGAGGAAGAGATCATAAGAGCGCTGTTGTGTGCAATGAGCTCCTTTAAGCCGCCCAATGGAAATCTGAAAACGCGGTTGCGATCGGTCTGATCACCGACGGCCGATCATGACATCAGCTAAACACATGCACTTGCGCTCGAACGTGGCCATGATCCGTATACGGTTCCGATGTGATTCGTATACGATTGAAAGCGAAACTGAGCAAAAACGCTTGGTGTGAAACGGATTGCATTTCAGGAGGAGGAGGAGGAGGACGAGGAGGAGGAGTGAGGACGAGGATGAGGAGGAAGAAGAGGAAGAGGAGGAGGAGGAGGAGGAGGAGGAGGAGGGAGGGAGGAGACGGAGGAAGAGCAGGAGCAGGAGGAGCAGGAGCAGGAGGAGGAGGAGGAGGAGGAAATGGAGGAGGACTGAGGACAGGATGGCAAGGCGGAAAGAGGCGGCGGCCCAGGCCCCCAACATCATGACTATTCCAGAACGTCGACCCCCACAGGTCTGGACGAATTACCCTACGGTAGGTTCGCGCGGCGTCGGCACTCGCAAGGCTTTTGGCACCGCGTCGATCGTTCAACCTTGAATCGATCGCGGCCCCGATCGTTCAAGATTGAATTTCTTCGGGTGCAGTGGCCCCACCGTGTCCCTCGGGGCTTCCGCGTCGCAGAATGCAGCCTTGAACGCCTTTGCCAACGTCGCCGGCGTGCCAACGCCTCATGAACCTACAGTAGACCAACATTGCATATTGAGTCGTTTTTGGACGGCCCCTGGGCCCGGAAACCACAAAACCTGTGGGACCTGTGGGGCCTGCGGGGCAGGCGGGAACGGTGGGATCCTTGGGACTTGCGCGACCTGTAGGAATTGTGGACTTGTGCGACCTGTGGAACGCGCGGGGCCTTCGAAAGCTTTGGGGTCTTTTGTTATCACGATTAGAACCCTCTAGCGCAAAGCAACCAGGAACAAAAACATCTCAGGATGAGGAGACTTCTCGGACCGAAGTAGTTCCTGAACAGTCCGAAGTGGTTGTGATCGGTCTTGTTCCGGGGCCGCGAGCCGTTGAAAGGTTTCAGAGAAGCTTCTGAAAGGCTTCAGAGAAGCCTTTGAAAAGACTTCAGATAAGCCTCTGAAAAGCTTCTGGAAGGCCTCACTGAGGCCTCCCAGAAGCCTCGCTGAGGCCTCTCAGAGGATTCGCTGAGAGCTCTGCAGAAGCTCAGCATCTCCTCTTGGTTCGGTTGCAATCCGCTGTTCTCCAGAAAAGTTTGTACAGGAATCTTTTAGGTTGCGATCAGTCCGTTCCCAATGTCTACAATCCGACCGAAGTAGTTCCTGAACAGTCCGAAGTGGTTGAGATCGGTCTCATTCCCAGAAATTCTGAGAACCCTCCCAGCAGACGCTAACCAGGGCACTTTCCGGCTCCCCCCCTCGCGCGGTCTACAACAAGGAACAGTAAAACAGCGAGACGTAAAACTGTAACAGTGGAAACTGGAAACTGGAACTGGCGCAGGGAACAGCAAACCCTCGTCCTACAGCCTGGTGGCCCCACAAGGAGGCCGGCGGATTTTCTGGCACTTTCTCTCGCCCTCGTCGGTGTACTACTCCAACGTGGTGAAAGCAAGAAGGGCAGGAAGCGCGAGTGGCCCTGCTCCTCCTCTCGGGTTGCCGCGAAGCCAGACAGGCAGGGCGGCGCGTGCTCGACCAGCACCTGCAACGCCCTAGTCTGGGACAATCAGATATTCGCCTTGATCGCACTCGTTACAAGCATAGCTGCAGCGTAAGTTTACGCATCACGCGATGGTACGACCGGCTGCTGTTGCGACGTCGCGGCGGAGACAAGAGTGCTCGCAGAGCAAACAGAGGAGCAGTTGATGCCCCCCGAAGGTTAGGGCCTGCACGACGCCGAGAGGCCGTCGGGCAGGGACATCTTTAGCCGTTGTCAGTTCTTGATATTCCAGCCGTGCTGATCGCTTGCCTCGCGAGACCCCGCAGGGGCAGATCTCGCCCCAACAGCTCGCAGAGGCCATCATCGCGCGTCTCGGGTGCATCCTGGGCCCATCGTGGGGCCTTGGTCTCGTTGAGCGATCCTGGGGGCATGTAGGGACCTCGAAGTGCCACGTTGGGAGAATCGTGGTATCTCTGGGCCTGTGAAGAGCATGCTTGGCATATCTAGGGTAGAAAGCAAGCGGCAAGCAAACCGTTCCGCAAAACACTATGGCTGTATATTTACTTGGGCTCTCTCGGATGGCTGGTGCAACCCTCTTGAAGGTGTCTTGAGATCCTTTGGGTCCGTCTTGGGGTCGTATTGGGGCCTGTTCAGACCACTCACCAGGGAGGGGGCGGAACCAAGTGGGTCTGCCCATCCCCTTGGTAGATGATTGTTCCCAACCATCCTGTGGTGTTGGGTCCTCGTTTTGAAGAGACAGCGCCCCGCGTTCACTCCTTCTCCCGCTGCCCCCTCCCTCCTGCCATCATCATCGGCACACCCACACCCACTTCGGCACACCCCTCACACGTTTCGTGGCCCCATAGGGAGCTCCAGCGAAGGCCCCAGTGGCTGCGCTCCCATGCGCCCGCCGCACAGATTTCGGCACACCCCTCACACGCTTCGTGGCCCCATAGGGAACTCCAGCGAAGGCCCCAGTGGCTGCGCTCCCATGCGCCCGCCGCACCCATTCGGCACACCCCTCACACGTTTCGTGGCCCCATAGGGAGCTCCAGCGAAGGCCCCAGTGGCTGCGCTCCCATGCGCCCGCCGCACCCACTTCGGCACACCCCTCACACGTTTCGTGGCCCCATAGGGAGCTCCAGCGAAGGCCCCAGTGGCTGCGCTCCCATGCGCCCACCGCACCCATTTCGGCACACCCCTCACACGTTTCGTGGCCCCATAGGGAGCTCCAGCGAAGGCCCCAGTGGCTGCGCTCCCATGCGCCCACCGCACCCATTTCGGCACACCCCTCACACGTTTCGTGGCCCCATAGGGAGCTCCACCGAAGGCCCCAGTGGCTGCGCTCCCATGCGCCCGCCGCACCCATTCGGCACACCCCTCACACGCTTCGTGGCCCCATAGGGAGCTCCAGCGAAGGCCCCAGTGGCTGCGCTCCCATGCGCCCACCGCACCCACTTCGGCACACCCCTCACACGCTTCGTGGCCCCATAGGGAGCTCCACCGAAGGCCCCAGTGGCTGCGCTCCCATGCGCCCACCGCACCCATGCACACCCCTCACACGTTCGTGGCCCCATAGGGAACTCCAGCGAAGGCCCCAGTGGCTGCGCTCCCATGCGCCCGCCGGCCCCAGTGGCTGCGCTCCCATGCGCCTACCGCACACCCCTCACACGTTTCGTCACACGTTTCGTGGCCCCATAGGGAGCTCCAGCGAAGGCCCCCGTGGCTGCGCTCCCATGCGCCCACCGCACAGATTTCGGCACACCCCTCACACGTTTCGTGGCCCCATAGGGAGCTCCACCGAAGGCCCCCGTGGCTGCGCTCCCATGCGCCCACCGCACTACTACCACTACTACCACTACTACTACCACTACTACCTGCATATGGTTGGGTCATTCGCCAGGCTAATGTTGTCCTTTAACGCCCATGCCACTTCATGCTCAGAGCCAACTTCGAATCCAGGGGGAGGGGGGGTAGGCGTCAGGGGGGGTCAGTATGTTGTAATTCTATGCGGTTCCCCCCCTCTCCCCCCCCCTCCCCTCCTCCACCCCTCTTCCTCATAAGTAGTTCGCCCCCTGTCGCATCACCAGGCGTGTGCATAGGCCAGGCTGGGCGCTTTGCTTCCTCCCTTTCAAATTCCAGCCCTGAAGCCAGAGGCATCCATCAGCTACACGGATGAATTTGGCGTGACCCCAATAAGGGAAATGATTCGTTTTGCATGGGCCCAGTGATTGTCATTGCTTGGCATTGCTTGGCATTGCCCGAGGAACCCGAGAAGGCCTAGGAACCCGAGGAACCCGATAAATCTCCGGGGAACGGGCAAAATAGCCCCCCGAAGCACCAACCTCTGACCAAGTAAGACTCCCTTACGTAAGCCTAATTGGGGAATGATGTGCCAGTGGTTTTCAAGTGTGGCTCTCGTTATAGCGCCGTGCACTTTCGTTTTGAACGTCCCACCAGTTACAATGATGGAGGACTGGTGGTATTCAATTGTTGGTTCCCTGGCGTGTGTTTGTAAGTTCCCACCTGTCACCAGCAGCTACAAGGATGGAGTTGAAACGCCTCTCCAAGAAAGTCGCGCAGACCTCCGCACGTTTTTACGCATGCAGTGCTCTTCTTTTATAGCAGGCACACCAGAACATCATATTAGAGATCGGCCTGCCAGCAGGTGCCCTACTGACTAGTTTTATCCGCCGATGGCCCCAGGGACCGCCAGAAGCACTTGAGCACCTTGGGGAGCACATCGACCGACGTGGAATGCGCACAGCAAGATCAAGACATCTCTTCGGTCCCAGCTTCTCTTGTGTTTGGTGCCGTCTCCTCGAAGTGGAGCGACGCAGTCAGGCAGTACCGTCATTTCCCCTCCCTTCTTTGCTCTGGCGCGAGCGTGCAAACAAATGGGAGGGCAAGGGCCGTAGCCATTTTTATTCATGCCAATCCGAAGATGCGACGTGGTCGCCGAAAGCTTATCCTGAGCGCTTGAACATGAACCTGGCGCGGCCCAAATCAGCGGCAAGCCTATCGCATGGGCGCATCGCTGGGCGCATCGCTTGGCATTGCCTGGCATTGATTCGCATTGCTTGGCATTGCTTTGCATCGCTTTGCATTGCTTGGCATGGGTTTGCATTGCTTGGTATTGCTTGGCATTGCTCGGCATCCAGGGAACCCGAGGAACCCGAGGAGCCCCAGGAAATCAGAGCAACCCGAGGAACACAAGGAACCTGGGGAACCCGAGGAACCCGACCAACCCGAAAAACCCAAGGAACCAGAGAATCCCGAGGAATCTCTGGGGAACGGGCAACGTTCCCCCCGAGGCCCGAGTTCTTCTTGACCAAGTAAGAACCCCTTTAAGCAAGCCTGAGTGTGGAAAAGGGGGCTACAGTCGACCCGCATGGTAAGGATGGCAGCCTTCCCAAGGGTACCCTTGCATCCTCCCCTCCTCGGCCCATCCTTGGCCACTCGCGTTGACCGCGCCCCGCTCGAAAAGCTTCGAAGTGGGCTTCCAAGGCCCTTGCATCCTTATCGCGCATCCTTATGATACAGGTCGACTGTAGCCCGATCCAGGCTTGAGATCGTCATTCTCGTATTGTCGCACGTGGCTGCTGTTGTGCTTCCTGCTTCTGCCCCCCGTCCGCAGCCGTGCGCCCTGCCACCGAGGACGGCCTCGGCGAGGAGGATGACGAGCCGCCCCTGCCGTGGGACGAGGAAGAGCTGATCGATGAGGAGGGGGCACCCGCCCGCGCCTCTCACCGGACGGGGGGGGTGACGGGGGCAGAGGAGGCTGAAACGCCAGGCATCGGCGGCTCGCCGAGGTGTTCGGACGTTTTGGTCGCAGACTCCCGGCGGATTTCCAGCGCTTGGCCAGAGCACGGCTGCTCATCGAGGTTCCAGGTTTCCAGACGTCTTCGTAGATGATGGGCGGTTTTCCGGCCTCGGGGTGTGCTTTGGCAGCTGCGCCTCGCCGAGAGGCGTCCCGCGGGGGTGACCAGATCGTCCCGAGCGGCAGCCGGAGAGGCGAGGTATGACCCGAAAACCAAACTCGACGGCACGTCGAGGGGGGAAGCGAGAGGAGGGAGGCAGGCCTTCTCAGGCGGCGAGGTGGTTTCTCAGAAGTCCCCCTGCTCCTGAGGAGTCCCCTGCAGCTTCGAGGGGAGGCTGAGAAACCTCCTCGGGAGGCTGGTGGGGGCCTTTGAGAAGGCCAGCGCCCTTTGCCTTCCCCCCTGGGCGCGCCACCGACGCCCGCTCGCCGCCTTGGGTCAGGCCCCTGGGCCGCAGCCGCGCGGATACGGGGTGTTCTTGTCCGCGGGTGCCCCGCGCGGGCCGTATCCGTGCGACCGCATATCCGTGGGATCGCGCCGCGGAATCCAGACCGCGAGGGCGCGGATGAGGATATGTTCGGCGCTCGAGTCGTCGCCACGAGCCACGGCAGGCGTCCATGCGCAAAGGGCAGGACGGTCTCCTCTGGGAAGGGGCAATGGGCGGCGGCCTCGGACAACCCGGCATCAGCAAGCCGGCGCGAGGGCGCCGTGGCCAAGCCTCCCCCCGCCCTCGGTCACGCGCAGAGGGGGGTGGGCGGAGGGGGGAAAGCTTCTTATAGAAGCGCCGTGCCTCTTCGAAGGCGCGGCCCCCCCCCCCTATATATATATATATATATATATATATATACATCGGCGTTACAAAAGTTTCGTCATAAGATAAAAGTCGACCACCTTGCATAAGCAAAGACAAATCCCGCCCCGGCGGGATTTCTAGAACCGCGTGAACTTACGCCGGGATTTCAAAATGTCCCGTTTTAAATCTATACTGTTATAGTAAGGGATGAAATCCCACTTTTAGAAATCCCGGATCGTTGATCCGACCGCTCTTGACTCAGTCCGCTAGGATTCTAAGGGGAAGGGGGGGCCAGCTCGGCGCGGCCAGGGCAGTGGTCAGCCTCTGCCCGCGCGCTCACGCGGAAGGAAGACACGAAACCCATGCCACCTTCAAGCTCTCATGAAACGTGACGAACTTTTGTAACGGCGTAGTATATAGACGAAGGGCCAGCGCCCTGGAAGAAGCAGGGGTGCTCCTGAGGAGCCTTTCCCCCTCCCCCTACCCCCCATCTGCGCGCCGCCAACACGGCTTCGCGTCGTGAAACAATCGTGAGAGACGGCTTTTCGTCCTTTGTCGTTGGCCTCCCGCGGCCGTTCACGGACCCCGAGGCCGTCAGAGAACGACTCGGGACGAGAAGGTGGACCCACGAGAGGGCAGCGAATGCGGCCCGCGCTAGCTGGAACGAATGAAGTCAGCAGATGTCCAGGTACCCAGGTACGGGTATCAGATAAGAGAGTATCGCGTCAAGCGTTGTTGCGAGGTTGTGGCGTGCGGGGCCAGTTTCGGGCCTTCCAGCTACCACACATAGACGCTCCATGAAAGCCGCCCAGAGGCTCCTCCGACAGGTGGCGACCTCCCCCCCCACCCCTGCGGACATTCCCGTGGCGATTTGCTCGCTTGGTTGCAGTGACAGCATCAGAAGCGAGGAAGAGCGGATAATGTATGCGCTTGGGCATCAAAGTGTTTCGCTTCGAGAGGCCTACAAGTACAACTTCACACAGGTGGCGGTGGCGGTGCAGTTCCTGCCGCGCTGGTCTCCGGAAGTTCCTGGAGACTTCCAGAGGCACAGCAAATCCAGAGTGTTCAAACATGACGGACTTCGATCCTCGGTCCTCGACCTGCACCGAATGTGTCTATCAGCATTTGTCTCTTCTCTCTGCCTGCCGAGAGGACTACGACGAGAGCCCCGTCGACAACGGCACGATCCTCGCGGAGCTCTGCGCGGCCGCCGACGGGACAGGCTACTTCTCGCCCCTTGTTCCGCTCCCTCCACCCGAACCCCAAACCCCAAGCCCCTGCTATTCTTTGCTCTTCCTGCCTCTCATGATGCTATTCTCCCTTCTCCTCGCCCCTCCCCTTTACTCCGCTCCTCTTCTTACGTTGTCCTTTCCTCGCTCACCTTCCCCCTCCTTTGCCTTCGCGCCTTCCTGCTCACCACTCTTCCCGTGCTCTTCCTCCTTCATCGCCCCTCCTCCTTCCCCATCCGCTCCTTCTCCACTTCCTGTCCTCTTTCTCTCTATCCTGCACCTCCCCTCTACCCAGCTCCCCCTATTCTCTCCTCCGCCTCAACCTCCCTTCCTCCAGGCGCGGGAGTGGGATGATTCTTGGCGATTTGATGCCCCTCAGCACGCTGCTCGCGCTCCGTGCGGAATTGGTTTTCCCGGCGATCCAGACCCCCTCTTCCGCCTCCTCCTCCGCCGCAGCCCCCCCGCGTGGCCCCGACCCCCGGCGGGGGTAGGAAGGGCGGTTTTGCGAGAATGTGTGTATACATACAGACATACAGACATACAGACATACAGAACTACAGACATACAGACATACAGACATACAGACAGACAGACAGACAGACAGACAGACAAACAGACAGACAGACAGACAGACAGACAGACACACACAAATATATATATATATATATATATATATATATGTATGGCGCAGTGCTTCACCATGCAATTCAACTTTGTTCGCTTGCTCCCCTGCCGCTATCATGCTCCGGCCTTTTGCAGCGGGTGGCCACCAGCGCATCGCTCTCCTCCGTACCTTCCTCCTCTCACCAAAAAAAAAACAGTCTCAACTCCACATCTCCAGAGGTCCGCCCTCCGCAGGATTTCCGCGGGCACCCTGTTTGAAGGGTGCTAACCTGTGCAGCCTCCCTTTTGAAGGGGGGCGGGGTAGCCTGCTTGCACGAGACACGAGAAGGTTAGCCTGACGGTCGCCGCTCTTGCCAATTATTCCTCGGCCTGCACCGGTTTGCGCGCTGAGCAGGGGACAATAGTCCAACCATGGTCTCATGCACTTGCATGGGGGGGCCACAATGCCTTGGGCCCGCAAGGCACCACGGGGGGCCGCCCTAGGGTCACACGGGACTACGGTCTAGCACCGCATGGGTAGATGGGAGGCCCCTAGCAGCGAAACCGTCGGAGCGATTTCACAAAATTCGGCAATGGGGCGGCCGAAACCACGTGGGGAAGGGTTCCCGTACTTCCCCGCTTGGCTTTGGCTGCACGGGTCATCCCCGGCGGCCTCGAGCGTCTCCCGGGGGCAGTGCCGGGCCCTGTCGGCTCGGACTGGGTCCCTGCGGGCCTTCGCCAAGGGGCCGCAACCATGTGGGGAATCGCAGCAGCGTTTCCCCAGAAAGTCTCGGCGCCATGCGGCGGCCCCCCCAAGGGCGTCCCGCGGGGGTGGCCCCCGCCTTCCCCGAGGCGGGTTCGGGACCCAGCGGCGACCCGCCAAGGGGCCGGGAACAAGTGGGTAAACGAGGCTGCGTTTCCCGACCTGACCCGGCGCTCCGTCCTTCGCCCTCCCTGGTCCACGCTGGTCGTCCAGAGGTTGGCCCTGGTGGCCCCGGGGGGGCCCGGGGGGCCCTGCGGCGAGTTCCCCTGGAGTTCTGTTTGTGCTCTCGTGGGTGGGGGGAGAGGCGCTCGGTTGGATTTGGGGCCCAGCACCAAATATGGCACTTCGACCTAGATACCCAATTCCCAGGCGAGGTTTTGAACAGTCCAGATATGTCTGTCGGTTTAGAGTGCTATGTTTAAGCGCTCTGGAAGTTCAGGGCTCCCCACCAACAGACACTGCCGCGTGCAGGGCGCTGGTACCGCACAGCCCTATCGCCGGTTGCTGGCCAGGGTTCGCCCTCCTTAGCAACCGACAATAACAGGCTGCGAGTGGGGGATTCCCCAGGTAACGAGTGTCCCCGTTTGGCGATCCCTCTTCTGCCCAGGGGTTCTGCAAAGGCGGCTCGCTCGCAGTCCTGGCTGGTCAGTGAACCTCCCTTCCTCTATCTCCTCCATTTAGTCCCTCTTCCTCCTCGTCCCCCATATTCCTCCTCGCCCTCCCCCTCCTCCTCCTCCTCCCCATCCTCCTCCATTCCTATTCCTCGCAGATGACTTCTTCACACCCCGAGGCTAGTTTTTAGAGCGGTTTGGGGGTTTCGCCTGAGCGTTTGGTTCTTGCATTAGCGCCGCGCATCTTCGTGTTCGAAATTCGCAAAATATTCCCGGATTGAGGGCGGCACTTTTTCAAAATGTAGTTCTCGCTTTAGCGCCGCGCATATTCGTTTTTCAAAATTAACAAGAGCTTCACTGATTGAGGGCGGCACTTTTGCAAAATGTGGTTATCGCCTTGGCGCCGCGCACATTCGTTTTACACGTTCGCAAGAGCTTCACGGATTGAGGGCGGCACTTTTCCAAAATGGGGTCATCGCCTTGGCGCCGCGCACATTCGTTTTACACGTTCGCAAGAGCTTCGCGTATTGAGGGCGGCTCCTTTTCAAAATGTGGTTGTCACTCCAGCGATGCGCAAAACATTGCAAGAGTTCCACGGATTCCCATGTTCAGCGTACCAGAAATGGTGTTTTTTGAAGGATTGTGGTTTTAGGGGTGTGCAGCATTTTCGCTGGTTCGCGGCGTGGAAGCCCCAGGAAAACGGCGCTCTCTCACGATCGAGGACCGTCAAGACGCAGCAGTCAGGTTGATCCGTGCCGTTGGGCTTCAGAGAACGATGCTTTGGCATGCGTCGGGGTCTTCAAGCGGTTGCTCTCCAACGAGGCAGGTCCCTCGGTGGAAGTGAGCCCGTGCAGGGGCTCATGGTGAGGGAGCTTGGAGGGAGGGTTTCATTCCAACATCAGTGATGACTCTTGAGTTTGCACTGGTCCTCCTCCTTCTCCTCCTCTTCCTCCTCCTCCGAATTGCAAGCGGAAGCACGACAAGGACATTGCTTACCAATGTTCGCAGATAAAGAGGTTAACGAGGAGGGCCTTCACCACTTTGCATCGCAGCTCGCCCCTTCCAACGCGATTTCCACGAACTTAATGATGCCACCGGCAAAGGCCACTGCCTGAGCGCGCCTCTAGTCTTCTCGCTCTTCCGGCCTCTCATGGGGCACAGCTGACTGGACCGCGGCCCGGCAAGAAGCTGGGCGCTGCGTGGTCCGTTCACGCCGTTGCCCAGACGAACCACAAGCTTTTGCAGGCGCACTCCCAGCACATCCTGCCTCTGCGCGCCCGTGTAAGGCAGTGCCTCGCACCACAGTAGCTGGGGCGGCCTCCTCTGGGGGGGGGGGCGAGAAGACGCGCACTCCTCGAGCGAGGAGGCCCCCGACGCCTTGAGCGCACGTGGCCCTCGCGCCTCGAGCGAGGCCCTCGCACCAAAGGCGCCGCGCGCCTCGAGCGAAGCGCGGCCCGCGAGGCGGCGGCGCCCTTTGCGAGGACGAGCTCCGCCGGCTGGTCGCCAAGGCCCGCGGACCACCGAGCGCCGCGGCCGCCGCAGCCTCTGCTCCGGTCGCCGCCGCCGCCGCCGCCGCCGAGCGCCGCCGCAGCCAGCGCCACGCCAGGCCGGTGAGACGCCTCTCCTGAGGAGATTCTGTTGAGAGGAAATCCTCGAGCATCATAAAACCCTCCAGCGAAACGGTATCGGGAGAAAAATAGACGCTTGCCTGAAGAGGTGTTGATGATTTGTTGCGTCGCGGAGCGCTCTTGGGAGGCTTCTTGGGCCTCCCTCGGGCATCTTGGGCGCCTCTTCAGCCGTATCCAGGCCATCCTAGGCGTCTTGGACATATCCTTCGGCGATTCGGGGCCCTCTTGGACCGTCTTGGGGGCCTCTTGGGGCGTTCCGGGCCCGCCTGGGGGCCCTTCGGGGTCAACAAAAAGTCATTCGGGAAGACGCGCCTGGGCCCGGGTGCAAGCGACAAGCTCCGAGCGATTTTGAGAAGTTGGTGCCCAGGGCCCTTAAAGAATCTTCAGGGTTGGGGGCTGAGGCTTGAGGAATTAGGTCAATGACCTGAGGACACTCCAACTGGTGCCTCAGTGCACGGTATTTTTGTGTGCACAACGACATGTAGAGTCACAGTGAGATCGATCGGTCGTGAGTGCGGAAGTGTGTGTGTATAGAAAGTTACAGGTATATACATATTTATATATATGATGTGTATACGTAGTGTGAGGGAGAGAGAGAGAGAGAGAGAGAGAGACCGACCTCTACATTGATATTGACACTGGGATCTAGTGCAAGCCAGATGTACTTAGGAGTTCGCGTATATAATTCCAGACAATGTTTTTTTTGCCAGCTGGTTTTTGAGTCGGTCGGAACTTCTCCAAATGAAGCTCCCGTTGCTGCGCTGGCCCCAGTTCAAGATCGACGCTGTGCTTTCTTTGTTCAGAACGGCGCTCTCGCCCCTGCGCGGGCCACATTTTTGCATCCCAGTCTCTCCTCGTCGTTGTAATCCCGCTCCTGTTCCCCTCCTCCGCCTGCCCCTGGTCCTCCAGTCCTCCTGCTCCTGCCGCTCATTCCTCCTCCTGCTGCCGCTGTTCCTCCTCGTCCCCCTTCCCCCTTCATCATCATCATCATAATCATCATCATCATCATCATCATCATCATCAGCAGCAGCAGCAGCAGCAGCATCAGCAACAGCATCAGCAGCATCATCAACATCATCTTTATCATCATCATCAGCATCAGCATCAGCATCATCATCATCATCCTCTTCCTCCTGCTCGTCCTCTTGCTCGTTCGCCACATCCTCCTCATCCTCCAGTGTACGCAGCGTCCCTTGTTTGATTGTGCGCAACACGATACGACTCTCCCGGGGTTCCAGATCAACTATGACACCCTTCGGTGGATAGAGAAAAGTCCGCACGATGGGAAGGGAGGGGTTGGATGTCAGAGATGGCGCGCGCGCACCCAGCTTGCCACCCACCCTCCCTGCCCTCCCCGTCCCATCCAATCCCCACTCCTGCATCATCACTGCCTTCACCTTTCCCCACAAGGCACGTGTCCCCCCAGACCCCCTTGCGACTTCCCACGTCAGATTTCCCAGCCGATCGAGGGGAAGCAGTGGAGGAGGTCGGCCGGTACTCGCCGTCTGATCCCAGTCATGCCAGTGCGTGAACATAAGACGGATCGGCGCTCGCAAGACTTGCACTGTGCAAGCCCGCGTTGCCAAGCATTCTGGGGGCGGGTCCCAGCTGGCCTCTAGGGATATCATGGCAAAGTTGGGTCGGATAATTAGCCAGCCTACGGACACATTGCCTGCTTCTGTTGCTGCCCCGCGCGGAGCCTGTACTGCGCCTCCGCATCCTCATCCAGTTTGTCTTCGTCGTCATCGCCATTGTCCTCCTCCGCCTCCTCCTCCTCATGATCGTCCTCGTCCTCATCGTGCCGTCTTTCTCCTCCTCCTCCCCCTCCTCCTCCTCCCTCCCCGTCCTTCTCCTTTTCAGCCTCCAGTTCCCTTTCATGTTCTTCCCATTTCGTTTTCTCCCCTTCATCCCACCCATCCTCCAGGTGCTCCTCAATCGCACGGGCGCTCCTCAATCGCACGTGGTGGCGCAGCCTTGCTGTGGTGATCCGCTATGCTCTTGAATCGTGGTGTCTTCGTCGCCTGTGGGGAGGGAAACAAAATCCTCCCCCTTCTCCTCCTCCTCCTCCTCCTCCTTCTCCTCCTCTTCCTCCTCCTCCTCACGGGAGACGGCAGTGCGGTCCTGTCCGCAAGCAGGAGGCCGCCCGCAAGACAGGCGGCCAAGAGAGTTTGACCACTCAGACTTCCATGCAGACGAGGCTGCGATTTTTCGCACGGAGTCATCGAGTAGACGCCCGAACTCCACGAGCCCGATCCCGATCCCGATCCTTACGGGGGATTGTGCTCCTCCTTCCCCGCGCTCGCCTTGCCCCCGCCGCTCTTCTCCCGCACGCCTGCCGCACCTCTACAGCTCGAGGGTCGGCTGCAGCATGCCTAAATAGGATGTTACAGTCCATCAGTCTCCAAGGTCGATTGCCTCCGCGTCCAGTGCGGGCTGGCATGACAAGTTGGAGCATGATAACATGATGCTTGCATATTTGCGGCTCGCATGTGTGATGCCAGGCTCTCAGGAAGCCATCGCTTGAGGGTCTCGTACTGCTCCCCTCTCCCCTCCCTCCTCCCCTACCTGGTCGACGAGTAAGCTGTCGAGTCGGCATTGTCAAGAGGGTATACCGCCATGCTGCGAGACCGGAAGCAACTGTAATAGGAAGGGGGAGAGGGCAAGAGGAGACAAGAAACGTGGAACAGGGGGCATGTTGTGATGTCATCCCTTGTCGCTCTGGTCGGAGGCCGTGTTAAAAACACCCGCATCGACGGTTCAATACCGCTGCAGCGGCTGCGACCCTCATGGCAGCTCGAAAGGGGCGGGCGGAAGAACCGCCGACAAGCGGCATGGATGCAGAAAGCGAACTTGATGTTTCTCGATTGGGGTTGCGCATTTCTGTGGACGAGGGCGCACGTCTCGAAACAAAAATCGTGACGTCGAAGTCTGAGGAGGGCGGAAGGCATGGCGGAGCTTCGCATTGGGAGGATGGCTCCGGAAAAACGGGCTGGACCACCTCGCGAGCGGCATCTCGGAGCTCAGTATCGGAAGGATGTCCCAAGCGAAACGGGCCGTTCTACCTCTCGCTTCCGTTGGGTCCTCTCATGCAGCTCTCTTCCTCCTTCATCCTTTCCCTCCTTCCCCCTTTTCCTCCTCCTCCTCCTCCTGCCTGCTCCCTCCTCCTCCTCCTCCTCCTCCTCCTCCTCCTCCTCCTCCTCCTCCTCCCTTGCATCTCTTGGTAGTGCTCTTGCTGCTTCTCCACCAACTCTTCCTCCCGAACGGCATCTAGGAGCTCAGAGTTTCGAACATGTCCACGGCGAAACGGGCTGGAACACCTTTTCGCGCGGCATCTCGGAGCCCAGAGTTGGGAGGATGCCTCAGGCGAAACGCGCCGGACCACCTCGCGAGCGGTACCTCGCAGCTCAAAGATTCGAGGATTTCTTAGGCGAAACGGGCCGGACCACCTCACGCGCGGCATATCGGGGCCCAGAGTTGGAAGGATGTCTCAGGCGAAACGGGCCAGACCAACTCGCGCGCAGCATCTCTGAGTCCCGAGTTGGGAGGATGTCTCAGGCGAAATGGGCAGACCACCTTTCGCACGGCAGCTCGGAGCGCCGAATTGCGAGGATGTCTCATGCGAAACGGTCTGGACCACCTCGCGCGGGCCATCTCGGAGCCCCGAGTTGCGAGGATGTCTCAGGCGAAACAGGCCAGACCACCTCGCGCGCGGCATCTGTGAGACTCGAGTTGCGAGGATGTCTCAGGCGAAACGGGCCGAACCAACTCGCGCGGGGCATCTCGGAGCCCCGAGTCGTGAGGGTGTCTGAAGGTAAACGGGCCGGAACACCTCTCACGCCTGAGTTGCGAGGATGCCTCAGATGACACGGGCTGGACCACCTCGCGCGCGGCACCTCAGAGCTCAGAGTTGCGAGGATGTCTCCTGCGAAACGCTCCAGACCACCTCGCGGGCGGCATCTCGGAGCCCAGAGTTGCGAGGATGTCTCAGCCGAAACGGGCCAGACCACCACTCGCGCGGCATCTCGGAGCCCCGAATTGCGAGGATATTTGAGGCGAAACGGACGGGCCGGACCACCTCGCGCGCGGCATCTCGGAGCCCGAGTTGCGAGGATGTCTCAGGTGAATGTCTCAGGCGAAACGGCCAATCCCGGCCAACTCAGAAACGAGAGTTATGAGGATGTCTCAAGCGACACGGCCCAGACCACCAGATTTGTTTGAGGATGTCTCGGCTCCGCTTTCCCTCGGCCGGAACTTCTATAACAATCGCACCCCGTTCAGCAAGCAGTTTGGGGAAAAACGGACGAGGCACTCCCGGTGCAAACACTGCCCTCCTCCTCCTCCTCGCCCTCCTCCACCTCCTCCTTCTCCTCCCTCCTTGCCTCCTTGCCTCCCTCTCCCTCTCTCCCTCCCTCCTCCACTTCTCCCGCCTTGCCGAAGCTGGCGGCGACCCTGGAAACGATGGGCGCACGATTTTTCTTCGCTTCTCTCAAGAGGCGACGATACGCAGGTGCATCAGTCAGCGCCCGCCCGCGGGCTCTTGAGAAGCCTAACTGGCGCTTCAAGTCTCACGACTCGGGCCGAGAAAACACGGGCTGACGGGATGACCGGGGGGGGTAGAGGAAGAAAGGGTGGAGGGACGGAGGGGGGAGGGGAGGAGGAGGAGGAGGAGGAGGAGGAGGAGGAGGAGGAACAGAAACACCTGAATCGTCGCAACTCGGCGGCGAGCAAGGGGGGGGAAATGAGAAGGAGCAGGACTTCTCAGATGGCGATGGGACTTCTCAGGAGGCCTCCGACCTTCTGAGAGGTTTTCTGCGTCTTCGGGGGAGGCTTGGGACATTTCTCCGAAGGTCGGGGAAACTCCGAGCCTTCTGAGAAGGCCCGCCCCTCCGAACTTCCCCCCTTCCGCTCGCCGCCGAGTAGCGCCTACGCGGGCGCTGCCCTTGCGCGGAGCACCGGCACGTCGCATGGCCCGTGCCGTCGGTACTAGCGGGGCCCCTCGGCAGCCGCCGCCGGCGACCCTCCGAGGCAGTTTTGGCTCGGGCCGGCCTCGGCCGAGCGGGGGGCCGCTTGCCCAGCCTGGCCCACGGGCGTGGCCGCAGGGGCGCGCGCGGCGGGGGGTCGGCGCCAGGAGAGAGACGGGTCCTGAGGGAAGCGGGTCCTGAGGTTTTTCGCCGCTTTGGGGCCTTCGGAGCCCTCCGCCGTCAGAGAACGATTCAGGATGAGAACCTCGTCCTGAGGGAAAGCCCCAGAGTCCAGGATCCGATTCCCTCAGGTCCCGCTTCCCTCCGGACCGAAATTCAGAGGAGGAAGACCTTCTCCCCGTTTTCCAATTGTTTGTGCGGCCTCCTAGGAGGAGGCCCTCGCCACCACGGCTGGATTCGCCTCGAAGTCCGGGTTAGAACGCACTTCCGGAGAGGGCCGCGGAGTGGCGGCATCGGTACCTTTCCCCAGGGTTGCGTGCCGCAGGTTCGCGTTTCGACGCGGTGGCGGCCTCCGCGCGGGCGTTCTGGGTGGAACGCCGCCAGTGTCGTCGAAGCGACCAATCGTGAAGGATCTGCGCTGGCTATTGGGAGCGCGCGCTCGCTCAAGCCGGAAGGATCCACGCGGCGTCGGAAGCCAAATGCCGGGGTCGTGAAGACACGCTCCTCGCTCCGAGGAGGAGGAGGAGGAGGAGCGAAGAGCGAGGAGCGAGGAACGCCTTGCTGTAGGAAAACATTGGGACCGAAGGATGCCAGCAGCTTCTGCCCGTTTCGAAGCGGGGTTCGCTGTCGGTGCCGCAGCGGGCGCTGCGCACTCGAGGCAGGAGGCCGCCTGTCCAGCGGCGGCCGCTGGTCTGTTTCGGGCAGCACTCGCGGATGGGCTCGCAGCCGTGCTTTTGTCCCTACTCACGCCAGGCGTCCACAGGAGAGGACGATCCTCCTCTCCTCCTTCTGCTCCTCCTCCTCGTCCTCCTCCTCCTCCTCCTCCTCCTCCTCCTCCTCCTCCTCCTCCTCCTGGCAGGGAGGAGTTCCCACCGATCGCTTCTGGTGCGGGAGGAGTTCGTGGGGGGCCGCTGGCCCAGGGGAGAAGCGCTGACCTGGAGTCGGCGACGCATCGTCGATGACTGGGCGACAGGCCCGTTCCTGGGCGGGGTGGGCTGTCAGGCCCCTGTCTGCGATGAGCAGGCGTTTGGATGTCGATGCATTCCCCCCTGAGCGTGTCCCCCCCTGTCGGTGCCCCTGACCCGCAGAGCAGGAGGGAGGGAGGGAGGAGGGAGAGAAGGGAGGCTGGGAGGGAGGGGGGATTTTTTTTGGGGGGGCGACAGGAGGGAGAGAAGCAACTAGAATCGTAGCAGGATCCGTCGGTTGACAGCGTATTATTCCACATGATCCATGTTTAAGTCGACCGACATTGCGCGTGCCATGGAACTAAGAAAACGATAGAAGCAAGATAAGTACCCAGACTTCCGGCGGATTCATTTTTGTTTGCAAGTTGACCCCGTCCGCAGGGCCGGTCTTCCATCATGGATAGCTTTCGGATGGCCCCAAGGCACACAGCGACCCTCGTACAGGCCGCAGCGGGCGAAAGACGCCAGGAACAAGCAAAAACAACAACGCCGGAGGGCTGGTTTCCTGAGGTCCCCAGAGGACTTGGCCAAAAGCGTCCAAGAGGGAGTAGGAGTATGGCATGTTCGCGCGGCGCCGACGCGGCGGCGACCCCCGCGCGGGCGTTCAAGGTTGAACGTTGCCACACGCGGCAAAGAATCAGCCAGCATCGGGCGATCTGCTCGACCAGACCGCCGCGATCGTCGAAGGAGCGGAACGACCCGCACGGGTGGCAGAAGCCAGCGCGCGAGCCGACACGACCGCAGCCTGCCGCACAGCCAACACGACGAGAAGCGGAGCAGCTCGCTCACGGCAGGGGCCCACTGCTCCCCCCGGGCCTCTCCGGTGGTTGCTCCTCCGGGCGTTCCTCGGGCACCCACGCGCTCCTGGGGGGGGGGCCTGGGGAGCAGCTTCGAGCGGGTGGCAGGGAGGAGGGGTGGGAGTCGAGGTCAGGCATCGAGGAGGGGGGGAGGAGGATAAAGGAGGAGGAAGGATGAGGAGGAGGAGGAGGAGGAGGAGGAGGAGGAGGAGGAAGGATGAGGGGGGGATCCCGCCCCATGTTCATTAGTATAGCAGCTTGGCTGTACGAGGTCCGCGTGGAGTTCCTGGATCGGCGCCGGACCCTCCTGGCGGCGCCTCAGGCGCCGGTCTAGAGTCTAGCGCCGATCCAAGGCATCCGCGCGAACTTCGGAGATGCTGCGCTGATATGTTTCGTCCGTCTTCTAGTAGGACGAGGACGAGGGGGAGGTCACCCCGCCTTCTGGAGCGCCACCCTCTGTTCTCTCCGTCCTTCCACACGTCTCCCAACTTGATTCTCCCGGGGGCAAACGCGCATGGGATGGGGTGGGAGTGGCAGCGCCCCCTGAGATCCGACGTTTCAAAAAATACGGCGTCATGAAAAGCACACCACGGCGGAAGTCCTGGACCCCACCTCCCCGCTGCATGCCCGAGCGCCGGGTCCATCTGCGGGGGCCCCGGGGCCCGACGCAGGGCGACAGAACCCCTGAAGCGACAACAGCTGCAGCGCCCGCCCCATCCCTCTCCTCCCTCCTCCGCTCCTCCTCCTCCCCTCCGTCCTCCTCCTCTCCTCCTCCTCCTCCTCCTCCTCCTCTCTCCTCCTCCTCCTCCTCCTCCTCCCTCCTCCTCCTCCTCTCCTCCCGATCCGATCCGGCCCGATCCGATCTGATCCGATCCCATTCGATCCAATCTTCACTCGGGGGCGGCAAAGAGAGGGGTGATGACTGGAGGGGGTGGATATCATGGCGTGGGCCATGATATCCCTCCAGGTTTCGCGGCGGTTCTCTTAATTTCATTATGGCCTTGGCCCCCCGTTGGGCCGCGCACATGCCGCCGGCCATGATTTGCACCCCCCCCCTCTTGGACCCCCCCCTCTTGGCCACCCCCGATTAATACAATCCGATGCTCCTCCGATCCGATCCGAGGAGGGTGCGGAGGGCAGCGGGCGGCCCGCGCAGGCGGGGCTGCCCCGCCCCCCTGGCGGGCATGTTCCGCGCCAGCGACATCTTCGGCCGCACGGCCGGCGGCGCGGAGAGGCCCTCGGTGGTCAAGACGGCCTCCGACGCCCCCGGCGGCAAGCGCCTGCTGAGCACCGGCAGCGCGGGGCCGGTCTCGCGGACGTCCAGGGCAGCGTCGGGGGCACCTCGCCACGGGGGGAGGAACGGGTCCTGAGGGAAGCGGGTGTCCTGAGGTTGTTCACCGTGTTCGGGCTTTCGGGGGGCCCCTCCACGGGCCCCGGGGCCGTCAGAAAACGACTCGGGATTAAGACTCCGTCCTGGGGGAAAGCCCCCGTTTTCCTTTGGGCCCGCTCCACTCGTGCTAGTCATGGAGGTCCCCTGAGATCCGGGCGTCTTCCTCCGCTGCGCTGCGGGCCCCAGGACCCTCACAAATATTGACCAGGCTCGGGAGATACATGAAGGGGTTTCCGGGGCTCCAGTCGTGATTCTTGGCGATGTCGCAATAGTTTTCGCCACGGCGGATCTCAGGGAACGAGGCTTGCATTCACTTTCGCATTCTCGGCGTTCTGGGGCTGCCCAGATCGTTCCGAACGAACGTTGGAGACCCTAACTGGGGCCCGGAAGTTGAGGGGTTTGGCCCAGGAGCTCGAAAGGAGGCTGGGGCAACGGCGAGAGATAGCGAGCGTTTGTCCGCGGCCGTTTGTTCTCAAGCGACCGGCCGCCAACATATGATTGCGCCTCATCGCGAGGCACGCTACTTGCCAGCGAAACCGAAAACAAATTCGCTTGACAGGCCCGTCGCTCCCGCGACGATCTCCTACTTTTTGGACTATCGCTATTACGGTGCGACAGAGTTGGAGATGGGTTTCGACATAGGCGAAGCTTCTGGTTGGGCCTCCCAACTACCTCCAAGCTTGATAGCGGAGCTGGTTTACGGTGGTCAGCTCTAGCTGTACTCCTCACCATCCACTGCAAAATCTGGGGGACTACTGGTATGGTGGAACATCAGGGTGCAGTGGGTCTGCTCGGAGGAGTGTACATACTTACGCACAACCGCAAGGACACTTGCAGCGCGACCTCCGTTTTCGCGGAGGCTTCTTACATGAGCCCCACCTCATTGCGATATTACAATCCTGAAGTCCACCCTCCTACTCCAAGTGGATACGACTTTGAAGACGCAATGCATGGCGACATGCGATACGTCATTGTGCCTCGTCCACCTCCACGCAGGTTCACTACAACACATGACAACCCCCAGCCACGAACGTCCGACCACGACCTAAGTGGCCACTAGATTGGTATTACCATCTTCGGCTTCCTGTGGGTATTAATTGGGGCATATGCAGCGTGGCGGAAACGACAAACGTACAACCGGCCCCCAGTGGGACCCTGCCGGTAATGTACCTTTTTTTCACGAGTTCGTTCGCGACGTACACGCCTGGATTAACGTGACCATAGGCAGTATGAACCCTTCCAAACGGGCCGCACCACTACAGCGTGGTCTGGGAGGGCTCGCAAGGATCATAGCCATGAGAGTACCTTCTGGAATTATCAACTTTGGCGTCAACATCGGTGGTCGCCACACTGACGGCGCCACCTACATTATGTTCCCTCTCAGCACTAATTCGAACATCTAGAGGAGGAGCGCCAACTAAATTCAGGAACGGCTTTCATCGACTTTCGCGTCCATGCGAAGAGCGGATCGACCAGACGTTAGCATGCTTTGAGATAGCCCGCTTAGAGGCCGAGAAAGCGTGCTTCAAGATCCCCAATTTTCAGGTCCTAACAGTCATCATGTTCAGGGCTTTGGGAGTGGGTACGTCGCGTGCACAACAACTACTACAACCATGCAGCCACCAAATGCCAAGGGCCCAGCAACAATTTCACCCTCGACTAGAACGCATGAGGTCTTATGCTCTCATTGTCGAGCGAACCCCTGGCCACATGGGTGTACATTTACCCGCGGTCATCGCGCCGAAACTTTTCACACTGATACCAATGCAGGGCAACTCGCTACCAACGTATGAAACGATGATCCACAACCAACAGAAGCCACCACCTCATTAGCTCAGCATGGTGGCCAGCCTACGGGGTCGCAAAACTCCTGGACTCGATTTCACGGACCGCCGGCCACTACCCTTGTAGGCCCAGCGGGGCAAACCGCCGAGTCTGAATTTGATTTTGGTACAGACACCGACGCCTCATCATGTGACGGAACTGGTACCCTAGATTTTTCCGACATGCTTTCGCATCTCACAGAAGAGCAACAGGCGCAGATGAGATTTCTGGATACCAGAAACACACGCCTCTGGAGACGCTTTATGAAGAAATCAGTTCGTAAGATACGACGTACTATCCGACGGGCTGCCAGAGCAAAGGGAAAGGGTAGCGGCAAGGGCACCGGCAAACGACGGCGACGACATGGCAGAGGTATGTTGGCATTCCTGGCATCCTTTACTGGACCACAATGCGAAGACATGTTCCTGGGGGCGGGTCGAAGCCGTCATTCCAACAAAGAATCTTGCGCACATGAATTTGAAAACCGGAAACGCAGCAACAGAAAACGCAGGCGCACCTCAGGGAAGGGCAAGGGGCGCCGGGGCAACCCGAAAGATGCCGCGCCATCGCTGGGCGGCGCATCCAGGGGGCCCTCCTCGCAGCGAGATGAGGGTGAGAAGGCGCTGTAGACTGCGTCAATGGCACCGGGGGCTGCCCCAGAGATTACCAGATGTCAGTGCCGCGACATCCGCGAAAAGAAGAAGGCATCTGAGAGTGCAAGGTCATCTGCAGCGCCCGCCGCGGCTGCGATCCTTGCAAGGGCGCCCGCTGAACCAGCCGTTGCGCCTGCTGGGCAACCTGCCACTGCCCTTGAACTGGAGAAGTAAGCGGGCGATTCTGGGAGACCTTGGAGGTCAACCCAGCCTACAGGCCCCATGCCCCTGACGGCTCTGACCGTTGCGGGGCGGTGCACGGCAAAGTAGAGCGCGCCGCCACGCGCGCTGATAACGATGCTCTTGGCCGTCAGCGCGCCCGCAATATTTTGCGGAAAGAACTTGCCCATGGTTTCGCATCCGAGGAGGAACACTTAGTGCAGATACTGCATGGCGCGCACATCGCACGAGGCCCCCGAGCGAATGCGACGAGCGTCGCTGCTCGGAGCGGCTCACCACAGCCACGCGGCACAAGCAACTTCGCCACGACAAGCTCTCCGAACGGTTTATCAGCTGCGGCACCTCGTACGACGAGTTTGACGGTTGGGCGGGCCTCGGACCTCGGAGACCTGCTGGAAATTTGACCAGAAAGACGCGAGCTCTGGCACATTAATCACCTGGGCGTCATCCAGAAATGCCTCCGAGGCCAGCACTGGGCACATCAAGCAGTGGCTGCGCTCAACCTCTGCGGAATGATCGACCGCAACTCCGGCGCGCAGGAGGACGGACATCAGGTGAAGATGCTCAAGTTCTGCCGGAAACCCCGCCCGACTTACTTCTTGCGCCCCAGGAGCGGACGCAGCAATTCAGGCATCAGACGCCCGGAAGGTCTGCACTCACGGGTAACGGACCTGAGCAAACCGGGAGCGCCATGCTACTTCATCCACGGTGCGCAATGGGCAAGCGCCCCGAACATGCTACACGATGGTCTGTCGTGCCGCAGCGAGGACAATGCCAATTGGAGAGGCAGGCAGATGATTCGCGGATGCCTATGCTTACCTGGAGATGGGCGGATTCAAACAAGCCTGCGGATGGAGCCCGAAGTTCTGATCATGGTGAGCCTCGAGAATCTACTTCGCGACAACATCCCGGTTTGGCGGTCTGCCGACGACGTCGTCGTGGCGTCGGGTATCCGTGGCAGGATTCCGCCAAGCCAGATGTTTAAAGTTATTTCCATTAAGATTAACCGTGTCCAGTGCAAATGCGATCGAGTTGGACACGCGTGGGTCAACGAATGGTATCTTGAAGACAACCAGCGGGGCAACCTGCGTGCTTCCACTTCTGCGCCAAAGAAGTACTATGAATATCCATGCGATGCGCCTACATTGAAAGGGCGGATTGCGCCTGGGACTCCCTGCTACCTCAAGGTTCCAGTCTCGACACCTGCATCTGAGGTAGAACGCGCATCTGTATTCACGATGCAAGAGGCGCGTCAAGCGGGGGCTCCTGCGGGAGGCTCGGATGGGTCATGGATCCAACCTGATAGCGGAGTCGCGCTGAACGACGGACAGTATGCGAGCGATCCGAGGCGCAATAAGGCACAGCAAATGCCGGCACCTGCGGGGCCACCAGCCGCAATCGCTCCCACGCGCAGGGCCGCGACCCCATTCGGCACTCCGCGGAGCGCTGGCAGCACCGACAGTCTGCAGGCCCGACTCCACAGCATCCGGATGGATCCTCAGCTCGACCAAGCCATGCAAGCGACATCGCCATTCGCATCTCCACGTGCTGTTGCGGGGCAACCTGCGCGTGCAGACCAGGGGCCCGCCCAAAGGGCCGAGATCCTCTTGGGCAGCAGCGGTGGATGCACAGGCAGATGCTCGAGGCGATGGAAAACATGGGGCGGGGCGGCATTGGCCTCCCGAGCGCCGACTGGACTCGCCCCTGGGAATTCTTTCCCAGTCGCGAATCCATCACCTGATCAGTCTAACAGGTATGGATACATACCAGCATTCTTCAGTCACCCGACGTACGAGCCGACAGCTGCTGAAAGGCCTGCTGCACCACCTATGGCTGCACCTGCGTTTCCTGAGTATTACGCTCAGGAGACGGGCATTCCTCGGGTCGGCATTCTACCCGGGAACACGTACGTTCGGGCAACGGCCGGTGACTTCTATCGGTCCTAGTTAACGCGGGGAGCCGAATGCGAATCGGGCATCCCAGGCCAGGCGCCCCGTTGCGGTCCTTGGCAGCTCCCATGGACCAGAAGGTCAATCATCACGGGCCAGAGCTGGTGGCACCCACTTCTATGTGAGAGCTGCATAACGAGATTTGCGCCATCCACGAGGCGCAGCAGGCCAACCTCTCAATGCGACTGGCTCGCCAACGACGCAATCAGCAGCGACAGCTACGCCGCGCGATGAATCGCGCGGGGGCGCCCGATGCTCCTACAGCTGCGGGGCAGCCCGCCACGGGCCTATCAGCAGCGGTTGCGATGGGATCAATGCCTGCGGGGGCACGCGCGCGTGGAGCGACAGCTGGAGGGTGCACAAGTGAGGCACCTTGTGCCATTTGCAGAGGCGTGGGCCCCATCACAGCTGAGCTTCATCATGCCATTGCTGGGGGGCAAAATGCAGCGGATCGACATGGAGACATATTCAGCGGGGCAAATGAACTCAGATACTTCCGCGAAGAGCTGATCCGCATCGCGGCGATGATGGCAGGCGCTGCAGCTGCTGCAGAGCCACCAGCTGCATCTGCGGGGCAATCTGCTGCATCCTCCTGTGCGCGACAGGATCCAACAGCCACGATGCCAGCCCCTGAAGTGCAAATGCTTCTGGTAGCCGAATCAGCAGCTATTGCAGGGGCACCTGCCGCAGCGACGCCAGCGGGGTTGCCTGCCAATCAGGCATGGCTGAGGCGTATAGAGAGATCCACCGAAGCAAGCACGCATTGGCTTCGCACGCCGCATGGCAGCGCGCGGGGCAACCCGCCAGGCGCGCGCAGAACCGAGAGCCCAGCAAGCGCGCGTGGCGGTGCCAGTGCCATATCTGAACGTGACATGCTACGCGCGGTGCTGATGGCCATTGCAGATGGGCAGACAACCGTGCGTCCTGACGAGGACATCTTTGGGAACGTGCCGCTTACTCCACAGCGTCCTCGCATGTATGACGAGTGCCCGTCTCCATGGACCCCCCAGAAACATCCGATCACAGGCGACGAAACCAGGGAGTGCATGTACGCCATTGCATCTGCGAGAGGGATCAGCGGGCGTTGGATCAAAGGCGCCGTAAAGGGCATGCACGGCACAACCCTGTCCGCTGTCCCAGGCATATCCGGCGAACGACATGACATAGCCCTGGCAGCGAACAGTGGAAGCATGGCGGATGAAATGCTGACTATGTTCTTTGACATTGGCAGCAACATCAACATCATTGGTTTGAAAAATGCACAGACATTCAAGCGAGCTTCACGCTCCCATGGTCATGACATCAAGAAGCTGGATCTGACAAAGCGGCTGTATGTGTCTGGAGTGGGGCATGGAGCCGCCGCTTGCGAGAAGCCGTCGCGCTGCAAGATTGCGTGCAAGGAAAGGGGTGACACCGCGGGGGCACCCGCTATTGTCAGGTTAGACACTTACCCAGCCAATGTGGCAGAGGGATCTGGCGAGAATATCTTTGCAATTCTGGGTTTCAGGAACATGTCAAACATGCGCGCTATCTTGATCCTTGAACAGGGGCGAGAATCTGATCATCCCAGGCGCAGACATGCACAGGCTCCTCCATGGTAAAGGCGCCGGGGTGATGGACTTGATAAAGACGCCATCAGGGCACTTGGCGATGACGGTCGACGAGTATGGGTTCGCAACAGAGGCACATGGCTCGACGGCGTCTACAGCCACAGCCAACCCTCGGCGCGAGGAGACGCCCGCACACATCAAGGAGGTCGCAGATGTGGAGCCGATGGCGAGGCAAGCTGCATTCAGCAATGCGGGGGCACCCGCCACTAACGATGCCAACACTTATATGATGTCGCATGACATAATGGGGCATTGCTTATCCATCAACGAGGAGGCGTTTTGTTACACGGCGCAGTGTATTGCGAACAACACCCTCAAGACCTGGCATCGCAGGAATACGACGTATGGGAACAGCCCCACGTCTGCCGATGAGGACCTCGCCTTGCGGAAGTTGCAGGCGAAGGTCTACTGGGCGATCTACGAGGAGGGCAGCAAGTGGGCGCCGCCCGACGATGCCGCGGGGCAACCTGCTGCAGAGAGCGACACTGCTGAGAAGTGCGACATCTTTACTTCGAGCATTGGTTCAGGGGCCCGCGACACGGGCGTCGGGGCGCCCCCCATCGTGTGAAAATGAGCGACGGGGGCGGCCGCGCGCCACGGCCACTCGTGCTTTCCCAGACAGGCCAAACACAGAGGTGCTGTCTTCAGGCGCGGGGGCACCTGCACACTTTCCCCAGGCGCCGGCTGTGCGCGCCAGGGGCAGCGGCGGACCCGGCTGCGCGGCTGCCGCAGAAAAATAACGCTCGTCTCATCATCATTATTCTCGTGCCCATGTTTTTGAAGATACGCGATCAGCTTGAACTCCGAGCTCGAGGATACATGTGTGTTCGTATTACACGCGCAGAGATTACGACCTCTACTGGTACACCGTATTTGTGTGGTCCACTATCAGAACATTACCAACTACTGTGGGTGGCAACGCCCGCTGGATGGCATGTACGACTGCCTGGAAAGAGGGCGGGACCATATTCTCAATGTATCCAAAGTCTTATGATCAAAGGTCGAGCTCTACGTATGTCGATGGTACTTGTGGGGCCTTCAGGATACTTCTGGAAGCCAGGTCCTATACGAGATACGATTGCAGATTTAGACTTGCAGGTCATGCGCATGCGATGTTGCCACTTCGGTCGGAAGTTCGACCGTTCAAGTCGTTTACCGAGCGGTGCATGCATGCAGGTAGCGACCGCCTGCGCGCGCATTCCAACCAGCCTGTTGAAATGCACGGTGCAAAGGGGCACGGACTTACGTACAGTTTCCTAGGGGTGGCCTTCAATTGGACCATGTGGCACACCGGGGGACGATGAATCTTGATGACAATATTATCATACAAGACATTCAGGTTCGAGATCAACCCATCGGGTATAATTGCAACGCGCCGTTACCAAACGGTGCGACGAATATTAGTACTCGATTGTACTGGGAGCCTCCGGCGCCAGTCCTGGTCAGAAACGAGGGACAGCGACCGCGCCCAAGGCGGGTTACGACCGTCGATGACGATCGTCTTCCTCCCCACTCGACTGAGCGTGGCCACGCTACCACCTAGTCCTGAATTTCCGACCCCGGAATCTCCGACACTTACTCCACCCGAGCAACAGACATCACTGCCAACGGATGCCCGGGTCACGCAAAAGATGCAGAAAGCTAACAATGAAGCTGGCATCGAACCGCGCAAGATACCCAAAGTAGTCGAAGACGGCGACGACGACTGCAACGAGGGCCTCGGGCGTGGTGCCTACTACACCGACGTTTCCTTAGACGCCGACAGTGACGACGATGAGGAAACCTCCATCACCTTACCAGCGGGGTTACCTGCGGTTTCACATGCCGATGTGTGTTCCATAATCCCAACCTTGTGTTACGGACGACATAACAAGGTAGACATGCTGGCATCGTGTGGAGGTAATGGGGGAAGATCGCAGTTAGCCTGCAGCCGAGGTTGGTCCTCAGGTGGACCTTGTAAACAAGGAAGTCCAGGACGCAGTTATGCACTACTCTGACGCATGTTTCGTCTACGTTGTTATATTACAATCGAACTGCAGAACAACTGGATTGCCGCCCTACTTCACTTTCAAATTCAAGCACGACACGTGGCATGAACACCACAAGAAATATTTCCCACACATCAAGTTATGTGGAAAGGCTGCCGTCTGTCAAAATGACCTCCGCCGGTTTCACTCACGAGAACAACCGGCGGGTACTTGGGCGGACGAAATACCGCCATGGACTACGTTGGCCTAGCGCGAGGGCACTTGCAAACTAACATGGACCAATGTACTACGGGTCTTCGCGACCCCCAATAGGGTATTAATACGCAAACCTACTGAGGCATTGGCCAACCGCCGTCTCTTGCTGACGCTCTTCGAGAGGAAACGGTGCAAGGGCCATCATCATCACGCCTCGGTTTGCAACATGGAACTGGCCAGGGTGGCACAACGTGCTCCGACTATGCAGTCCCTCTTCGCCGAAGTTGTTCAAATTACACATGACATGTTCCTAGTGAATCGGGATCTCAACTATCCGTCGGCACCCCGACGGATCGATCCTGAGACCATCCTCAAGAGGATGGGGATGTCCAGCATGTGCTGACAACGTCAACACGCATTCCCCTTCACACGATAGGAGCCCTAAACACTGCAGGTGGTACGATAAGGAGGATTACCATTGGGAATGTCCAAACTGACAGAAGAACTACGGTCAGGCTAGACATGATCACTTACATACGCCTGGCAGATGTAAATTTGCCAAACCTTGGAAGCTGCCTGACAACCGCGGACAGGAGCCTCCAGCCCCCGCCGAACCGGCAGCACCACCACCTGTGGCGGCAGCAGCATCCGAGGCACCAGCCGCCCAGCACATTGCGCGGCTACGACCTCCGAGGCCTGGCTCCTAAGCTGGACCAACAGCAGGCACCAGCAGCCACGACATCACAGTAGGCAGACATGCCGCTGAACCGGCTGCAGGGCAACCTGCCTCGAGCGGAGCCGGCAGCCTGGACGATCGCAGACGGCAACCACGCATAGTAGCCAGACGAAGTCGACAGCAAGGAGGGGGCCCACCTCCACCACCCACCTGCGGGTGACCCTGCTGCTCGTCCAAGACTTCCAGACTGGTCACGGTTCGATGTGCAGATTCACTTACAGAACCTACGCAGCCTTGATATAAGCGTGGTAACGCGGGAGTTGCGAAATCTGCACTTACGGCGGTTCCACGCCAAAGAGCCAAGGATGAGACGCATTTTAACCAAGGCTGGTCTGGACAACTTCAGGCTGAACCTGATAAAGGGCGTCTGTGATACACGTCGGCGGCGCAGGGCTTGGGACCTGCCAGGGCACGCCGTTATGCCGTCTACTGCACGACCTGGCAAGACCAACGAAGAAGTCGAATGTGATCTAATGTTCTACAAGCAGGATCACAATCTATGTCCTAGAATTGATCGTTGCATTCGACATGGTGCTGTAATCGAGATACCAAATACAATTATGACCAGCATCTTAGATGTGTATCATCAGTGCTGGGCGCAATTCCGACCTGCCAAAGTACTCTGCTCCGACGGAGAGGGTGCACTTGACAACGGCACCACAAAGGCAGTCTTCAAGGCAAAAGACCTTGAGCTGAGGATACCTGCGCGTGGTCAACACGCTACGACAAGTGAAGCCAGAAACGGAATACTACGGCATGGGAGCTGATCTCAACAGGTTAGAAATACCTCCTGTGTTCACATGTCTATTGCGTGAAGCCTTAATTTGCCGCCAGCGCGTTGACCTTTTTTTACAATGTGGCTTCTCCATGCAACGCGCTGTTTGGACGGTAGCCAGCGATGCTACCCGACTTGCGTGTCTTGCACCGTGAACGGCAGACGCAAACATGCGACCACTCTCGAGAACAGACTACCTGCCGGGTAAGCATTGAGGCTATCACTCAAGCCACTGCAGTAGCCAAAACCAATCGTGCACTACGGACCAAGACTACTATCACGGGTCAGCAGTACTATGACGACGGAAACGTGGCTGACTACCAGCGCCCCACTACTACAATGGACGACGGGGGGGGGATGGAATGGCCCCCTCCCGGTCGTGCGAAATGACCCCGACAGGGGTCGAGTCATCATCGGAGTGGGGAACCGCGATGTACAAGTCCAATACGGCGACGCACGACTTTCACTGTACATCGAAGCATTGATCGCTCGAGAAACTGGCTCAGACAACGCTGCCCTAAGGACTGCGTTGACATTCGCAACCAGTCTTCCTGCGGGGCGACCTGCAATGACATTTGATTATATCCCAACCAAAGAGAGAATGCTCCAGATGACGAGTGCGAGCCGACTATCTCCTAAGGTACTTCTTTCGCATCGAGAATTCAGTCTCCGTCAGGTTAGCTGACAGCAGTCACAAGCTACTTCCAGTGGCTTATGCTGGCACTTTTGCACTGGTGCACTATGACAACGACGTGGTTCCAGGCTTCAACTATGACGAAGCTGAAGAAATTGTCTCAAACATTTAATATATATTAATGGGCCAGCACCTTCGAGGATCATCCAATGCCTGAAGTCAACGAAACCTCAGGCGGGCTTCGACCAAGACATGGCAAAGTTTGAAGAACTGGCTGATGCACCGACACAAGGCAACGACGCCAGAGAAGCCCCAGTAGCCGAAGCACCACAGGAGACGGACTGCTTCCTATCACCCGTGAGGAATCAGAAGCGGACTTTGAGGGGCATATCATGGATGCGTTGCGCACAGATCTGCAGGAGGAAACAGGGCTACTGGAGGCAACACCACTAGTCGACCTCGACACTATACCCACACAGATGATCACCGACAGTAGTGCGTTGGTCAAAGTAGCTGAAGAACAGCGGGGGCACCTGCCTACGTGGGGCAATCCACATGGCATCGACACAACGGAGACAGATCACGTCCCACTGTGCTCCACGGACGAAGACGACACTTGCGGGTTGGGCGTTGACGATCATGGGCACTATATAGAACTCTTCCTCACTGCAGACGCATCAAAGGTAGCCCCACTCGAACAACATCACACTATATTTGAATTCGGCCGCGTAACCACTATGCGAGTATATGTGACCGCTGCAGCTAAACGAGCTGCAGTCGTCAATGAGGACGACCTCCCCGCGAAGGCCGACATCCAGGCGAACCCAGTCGAGGTATCTAGAGCCCCCTGCTCTGAACTCAATAGATGACAACCAGTGATTTAAAATGTAAGATACACCAAAGGCGTCAAACATCATGACTTCGTGATATGCATATAAGTGGGACATTCGTCAAGAACGAAGTGGGCGAGATGGAGCGGACCATTGGACTACGCCTGGCAATTCAGGGTTACATGGACCTCGGAGCCTTCGACGCGGAGGCTTTCTCATCGACGGCGCGGCGGTCGAGTCAGAGACTGCTCGCGAGCACGGCTGCGTGCCAGAAGCAATGGATCATCGCTTCGCTTGACATCAACGTGGTTTTCCTGAGGGGATTTACCCATCAGGAACTTGTTGAAGCAAACGGTGAAAATAAACGCGTGGCGCGCTTTACGCTGCCGCTTGGATCAGCATCTGCGCTTAGCTTCCTCCCAGGATTTAAGCACCACGATGAGTCGAAGCACTGCTTGCAGTGCCTCAAACCAGGCATCGGCACCAAGGACGCATCGAGAGCCTTCTCACTGAAGCTCAGAATGACCACCAGGGGGGTTGGTCTCAGACCCGCGCCCCATGACGAGGAGATCGAAACAAGTTCCAACCTTGTTGCAGCCAAGCACGTCGATGACATCAATATGGCCAGTGATGAGGGCGCCATCGACAGGTACATCAAGTGCGGTGAGGGCGCTCTTGGCAAATGAACTCAACAACACACACGTCTACCAAGTGTGCTGCGAGGTACACAACGGATGAGGACGGTAACGTTACACTTGATCAAGACGAATACATAAAACAGCTCCGTCCTATACAACATCCTGGACACACTTGGCGCAGACGCTGACGCCGAGGCATCAAAGATGGTCACTGACATGCTTGTAAGCCTCAGAGGCGCTTTGGCTTGCGCCGTAATCACACAGGTGCGGTTGATGCTACATGCTGTATCCCTGCAACGTGTCCAAGAACCGACCAACATGCAAGTGCGACGACTGAACGCGATTACCGGACAGTTGCAGGTTTGCCTTAAGAAGATCGTCTGCCAACCGATGAACGCAACGGGCGAGGTCGACCTGCACAGCGACTCCGGCTACTGGCGTCTTAGTGGAGATGCCGAGGACGAGGTCAAAGACTAGGGGCACACTTGCTACGGCGTGGAAAGCTGGTAAACCCGTCGTCCATCTGATCGACGCGCATTGCAAGTCTCACCGCTCGCAGGTCCGGTCGAGCTACTCAGCGGAAACACTAGCAGCTGCCCGCAACTTGGAGGACTGCTATCCCACGATCGTCTTTCTGCATGAACCCCGCGCAGGGCCGCTGATGCCCACTCAGTTGGTGTGTATATATATATATGTATATATGTATATATACATATATATATACATACATTTCTCTATATATATGTATACTTGAGATGGGCGGCCTGAACATTGAGGTCACCTTGACCATCGATGCGGAATGTGTCTTCAAGTCCTCGTCAAGCAAAGACCTGAAGGAAGCAACTGAGTGAATCCCTTTGGGACACATCAGTTGGATATGACCGATGATGGAGCGAGGTGTCATGCAGAGTGCACAGTGGCGCGACACTCGCGACATGACTGCGGATGGCCACACCAAGGGGAGCATCGACAGAGATATGCTCATACAGGTCATGGGAGGAACACAGTCCTTCAATCACGATTTAAAACGACAGACTCCATACAGGGCTGGCCAGACAAGATCGCCTGAACCGCCTGAGGAGCAATCGCCTGCAAGGTTACTTGCCTGCGAGGCAACTTGCTAGCACGGACACTTTCGTTCCGGTCAGTCTTCCTTGTTGAGCCCGCCTGATGCTGCCTACCTTGTGCACGTAGCGTTGTTCTGTACAGCGGGCGGCAGATTCACGCTTCGTCTCCTCCCCCCCGACTCTAAAGGAGGCTGGGGCAAAGGCGAGAGATAGCGAGCGTTTGTCCGCGGACGTTTGTTCTCAAGCGGCCGGTCGCCAACACATGATTGCGCCTCATCGCGAGGCACACCTACTTGCCATTGGGACCGAAAACCGATTCGCTTGACATGGCCCGTCGTTCCAGCGACTATCTCTTACTTTTGGGACTATTGTTACTACGGTACAACAGAGTTGGATATGGGCTTCGCCTTAGGCGAAAGTTCTGGTTGGGTTTCCCACCCCCTTCAAACTCAGGGAGGTGCGCATCGATCCCGAATCGTTCATATCGCCGGCAGGGGCCCACCCCGCAAGGGAAAACGTGTGGTTGTTTTATCGTTATCGGGGGTACGTCGCCGATTCGGGCTCGATCCTCCCCCTCCTTCAACGGAGGAAAAACCACCGCGACCCCGACAATTGGCGTTTTCCAACCGGTCCTAGGCATTTGCTAAACAGCCCTGCCCTGTTCGATCCCTTCAGTTGGCGCGTTTGCTAAACAGCATCGTTTGTCGGGGTTCTGACTATGGGGTTGGATCCTCTGCTCTCTGCTCCTGAGTCGGTCGTCCCCCATGTCGCCTCCCCTCAGGACGTGGGACCCCGCCAGCGGCCAGTTCGTCGAAGATGAGATCCCAGCGGAGGCCGTCGCAGTCGCCGTCGCAGTCGCCCGGCAGCGTGCTCTGCAATTTTTTCGGGCCTCCTTCAGTTGCCGAAGAAAGGTATACAAAAGCTGGTTTCGCCATAGCGGGCGCCCGCGGTGGTGGCAGGCGGAAGTGTAAACGTTCCAACCGCCTTGGGGCAGGCGCCCCCGAGGCTGGAAAAGGTCCTGCGGTGTGCCCTTCTTCGCCCGCTGGCTCCCGAAGGGCCCTCGGCGTGGCCACGGCTGAGCGCAGGTGGAAAAGTTGGCGCGGCCTGGGGCCAGGGTTCAGGCGGCATGTCCCTCTACAGGAGGGATATTCAAAAATAGTCAAAAAACGTCGGTGGACGATTCTTGGATTATTTTTGAATATGTTTGAATATTTGTTTGCATATTTTAATGTTTCTTCCAACGTCCGCCTGTAGGAGGACATGCCCGACCTAAGGCCACGGGGAGGGGGAGGGCCTGGGCGGGTGTCTCGTCGGACGCAGCGCGAGGAGGACGGCCTTGTGTGGAGGCACGCCGCCTCTCGCCTCTCCTTGCCCTCGCGAGGCCCTGGCGGGAGCCTCGCGGGGAGGCGAGGCAGGGGCTTCCAGAGCGCCCCCTCGGCCCGCCCCCCTCTAGCACGCGGCCCGGAGGACGGGCGGCGTTCACCATTCAGGAAGGATAGCAACACACACACACAGACACAAAGAATCGTCGATTCCCTGGACAAGATGGGAAGTGGAAGGCAAGACGAACCTCCAGAAAATACAGAAAGCAGAGGGGGTCTTGGGATCTGTGCCTATTGATTTGTGTGTCCCTGGGCCCCTTGAACCACAGGGGTGGGGCGAGGTGGGGGGCATCCCCAGAGGGCATCGGGGACGCCTCGAAGACGCCCTCCCGCCCTCGAGGAAGCTTTGTGTTTTGGGGATCGGGGGGCACCGATCTATGTACGGTCGGACCGAGGTAGAAGGTCGAGGAAGTCGTGCTTGTTGGATGTTCTTGTGCATCCTGGGGGAGCGGGCCTCGAATGTTCTTCAGTTTGACAGGCGGATGGCCTTATATTCGTCAAGGATGTTCTGGATGTTTTTCTGTCCCAGGCCCAGCCGTACTAGACCTGTCGCCACGCCGATTGTTCCGCCGCGATGCCTTCACTCTTGGGGAATTCGCAGCGGGCACCAGAACAGACGCCGCCTCGGGCGCGGCGGGCTTGCCGTGGGGTTTGCCGCGGTGCCGGCCTCGTCTACTTGGGGCGCGGGACGAAGGGTTTTCTGTGGGTTGGCCGTGGTGCCGGCGTCGTCCATTTGGGCGCGTTTAGAGCAAATTGCGCGGCGACATATGTGCCTTCTGGTTTCTGCCCTGTAATGTTTTGCGTTGTCAGCGCATGCGGCTTCTCCAGCACCACACTGTATACTGCCGGGCGTCGATGTCCGCAGCCGCCCCAGCAGCGCAATGTCCTGCAGGGTGCATGCCCGATCCCGCAGAAAACGGGCCATACCCGTTGCACCATTAGTGTAATGTGGCTCTGGGATCTACAATGCATTCGGCGGCGAGCCCAGGGGGAAGTGAGAAGGAGAAGGCCTTCCCAGAAGGCTCGGAAGTTCCCCATCCTTCCGAGAAGTGCTCTAAGCCTCCCTTGAGGACACAGAAGACCTCTCAGAAGGCCAGAGGGCTTCTGAGAAGTCCCGCCGCCTTCTGCGAAAGCCTTCTCCTTCTCACTCCCCCCCCTCGCTGGAGGCGTCCTGGGCTCAGGACTGCGAGGTGGGCCCGGCCGTGACGACGAGGGTTTCCAGGAGGCTTAGAGAGTAGCAATCGGGCTGGACGACAGAGCAGAATAGGGAAAGAGGTGTTACGAAATATGCTGCATGCAGCTGGTTTCCGCCCCGCCGCCGGGCCCATTCCTCGATACACGGGCGCCTTTGGCGCCAGGAAAACCAGCTACGTGAGCTGATTCTCTACCCTACCCTTTCGTTCCCCCGAATCGAGAAGGAGTCGAGCGCTAATGTCCTCTTCCTCCTCCTACTAGTAGTGATCTCCTTCTCCTCCCCCAGCCCATCCGATCACGCAGCGGCCATCCCCTGCAATCATTGCACTGCCCTGTGGTCTCTGCCCAGTCTGGTACAGGGCACTCCTCCGAGTGGATTAAGGGCGCGCTCCGTACCAAAGTCAACATCAAACCAAGTCCTCAGCCAAAGAAGTGGCATCAAGTGTCAACACGAAGTCAATGCCTCTTGTCCTCTTCCTGCTCTTTTCCCCTGAAGGAAGCGGATGTCTAGAAGGTAGTCGGGGGAGGAGGAGAGGGAGGAGGAGGAGGAGGACTAGCGTAAACCAAGGAGTCATCAACGATTTTGGAATTATCCCTCCCTCCAAGCTCCCTCTCCATAAGCCCCTACAACGGATCATTTCCATTGATGGAACTGCTTCGCTGGAAGACACCCTTGAAGACCCTGAAGCATGCCAAAACATTGTTCTCGGGAAACGCCACGGATCTACCTGACTGTTGCGTCTTGACGATCCGGAATCGTGCCATAACGCCGTTGTTGGGCTTTCAACACCGCGAATCAACATAACTGCTGCACCCGCATAATCTTGAATCCAGTTCTACTACGTTGAACATGGCAATCCGTGAAATTGTTTCAAGTTTTATGAAGAAATGCGCGCGACGCTAAGGCGAGAGCCACATTTTGAAAAGGAACCGCCCTCAATGCGCAATGTCGCTAAGGCGAGAGCCACATTTTGAAAAGGAACCGCCCTGAATCTGTGAAGCTCTCGCACAGTTCTAAGAGGAGGAGGGGGCGGAGGAGGAGGAGGGAGGAGGAGGAGGGAGGAGGAGGGAGAAGGAGGGAGGAGGCGGAGGAGGAGGATCAAGTGGCGGGCCGCCGCTCGCCGGGAGCTTTCAGGCTTGCTGCAACCGTAGGCTCAAGAGCTCTACGAACCGAAATGTCATGTCTGAGCGGGAGAGAGCAGGCAGCGGCAACAGGCAGACCAAATGGGGGGGATGATCGCTGGGGCACTTCAAAAGAGGAAGAGGAGGAAGAGGAGGAGGAGGAGGAGGAGGAGGAGGAGGAGGAGGAGGAGGAGGAGGAGGAGGAGGAGGAGGGAGGAGGAGGACGGGAAACTCCTGCTAATGAAGCGCGGCGCCGAGAGGTGCAGCACCTCATGGGGCTCGGCAAGAGGGCTCGGGCGGGGCCCGCGCCGGAGCAGACGCAGGGCGCTGCGTGGGGCGAGCTGGCGGGGGCCGCTGGGTGGATCACTGAGATCTGGGACGTTGCATCTTTTTGCACGCCGGGCGGTCCCGGCCGCTGTCGGGCCCCGGAGCCAAGCACAGATCGATCCCGCGCGGGAAGTGCAGCAGAGAGACGGGGTCTGGGTTTCTGCCCGTGATTCGGCACGCTATACGCCGGATCTCAGGGATAACCCCAAGGGGGGGCATCACATGGGGCGCTCCGTCGGCACAGATCGGCGGCGCGGCCAGAGGGGGGGGGGGGGGCTTCTCTAAGGGCTCAGAAGGCCTGCGGCCTTCTGAGAAGTTCTCTGTGCCTTCACCGAAGACACAGAGGGCCTGTCAGAAGGCCGGAGGGTCTCTGAGAAGCCCCCCTCCCCGCCGTCTGAGAAGGCTTGCTGGGCGCGCGAAATTCCAACGGAAAGATTGGGGACGCAGGCCAGCAGCAGTTCGTGCCCATGTTCTGCGGGAGTCGCTGTCAGTATCGCCGCGAGCCGTCTGCCAACTTCTGGACGTCACGTCGCCAGCCCAAACAGTGGCCGCTGTCAGTGCTGGACAACATCTGATACCCGGCATCGTCACCCTGTTTCCCCCGTGCCCACTTCGGGCGCGCCACCTCCAAGAAGGGCCCCGCCTTCGGAGCAGGATCGCCCCCAGCGGAAGTGAAACGGCGGCGCGTCCGCGGGCGGAAGCCAGCGCAAGGTGGGCAGCTGGCGGTGGAAGAAAGGTTGGTGCGTCGACTCTTTGGGGCTCAGGATTGGAGTCGGCCTCGTGTATCCAGACCCTCTGGTCGCCCGTGCGGTCGAAGAGGCCCCCTGCGAGGACACGCGTGATGCCCACCCACCCCCTTGGTTCCGCACTCCTGCTGGCGCCCCCGAGGCGAGGGCCACGGGCTGAAGGATCGGCGGGTGGCCAGCTGAGACCGTCGGCGGCATTCCCAACCCCAGACATCCAACATCAGACGCTCGCTTTGGGGACCTTCGGGCGGCCCACCTAGCGGATTTGTTCAGCTTTGGTTCGACTCTAGTTCGGTTCTAGTTCGACTCAGGCTCGACATGAATACGGTTCAATCTCGATTCAAGTCGTCGGATGTTCGACTCAGCAGCGACACATGAGTGGAGCGAGTGGCTGCAGGAAGGTCCCCAGCACGACCATCTAAGCATCATATTGAGAAGCCTGGCTGGTCGCGAGGGGTCGGTCGCCCGCACGGTCGAGAGGGCGGGCGGGTCGTGCCCGGGGCAGGGACGCAGGCAGCCGTTGAGAGAGGAGCGCGGCCGTCGATGTTGGAGCCTCTTGGCAACTTCGCTGGGCCATCTTGGGCCCCTCCTGGAGCTGGTCTGGAAGCCTTTGGGGCCCTCTTGGGGCCCTCCTGAGGCCGCCTGGGGCTCTTCTTGGGCACCTCCCGGGGCCCTCTCGGGGGCCTTGCGGCTGCGCCGGGGGCCATCCCGGTGGAAATCTGTCCAAAAAAGGGGGCGGCGTCAATTGCGCCCCCCCGCCGTCGGGGCCCTCTAGGGGCGGCTGTTGGCGTCGTTGGGGCAGCGTTGGGCGTCTCGCGGGCTCCTCTGTTGGAGCCATCTTGAGGCCTCGGAGCCCCTCGAAAGCGAGAGGGCGAGAAAGCAAACAACATTGACCAGCACTACTGTTGTGACGGTGCTTGGCCTCTTGGGGCCTGCTCGGGAAGCCCCGTGGACATGCGGAACCGTCTCGGAGCTGTCTTGGGACTTCTTGGAGGCGTGTTGGATACTATCTTGAACCATCTTCGAATATCTTGTGCAGTCTCTGAGGCCTCGTAGACCACCCGGGGCTCTCCGTGAGCCGTATCGGGCTATATTGCACGCTATGACCAGTCGCGGGGTGGGGGAGTTTCAGACCCAGGGTGACGGGATAGGGGGAGCGGTAACCGCCTCTCCCGAAAGGAAACGAAAAGGGGGTCAGCAGAACGAATTCTTTTAACCACCTCCGCCCAGAAGGCTGGTGAGATCCCCCCCGAATTCATAGTTGAGGCTACTTCCCAGGAGGAGGCGGGCCGGAAAGGGATGAAGCTGTCGACCTCAGGACTCACACAAGTCATGCACACAAGGACGCGCGTGATACAACGCATCTCTGAATGCGGGCGGGAAGAGAGCGCATAATAATCCCTCAAGTTTCGGGCAGGCCCCTGGTGCCTGAGCCCTTGGAGGTTGGAAGGGCGTGCGGCGCCCTTCCGTGCCCACCCCGTCCTGCACACACGGAAACGTCCCACTCGCTCCCTCGTGTTGGGGAGGCGGGCCCAGACATGCGACGTCCTGATTTTTTCAGGACGGCGTCCCCGGAAGTCCCGACCATTTCCCCCGGGACCAGCTTTTCGTCCCGAGTCGTTTTTGGACTGCCCCGTGGCCCGGCGAGGGTTCCTCGGGGACGAAAATAGCGAAAGACCGCCCGTCCTGATGTTTTGTTTTACGACGCGATCATGTCTGCGGGTGTGCGGGCTGCCGATGTCTCCCGTGGCCCCCCTCCGCCGGCAGGAGCCCAGGGTGCTGAACCCGGTGGGCCTCGCGCCGCCCCAGTCCAGGGGGCAGGCGGGCGGGTCCAAGGTGGCCCACCCCGAGGTGGACAGGAACGCCCCCTCGGTCGAGTACAGAGGGTTCAGCAAGGTCGTGCGCAGGAGGAGGAGGAGGAGGAGGAGGTTCGATGATCGAGGGGGAGAGGGAGGATCGAAGAGGGTGGAAGGAGCGAGGATCGAGGAGGCGAAGGAGGGTCGAGGATCAGGCAGGACGATCGAGAAGGAGAGGATCGAGGGGGAGAAGGATGATGTGGAATCGAGGACCGATGGGGGGTGAGAATCGAGGGGGAGAAGGAGGGTAGATAATCGGCGGATTCGGCCGTTTTGGACACCTCTGGTGGTCGCTGGAGGCCTCTGCAGGCGGGTGAGTGGGGGGACGTGGAGGGTGAAGAGTTGCGTTGGGAGGTGGATGTTCCATGCTTCGTGCTGGCATGACTTGCTTATGGGCTGTGAGCCGTCTCCTTGGGGGCCTCGTCGTCGCGGCCAAGCCTGCTTCTACAGTCGGGGCGCTGAGGAAGGAATCCTTTTCGTTGGGGAGGGGCTCGGTGTTCCTTAGTTGTTCCTTCGTTGTTTTGCTTAGGGCTTCGTTGGGAAATCGAAGTTCATCTTATGGGAAAAAGGGGCCTCGTTACTTATTTAGGGTTCCATAGGTCAACGCCCCGACTGTACGTCCTGCTCAGGACGCGCTCCAGGTCTCGGGACTGGGCCAGACGGGGGGGAAAGGGGACAAGATCAGGAACAGTTGCTCAGTGTGTCGCGCCACCGGTTCTTGCCCGCCGAGCTTCGGCGGCGTCCAATTTCAAGCGTCAGTGCCCCAGGCCTTTTCCAGCCTCCCGCCCGCACCGCGAAGCGGAGCGACACGCTACCCGCTTGCAGGGCACAGCGTGTCACCTGGGCCGCCGCCGCGACACGCTGCGCAAACGGCTCCGACTGCACAGTCAACCCGCATAGTAAGGATGAGCGATTTTCCAAGGTTGCCCTTGCATCCCTCCCCTTCAGACCATCCTTGGCCGCTTTCGCTGGCCGCGCCCCGCTCGCAAAGTGTCGACATGGCCTTCCAAGGCCCTTGCATCCTTGTCGTGCGTCCTTCTTTCGCGGGTCGACCGTGGGGCATGCCCCGAGAACAGGGCCTGGCCTCCGCCATCCGCGAGTGCGTGGCCCCGCGCTGTTGCGCTCTGGGCCTCCCCCGCCCCGTGCCGCTTCCGCGCGAGCGGCGACGACCCAGCGTCTCGATCGCGCCCCCTGCCCCTCGAGGCAGATGTGCTCTCGGGAAGTAGCCATCAAGGATGTAAGAGGAGGAGGAGGAGAAGCAGGAGGAGGATGAGGAGGAGGAGGGGGACGAGGAGGAGGAGGAGGAGGAGGAGGCGGAGAAACACAAAGAGGAGGAGGAGGAGGAGGCGGCGGAGGAAACACGGAGGAGGGGGAGGAGGAGGATGAGGAGGAGGAGGAGGAGAAGGGAGGACGAGAATGAGAGGAGGAGGAGGAGGCGGAGGAGGAGCAGGAGGGGGGGAAGGACACAGCGGAGGAGGAGGAGGAGGAGAGGGAGGAGGAGGAGGAGGAGGAAGCAAGAGGAGGAGGAGGACGAGGAGGAGGAGGAGGAGGAGGGAGGAGAGGAGGAGGGAGGAGGGAGGAGGAGGAGGAGGAGGAGGAGGAGGAGGAGGAGGAGGAGGAGGAGGAGGAGGGAGGAGGAGGAGGAGAGGAGGAGGAGGAGGAGGAGGAGGGAGGAGGAGGAGGAGGAGAGGAAGAGGAGGGATTTGGCAAGGTCGACCTGAACGACCGCTACTTCGAGAGGCAGAACTGCCAGATCAACGGCAGGCCCACGTACTGGGGCGTCGACGGGCAGTACTTCATATACTGGCAGGGCCCGCTGTCGAGGCGTGGGGGTCAGCAAAACATGCGGCCTGCCCCCCCCCCACCCACACACGCACATCTCCTTGATCCCCTGGCGTCCCAATTTTCGAGCCCCCCCCCCCCACACGCACATCTCCTTGATATCCTGGCGTCCCAATTTTCGAGCCAGGCGTGTTCGCCCACTTTCAGACCCGGGGACCCTCACGTATCGACCCAGCGCTGATAATTGTGCAGACAGGTGGGGTCCGGGGCTCTGGCTGTGATTTGTCACGATGTTGCCATTTTTTTTGCCCAAAGTCAGATCCCTCGGTTCCTCCGGACTCCTTCCCCCACCTCCTCCTCTGCCCCCGCCTTTTTCGCGCGCTTCGCGCCCTGCCAGGCGCGACGCGCCATGGCAGGACGCACCCCTCCCCCGCCCGCCAAGCCTGGCCTGCGCCCCCTGCGATACCGGAGAGGCGGCCCAGGCGCCGACCCCCAGGTGCCAGCGAGGGGGCGAGGCGAAAGCGAACCGCTGCCCTTGCGGGGGGGGCCTCGCTGCCCGCGAAGGAGGGAACGGTGAGGGTGAGGAGGGGGCCGGAGTAGGGGAGGGGCCCAGCGAGGGCCCCCGAGGGGGGGAGAACGGCCTCGCATCTGTGGGCGCGCCTTGTGGGACGACGCCGAGCGTGTCTGCTTGGCCTCGGGTCTCAGGGCAGAAGGCCGGCTCCTCGCCCCAGCGGCCGTCGCGGGGAGGGGGCCGGAGAAGGAGGGAGCAGGAGGAAGAATTGGCAGGGAGAAGGGGGGCACGAGGAGGGGGAAGGGGGAAGGTAGAGGGGGAGGTCGGTCGAGCACAGCCCGGAGGCGGATGCTCATGCTGTTTGGTCAGACCGTCGCACGACCAACACACGGCGGCCGCGGACCTCCCTCCTCTTGTGAGGCTCGCTTGACACTCCTCCGCCAGGTGCCCCTGGGGAGGGGAGTCAGAACATGAAACTGGGCCCCGCCTGGGACGCCCAAGGCCCGTCTTGGGTGCCTCCGTCGGATCGCCTCGGCGCGGTTGCTGGTCGTTCGCTCGCTCTGTGCCGTGGTCAGAAGAGGCGGCGGAGGAGTGGGCGTGGGTGGGAGAGCAAAGGGCGTGTCCGAGAGAGACTCGGCCTGCAGCATCGGTGACACTGTCTTGGCATCGCTCGGACGTGTGCATGTTTCTTTCGGCGAGGACCATCGAGAAGCATCCTTGATCATTTGGCGAGAAAACCACGCACGAAACCGAACAAACACAGGGAATGGACGTCCGAGCGATGGCCAGCTGTCCTCGTGGGTGGGGTCCTGGGGCTCCGGGGTCGGCCGCGGGCCCAGACCGTCAGGCTCCAGGTGGCGCACTGGGCGGCTCCACCTGGGCCCCAGGACGACGGAGCCGATGACGCCCGGGATCGGCCTCCTCCTCCTCCTCCTCCTCCTCCTCCTCCTCCTCCTCCTCCGTAGCCATTTTGGCTCAAGATGCCTTTCGTGCGGGCGGAGCCCGCATTGGCCGAACTGGATACCGCTAGTCCGCGGCAGTGCCAGGGTGCTTGCGCCCAACATCCTCTCTGCGAGGACTGGTCCGCCCCAGTCCATCGCCTGCCCCCTTCACTGGGAGAGCAGCTTCCCTCGCATCAGCAATGGGAGGCGGCGGCAAGAAGGGCGGCGTTCGCTCGGCTCCAGCGGCAGGGGCCAAGACGACGTACATCACATGCACTTCCTGCAGATTCCGCTGGAATTTCAAGAACAACCACTGGTGCTACCAGTGCGGAGGCGCCATGGTGCCGAGCCCTTCGGAGGACAAGCGCCCCCGCGGCCAGTGGGTTTGGGGCCCACCGCAGGCGGTCGCAACGCCTCCTCCTGAGGCAGAGCCAGCGGCAGATGCCCCTGCGGCTCCTCCCTGGGCTCAAGCAGGAGGCAAGGGCGCCAAGGGGCCACCTTTGCCCCGGCCCGCACCGAAGGCCCAGGCCGTCCAGCGTCGGCCATGGGTCTACCAGCAGGCGGGCTGGGTTCCTCATGGTGGCCGTGAAGGGCAGCAGCAGCAGCAGCAGCAGCCTGCTCATGCCGCTGACCCTTTCGAGTTCTTCGAGAAGGAGCTCGGCTCGGACTGCGACGAGCTTCTCAAGCTCAAGGCGGCGGTGCAGGCCAAGAAGGAGGCGCAGGCAGCTGCTGCTGGCGCGGGTGCCCCGCAGAAGGCGCCACTCTTTGAGGAGGAAGTGCGGGCCAAAGGCGTGGCTTGCAGGAGGGCGCTGGCGTGGCTTGAGACCTGCTCGGCCCGCGTTCTGGAGGGCCAGCAGTGGCTCGCCGACGCCCAGGCCGCAGAGGACGAGGCGGCCGCCAGCGCCCATGCGGCGCAGCAGGACTGGGAGGCGGCCTGCGCCAAGCAGGTCAAGGCCTCGGCGCCGCCGTCAGCAGCGCCACCCTCTTCTTCGGCGATCAACCTTTCGACGCTCGTCGACGAGGGCTCGCTTCAGATCGTGGACGGGCCGCTGTTCGATCTCTCGGGCCTGGAGCTCGACGAGCAGGCACGCGTGGACTGGGAGCGCATCAAGCAGGAGCTGGCCGACAGCGTCCAGACCAAGGTCCAGGAAGTCCTCGGCCCCTCGGCGCAGCGCATCCTGGAGCTTCGTGAGGAGGCTCGCAAGCTGCGCGCCAGGGAGGAGGCCAAGCGCAGGCGCGTGGACGGCAGCGATGCGGCTGGCTCTGCTGCTGGCCCCGCTGCTACTGCTGCTACTGACGGGGCTGGGCCTGCTGGCGCCGCTGCGGCAACAGGTGCTCCAGCTGGGGCCGAGGCCATGCGCGCTGCTGCCAGGGCCAAGGCCAAGTCGGCCCAGGAGGAGCTCTACGCTCAGCAGGAGGCTGCTTCCTCCTCCGCAGAGGCCGCCCCTGGTGCTCCTGGCGCCGCCCCCTCCCCTGCAGCATCAGGGGCTCCGTCCACAGCCTAACGCAGATCGAGGGGCGCCACGCCGAGTTTTGTCGGCTCGCTGTTTCGGCGGGCGCCCCTGGCCCTACCCAGTCGACTTCTTCCTCGACTCGGATGAGGAGCGCGCTTTTGGAAGCGATACAACTACAGCACCGTTGGAGGTGAGCAGTTCGCCGACTGCGGCTCAAGGCTCGGCGGCACGTGCACCGCAGGCAAGACGTTCATCGCGTTCTGCATCGCGCGGAGCTACGCCATCCCCGAGTGTGAGGATTTCGGCCACTCGTACTTCTTCGGGCGCATCGGGTCAAGCCTCGCTGACGGGTGCGCTTGGCGGGCTGGCGTATGCTGCCCTTAATGACAGCCCTCCCCCGAGGGCTGCGCCTCGCGCATCTACGGGACCGCAGGCCTCTGTCCCTTCAGTTACGACGGCGCACCTGTACGACGCCGAGCTGGATCCGTTCGAGGATCTGGAGCTTGAGGAGGGCAACGAGCGTTTCCGCCAGGACTCGCCGTTCGAGGCGGAGGGAGGCCCTGCTCCACCTGGCGTCACCGCCAGGCCCTCCGAGGCTAGGGCGGACCAGGCTGCCTCTTGCGGCGGCCCTACGGGCCTTGAGGCTGGCCTCAGCGCACAAGCAGCGCAGGCTTTGGCCGCTCCAGCCCCCTCCAAGCTCATATCCGATGAGATAGATTTTTCGATCCTTTACGGTAACATCACTGAGTGGGGGCCTCAAGCGCAGCGCTATGTCAACACAGCCCCTTACTCTGTGTTTTGTCTGGTGGAGACCCATGTCACCGCCGCCACGTTCCACCCCAAGACGGAGATCGAACTGGACAAAGACGGTTGGAAGGTCTGCGCCACAGGGAGCACTCCAACAGGACGAGGAGGTTCGTCTGGCGGTGAATGGGTCATGGCCAAGAAGCACCTGGCTACCACCTCGCTGCAGGCCATTCGGCAGTATGCGCAAGCTGCACGCCAACCTGATCTTATGCGCGGGTTCGCCGCCATGATCCTGCATTTGTCCTCGGGCAACCTGGTCTTGGTATCAGTTTATCTTTGGCCAGGATTGGGAGTTTCTGGCAGAAATCGTCAGGTGCTGGTTGCGTTAGCTTCTTTCCTTCATGGGCTTGCAGACCCTTGGTTGGTTATCGACGACTGGACTATTTCACCAACTTCATTGGAAGGATCTGGGTGGCCTGATAAAATTGGGGGCACACTCATTCTACCTGCGGACGTCAGCACCACGTGCGATAAAGGGCAGGAGGGCTCCCTCATCGATTTCGCAATGGCCAAGTACGGAACATCGTCCAGATACCGAGTTCGGTCGCAGCCTCAGGTCCCGTGGAAGACGCATTGTGCACTGCAGGTTGACGTCCACGATGGCATGCGCAGGTGGTGGTACCAGAAACTTTTGTTACCTGAACAGTTTCCAAAGGTAGCCAGACCCGAGCTCGCTTCGGACCCTAGCAGCAAGAGGTCTATGCTTCGAGCCCAACGGCAAGAGCAAGAACGGGCACGCGTACCACCCGATCTGCTGGAAGACTACGATGCACTACATCCCTCAAGGAGCACGTTGGATCCTGGGTCCCAGGTCTCCTTTCACATACCTTCAGACCTGTGGGAAGAGCAGCCCTCCATGGAGAGGCTCAGCTCTCAATGTTGCAGCGTTGTCGAGTCTGAGTTGTTGGGCCATATTAACGCACTCGGCCTTGGTGCCGTCACCAGACAGTACGCGCGGTGGCCCTCAGGAGTGGAACGTGCTTTCGCACTTCATCATCAACTTGACCTTCGACAACGGGCCCCACGCGCAGCTGGGTTTTCTTTGCAATGGATGCAGACCAGAGCTACCCCAGGGCGAGTGCACATGACTGATGGAGCTGGAGAATGGTGGGGAACTGTTCTCACCTTGGTTCAAAGAATCATGGCTCTTCTACGACACGGCAAGGATCCTCGCCAGATATCGATTTGTACCGCAGCTCTTGGTCGCTACACCAACGACGCCAGCAGCTTCGACCCATCGGATTTCTTCGGTCCAGGCTCTGAGGGCACCGCTAATCAGCAGCGGTGGATCTCCTGGTCGCGCGCATTTGCTAGCGCCACGGAGATGGAGCACGACGATTTTGCTTACTTAACTGAGAAGCTGGCCTGTCGCTCTCAGGCAAGATGTCTGACCTCGAGGCGGCAATCGTTCATCCGTTGGGCCAAGGGAGTTTGAACGTCTAAGCCAGGACTGCTCCACTCATTGGTGAAGGAACCCAAGGCGGTCTCTTCCGACCCCTTAGTGGATGGGCGAGTCGTTGGGGACCCAACTATCAGGATGGAACAGACCAGATCCACCTGGGAGAGACTCTGGCACGACCCAGTCGACTCTCAGGCCGACATCCTCGCCATGTTCAAGCGCCTGCACGCGCAGAGCCGCGAGGAGGAGCTGGATCCAGTCAGCATCGAGCAGGTGGACAATGTTATCAGGGTTTGAGGCACCAAGGCATGCGGAGTTGACTCCATCACACCGCTGGACATCCAGCGACTCCCACTCGAAGGTCGGTGTGATTACTGCAGGCTTCTCAACAGTATTGAAGAACATGGAGTGTGGCCTGCTCAGATCTTGGCATCTATTGGAGCATTATTACCCAAACCCAAAGGAGGAGAGAGGGTCATTGGATTACTTCCAGAGACGGCAAAGATATGGTCCCGCGTGAGAGCAGGCGTCACGTCCACATGGACTAAGGAGCTCTCTGATTTCTGGGGCACTGCAGTGGCGGGCAGCAGCTCGCTTCGAGCAGGACTCTTGCGAGCGCTGCTCGATGAATCCGCAGTGGCGCTTGGCATCTCGGCGGCGACCCTCCTCCTGGACTTCGAGAAGTTCTACGACTCGTTGTCCTGGATCCTCATCGGCCAGGCTGCACTCGACCCCAAGTTCCCAGCGATTGTGGTGTTGCTGGAGTTGGAGATGTGTGCTCGGCCGCGGTTCCTGCGTGGCTCTCTTGGCGTTACAGACGCCATCTACGCCACCAGGTCACTTGTTGCAGGATCCCCGCATGGGGTAAGGATTGCCAAGTTGTTTTTACATCCATTGATGGAGGCGGCACATCGCAGAGCGAGTTTCAGCACCTTCTGGACCTTCATCGATGACACTGTGGCCCGCGCAGAGGGCACGCAGGCCAAGGTCCAGACAGAGATCCTTCACGCTACGGTCACTCTGGCCGACCTCGCCAAGCAATTCCGTCTCAAGCTTTCGGACAAGTCTGTGCTCATTGCCACCGTTCCGCAGGACGGGCGGAGGACAGCCGCTCAATTGCAGAAGCGGGGTATCCCTGTACGGTTCGGTCTTCACGGCACGGATCTTGGCATCGACGCAGCCTCTGGCAAACGGCGCACAGTCGCTAAGGCCAGAATGAGGTTGATTGCCAGCAGGAAGAGGGCGGCTCGCATTGCCCGCATACGCAGACATGCTCCTCTACGGCGCGAAGCTCAGGGTCTTTGGACCACAGGCGCAGCTCCTCAAGGCCCCTACGGGCACCAGGCCCATGGCATGTCGCCGTCCAACGTCCTCGCCGTCAGGCGGCAGGCAGCCTTGGCTGGAGCTGGGCCCATGAAGGGCAGGTGTCTTACGACAACACTGGCGGTCCTTTACGGTCTCAAGGATCCAGCCCTGGAGTTACGACGAGGCCTTCTTTCAGAATTTCTCTGTCTCTGGAAGACCGACACCAGCATTCACCATCGAGTTGAAAATGCTTGGACTGTCATTCATCGGCGGCTTCTGGCAGTTGGCGCCAACAAAAGATGGAGACTGGTCAAAGGACCGATTGGAGCTGTCATTGCGACTTTGCTTGACGCGGGATGGGAAGTACCCTCGGTTCTACGTTGGAGGAGGCCCACTGTCGGAGGAATCGAGGAGTGGCTGATCCCAACCGCACGACGTGCAGGCTACGACCCCACTGGGTTCGACATCTCCGAGCTGCTGGACGACGTGGTCACTGATTTTCGCGCTCAGCTTTGGAGCAATGCGTCGAAGCACATGGCAGGTGATGGCCTGGCTGAGGGAGCTGACCTCTATTGGGCCAGGCTGGAGCTCAGCCACTTCGCCAAGAAGGGGGAGCTCGACCTGTTCGGCCTCAATTTGTGCGTGGTCACGGGCGCCCAGTGGACGATGGACAGGCAGCACCCTCTGAGTGAGCCCGCTGACCGCCTGTGTCCGCGATGCCAGCAGGAGGAAGAAACTCTTGCGCATCGCATCTGGCGTTGCCCCTGCAATAAAGATCACAGTGATTTCACGTCGACTGATCATTTGATTCCGCAAGCGTTAGCGTCTGTTGAATCTGAACCAAGCCTTTGGCTGAGAGGTGTTCCGCCTACCCGTGTCACCCACCCTGTTTTCAGGGAGCCGCTGGAGAGCCTGAGCAGAGCCCAACTAGGTGAGGTCCCTCTTGGAGCCTGCTCTAGAGACCCTGGCAGCAGCCCGTTGATCGGCTTCGGGGACGGATCTGGAGGACGCTTTTCGTCCGACCCTCGTCGCCGTCGTTGCGGCTCCGCTGTCGTTGTGGTCAGGGACGCTCGACCTGGGGAGGGACCTTTGCGTTGGGCCGTCTTGGGGGGCATCTCCGAGATTTTGCGAGGCCCCTCGCAAACGGTGCCCAGGTCGGAGCTGCAGGCTTTCGCCCTCTTTCTGGACAGCACCACTGGTCCTGTCCATTTTGTGACGGACCACAAGCCTCTCATGACGGGGTGGAGTCGGGGCCGACCTTGGAGCTTGGGGGGGAGGAACAGCGATCTGTGGCTGCGAATTCGTTGCGCCATCGACGACCGAGGCCCAGGGCATGTCTCGGTCGAATGGACGCCCTCGCACCTGTCCCCTGACGACTCCTCCCTCTCCCATCACGAAGTTTTTCTTGCCAGTGGTAATCAGTTAGCCGACGAAGCGGCTTCTGAAGCCGCTGAGCGCTCCTGGACTTTGGCCGCCCAGATTGTCCCCGCCACAGACGCCCGGGACCTCACCGCTGCTCTGGTGCGTCGAAGGGCTCGGCGGGCTCTGGCAGACGCCTCTTCGGCGGACCCCAAGCGTGCCAAGGCCCCGACGGAGATCGAGCGGCCTAGGCCGAAGACCGCCGAGACCCGACGCCTTGAGCACGCGGCCAGGGCCAGCTCTCACAGATTTATTCCTGTCGGGTCCCGTTTCAGGTGCCAACTGTGCTCTGTTCTTTCGTCCCGACAGGGCCTCTTAGAGGCCCTGAAGACGGAGTGCTTTTCGCCGCTGGTCGTCCCTCCTGGGTTCCCTCGGGACGTGGTGGCCGCGGCTCGTTGTGGCGTCGCTGTTGGTGGGCTGGAGCTCGACCCCTCCCACCGTCTGGGATTCTGGGACTTGCATTCCTTGCATTTTTGTTTCAGATGTGGTCGGACCGCGACCGTTGACGGTCGCCATTTGGCCGAAGGTTGCGGGCCCCCCACTCGCAAAGGCCGAGAGAATCTCGGCCGAATTAAACGCGGGCTGTTTCCGAGCTATGCGGGGCCTTCTAAGGCCTCGCAAGCGATTTCGCATGCGAGGTTAGTGGACGCATGCGTCGCCGGGGAGACAGCACAGCGTGCCAGGAAACCAAGCCCTGTACCCTCCCACGCGCCCTCTTCCCCTTGCGGGGAGGAGAAGGCGCTGGGGGTGGCTGCTACGGAGTAGCCACCTTGGGTGCAGGTGCTTGGCCTCCTCCCTCTGTTTTCCCCTCCTCCTTTTTTAGCACGCTGTGCTGCGCAAAAGGTCCAAAGGTCCTCCTCCTCCTCCTCCTCCTCCTCCTCCTCCTCCTCCTCCTCCTCCTCCCCCTCCTCCTCCTTCTCCTCCTCCTCCTCCCCCTCCCCCTCCCCCTCCCCCTCCCTCTCCCCCTCCCCCCGGGAGCTCCAGGCGCGCCTGCAGAAGAACCGGCACGCCTCCGAGGCCGAAGTCTCGAGAAAGTCCCCCTGACCTTTCGGAGCCAGAGTGCACGCCTTCATCATCGGCGCTGAGCTCCAGGGAAGTGAAATCCGAGACCGTATCGATCATGGCCTCGGCCAGGGCCTCACAAAGGCCGGGGGTAGACCAACTTGGCCGCCGTGCGAACCTTCCCCCCCTCCCAAGCCTTCAGTAGAATTCTAGTGGTGTGGACCCCTCGTCCATGCGAGCAGCGCCCTCCACCTGGTGTGGCGGTGAGGCGCAGGTGCAGGTCTCTCACTCATAGTCCCACGATGAGCAGTGCGGCCGGGACCTGGGTGCTCCAACCATGCCGCCGAGCTTGCTCGCAGGTGAGCGCGGCACATCAGCAGCACCATCGCCTGCAGCAGCACGTTGCCCAACTGAAGCTGCAGCATCTGCCTCGGCGTCGCGCTGGCGATGCTCCAGTAGGCCTTGTGTTTGCTCAACGGTGGTGGCCCTGGCTGGTCCGACCATCTTGCCGCACTCCACGTTTGACAAGGCGAGCCGCCGCCGTTGATGAACACCTGTCTCGAGTGGATCGCGTCCGTGAAAATTGCCAAGCGTTGGAACTTCATCAGGTCGCACCCGTCGGAGTCCATCGCCGCGTCAATGCTCAATGCGGTGATCTGGACCGTCGCGTGCACTTCTGTGTGTATACGCCGTGGAGCTCTGGAGACAGTCCTGGGTGTCGCCACGGCGGCGCACCCCACAGCACAGTTTGAGCGCCTCTGCCCTCCCCGGTCCTCCACGACACGGAGGAGGTGGAGGTGCCACTGTACTCTCCGGTCCTGACTGGTCCAGGGCGCACCAGTCCGGGGGGTCCGGCTCTCGCTGCACTGGCTGCTGGAGCTCCGTCGTCGCCCGCAAGGCCTCGGAGCGGGCGCCCAACGCGTCGCCACAGTCAAGCACGGCTTCTCGGGCCTCGGAGTTCGTCAGTAGCTACCGCCACTGTCTTGGCATCGCTCGGACGTGTGCATTTTTTCCTCGGTGGGGACCATCGAGGAGCATCCCGATCATTTGGCAAAAAACCACGCACGAAACCGAAAAAAACACAGGAAATGGACGTCCGAGCGATGGCCAGCTGTATGTTGCCAGCTGCGTCAGGGGCCCAGCCGCTCGCACAGCCAGGACACCCACCCTTCTCCTGAAGCCCCCCTTGGGGAGGGGCGTTGTTGCTGCAGGTGCCTCGGACTTTGCTGGCAGTCCGTCTTCCACTGTCAGCACGAGGCAAAACGGTGAGGCGACTGCAAGTGTGGACTCGTGCCCCCCCCCCTATGTCAGCATAATCACTTGGCACAGCACGGGCAGTGCCAGCGTACCGTGGCCTGCTGCTGCTGCTGCCGCTGCCGCTGCCGCTGCTGCTGCTGCTGCTCTAGCGGCGGCGGCGACGGCGGCCCATATCGCCTGCCCGGCCGAAGTGACGGGAGGAGAAGGGAGGAGGGAGGAGGAGGGAGAGCGAGGGAGGGAGGAGCAGGAGGAGGGAGAGGAAGAGCAGGAGCAGTGGACCTCTCCCAGCTGTCCCTGCCAATAGGTGGTCCATCTGCGACGTCGGCAGCTTGGCGGCGGTCCGGGCCGGCCAGCTCCCCGGCTGGGCCTACAAGCAGGACCACCGGCACCTGTCGGGGGCCGCCGGCTGGATGGAGGCCTGGGACGGCTCGTGGCGGGAGCCGGAGATCGAGGTCTGCTTCAGGCCCCGGGAGCTGGCCGAGACCTCCCGCCGTCGTCTGCGTCGTCGTCGTGGTTGTGGTCGTTGTTGTCGCTGCGGTCGTCGTCGAGGCCGCTGTCGTCGTCGACGTTGGCTTCTGAGAGGCCCCGGCGCCTTCTTGGAAGGCCCCTCCCCCTGCCACACGTGTCTCCGTCTATCGCCCTTGCCAGCGTTTTTTCTTTCGCGGGGGCCCCGGTGTGGTGACCACGTCGTGTGCTGAGTCAGATCACCGCACCGTTTTGGGACTCGGGTCGTTCCCGGAGGACGTCTCGGGCGACGGGGGCCGCCAGGGTCCCACAACCGTGCGGTGACGGACCGCGCGGTGAGGTCTTTTGGGGTCCCGAGGTCCCCGCGCGTTCTGTCACCGCACGGCTTTGGGGCCCCCCACTATCACCGATGTTCGACCTCCAGGGGCCGCTCCTGGGCCTGCAGAGACCATTCGGCAACGGTCTGGGGTGGACACCTGGCCCAGGGGCAGGGGTTGAACCACGTCGTTCTGCACGCATCCGGAGCAGTGCGACGCAGGAGATCTGGGGAGCGGGGCGGGGCGAGGGGGTCGGCCTTCTGATAAGACCGGGGTCTTCGCCAGGATCGGACCTACGCTGTCGTCGTCGTCATCGCAGTCGTCCACAGTCGTCGTCGTCGTCGTCGTCGGAGTCGTCCGCGCCGTCGTCGTCGAAGTCGTCCGCGCCGTCGTCGTCTGCGTCGTCGTCGTGGTTGTGGTCGTTGTTGTCGCTGCGGTCGTCGTCGAGGCCGCTGTCGTCGTCGACGTTGGCTTCTGAGAGGCCCCGGCGCCTTCTTGGAAGGCCCCTCCCCCTGCAGCACGTGTCTCCGTCTATCGCCCTTGCCAGCGTTTTTTCTTTCGCGGGGGCCCCGGTGTGGTGACCACGTCGTGTGCTGAGTCAGATCACCGCACCGTTTTGGGACTCGGGTCGTTCCCGGAGGACGTCTCGGGCGACGGGGGCCGCCAGGGTCCCACAACCGTGCGGTGACGGACCGCGCGGTGAGGTCTTTTGGGGTCCCGAGGTCCCCGCGCGTTCTGTCACCGCACGGCTTTGGGGCCCCCCACTATCACCGATGTTCGACCTCCCGGGGCCGCTCCTGGGCCTGCAGAGACCATTCGGCAACGGTCTGGGGTGGACACCTGGCCCAGGGGCAGGGGTTGAACCACGTCGTTCTGCACGCATCCGGAGCAGTGCGACGCAGGAGATCTGGGGAGCGGGGCGGGGCGAGGGGGTCGGCCTTCTGAGAAGACCGGGGTCTTCGCCAGGATCGGACCTACGCTGTCGTCGTCGTCATCGCAGTCGTCCACAGTCGTCGTCGTCGTCGTCGTCGTCGGAGTCGTCCGCGCCGTCGTCGTCGAAGTCGTCCGCGCCGTCGTCGTCTGCGTCGTCGTCGTGGTTGTGGTCGTTGTTGTCGCTGCGGTCGTCGTCGAGGCCGCTGTCGTCGTCGACGTTGGCTTCTGAGAGGCCCCGGCGCCTTCTTGGAAGGCCGCTCCCCCTGCCACACGTGCCCATTCGCGCAGCGCGAGTCCGATAGCAGGGAGGCAGGCCAGTCCCAATGGTAAGGCTGATCAGATATATGAGGGAATTAGCCTGGCGAAGGACCCAACCATATGCAGCTGCGTGTACCGCACGGATATGAGACGAAGGAGGGGGCACGCAAACTAGGCCCCTTCTTCTCATAGGCACCGCGCCACTGGGGCCTTCGGTGGAGCTCCCTATGGGGCCACGAAACGTGTGAAGGGTGTGCCGAAATGGGTGGTGGGGAGGCATGCGGACCCTGCCACTGGGGCCTTCGGTGGAGCTCCCTATGGGGCCACGAAACGTGTGAGGGGTGTGCCGAAATGGGTGGTGGGGAGGCATGCGAACGCAGCCACTGGGGCCTTCGGTGGAGCTCCCTATGGGGCCACGAAACGTGTGAGGGGTGTGCCGAAATGGGTGGTGGGGAGCCACTGGGGCCTTCGGTGGAGCTCCCTATGGGGCCACGAAACGTATGAGGGGTGTGCCGAAATGGGTGGTGGGGACGCATGCGAACGCAACCACTGGGGCCCCTTCGGTGGAGCTCCCTATGGGGCCACGAAACGTGTGAGGGGTGGGCCGAAATGGGCGAGGGGCGGCATGCCAACTCTGCCACTGGGGCCTTCGGTGGAGCTCATTATGGGGCCACGAAACGTGTCAAGGGTGTGTCGACATGGGTGGCGCGGACGCATGCGAACCCTGCCACTGGGGCCGTCGGTGGAACTCCCAATGGGGCCACGAAACGTGTGAGGGGTGTGCAAAAGTGGGTGGGGGCGGCATGCGAACCCTGCCACGGGGGCCTTCGGTAGAGCACCCTATGGGGCCACGAAATGCGTGAGGGGTGTGCCAAAGTGGGGTGGGGGCGGCATGCGAACCCTGCCACTGGGGCCGTCGGTGGAGCTCCCTATGGGGCCACGAAACGTGTGAGGGGTGTGCCAAAGTGAGATGGGGGCGGCATGCGAACCCTGCCACTGGGGCCTTCGGTGGAGCTCCCTATGAGGCCACGAAACGTGTGAGGGGTGTGCCAAAGTGGGGCGGGGGCGGCATGCGAACCCTGCCACTGGGGCCTTCGGTGGAGCTACCTATGGGGCCACGAAACGTGTGAGGGGTGTGCCAAAGTGGGGTGGGGGCGGCATGCGAACCCTGCCACTGGGGCCTTCGGTGGAGCTACCTATGGGGCCACGAAACGTGTGAGGGGTGTGCCAAAGTGGGGTGGGGGCGGCATGCGAACCCTGCCACTGGGGCCTTCGGTGGAGCTCCCTATGGGGCCACGAAACGTGTGAGGGGTGTGCGGAAATGGGAACTAATGGCGATGGCGATGATGATGATGATGATGATGATGATGATGATGATGATGATGATGATGATGATGATGATGATGATGATGATGATGATGATGATGATGATGATGATGATGATGATGATGATGATGATGATGATGATGATGATGATGATGATGATGATGATGATGATGATGACGATGATGATGCTGTTGGTGATGACGATGATGATGCTGGTGGTGATGATGACAGGATGGTTGGGAACTAATGGCGATGATGATGACGATGATGATGCTGGTGGTGATGATGACGAGGATGATGATGATGAAGATGAGGATGATGACGATGATGATGATGATGATGATGATGATGACGATGAGTATGATGACGGCGATGGGAGGAGGGTGGAGAGGAGGAGGAGGAGAGGAGAGGAGAGGAGAGGAGACGCGGGGCGCTGTCTCTTCAAAACGAGGACCCAACACCACAGGATGGTTGGGAAAAACATGCAATAATCCTCGATGGCCACGAAGATCTTGAACATAGGAGAGATGGAAGAGGAAGACGAGCATCCAGAAAGTGTGGGGCATCCTGGAATTTGTGTCTGCTTAACTATCTGTGTGTCCCTGGGCCCCTTCACCGAAGGCCGGCCGCTGAAGTCGTCAGCCTCTTCTCCTCCACGGAAAAAACTACGCTCGGGAACTGCGGCTTGGCGTGTCGCGCCGCCGTTTCTGGCCCACCACGCTTCGGCGCGACACGCTAGTCACGTCCCCAATCCCAAGGCGCCAACGTCCGGAGCGTTTCCCAGCCCCCCTCCCCGCAGAGCGGAGCGACACGCTGCCAGCTCGCTGGGCATAGCGTGTCGCGGGGGCCGGCGCCCCGACACGCGAAGCAAGTGTTCCCGACCGTATCTTTTCGGAGGGCCGTGCAGAGTTCTTGGTCGACGCTGGACCCCCCGTCCCTGGTGCGCGAAGCACGCCGTGGGCAGAGAGGGTTCAGCGCCAAGAGCTCCGCGCGGACCTCTGCAAGTGTATTACGCCGTTTCTTGGTAAGGCTTTCTTCGGGCTGCGCACAGACAGCCCCCCGAGGTAGTCCTGGCTGGCCTCAACAAGCCCCCCGAGCAGTCCAGGGTGGTCTCAACATCTCAACCCAGGGGCGCTCCGCGCCCCAGGGACGACGCCGTAGGCGGCGCCAGCCAGGGCGTTGAGACTGGCCTGGACTACTTCGCGGGGGGCTGTCTGTGCGAACCCGAAGCTTTGCTGTCGCTGCTTGGTCTTCTCTGGCCAGCCCCTACTTTGAAACCATCGTTGCTTGGTGTTCTCTTGCCAGCCCCTACCTCGAAGACGAGCTCCTGGAAGATCGGTTGTCTGGCAGGCCTGATCCCCTCAGGTCGGCAGCGGGCCACAAGCCCCAGTGGGAGGACCCCACGGCGCAGCAGGCCGTGAGCGCCGTGGAGTTCCGGGGATTCGCCATGCGGGAGCTCAGCGCCCGCTACCTGCTGAGGCCGTCGGAGATGCTGCAGGGCAAGCCCAGCTACTGGGACCCCTCTGGCGTGTACTTCTTATACTGGCAGCAGCAGATGAGGAGGTCCCAGACCTCCAGCGATGTGAGTTTGTTCAATCCGGATGTTTTTCTCGATGTCGGCCTTCGGGGGCCGTTATCGTCATCGGCCCCGCGAGTGCGGGACCATCAAAAACGGATCCGCGACGAAAGAAATCCCTCGGGAAAGCGGTCTGGTCTTTTGCGGCCGCGGATTGAAAGACGCATACGTGCATCCCCAGGCCGAGAGTTGTTTTCTCATGCGACTACAATATGAGAACACCGATTGATCCAATTGGATCCCTTTTCGGGTATGCGACAGTGTCGTGGATCTTATTTCTGTCTTGCGCGGATCCAATTTCCCGTGTGTGGAAAACGAACAGATCCATTCATTTTTCGGGAATGTTTATATATAATTAGTAGCATCCCAGACCCAGGGAAAATGGGATCCGCGGGGCACCACGCGTGAAGCACCATGGTATCCACGGATGTATGGACCTGCTGACCAAAGCTATGATTCTACGGGGAGGGGGGGGTCTTCCCAGGACGAAGAGTGGAGAGTGGAAGGAGGAGTGAGGAGGCACGAGGAGGGGGGTACATGTATCCGCTCACCTGAGGGGCACGTCGCTTCCGACGTTTGGGGCTCCAGAGGAAAATCTTTCGGCCTGCGTAAGTTTTGGCGGATGTCAGGGGTCGGAGAAGCCAAGAGATCCCGCAAGCACAGACGCTCCGGCGTCCTGGCTCCGCCCCCGAAACCCTGGCTAGCGCTCTCGGCGCCACCCCTGGCGCGCACCCTGGACGGGATGTGAAGATGGGGCCCAGGGCCGGCAGAATGAGCGCCTGCGGACGCACGGGGGGACCCGTCCTATGTCGCCACGCTGTTTGTTCCGACATGCGGCCTCAGGTATTGGGTGAGGACGCCTGGCAAACGCCGCCTCGGGCGCGGTGGATTTGCCGCGGGATTGCAGCGGCGCCAACTGCGTCTCCTCGCGCGCGGGACGCAGGGTCTGCCGCGGGTTTGCCGTGGCGTCGGCGTCGCCCACATTGGGCGCGTCGAGAACAACCGACGCGGCATCATATCGACGATCTCTCGAGGGGTGTCGAAGCCGAGGGGTCCGCAACCTATAGGAAGGCCCACAGCTCCCCCTGGTTGTGGCTGCCCTGGGACGCCCGAAGGCTCGCTGCCCAGATGTTGGCTCCTGGCCCCCCGCGAGGTGGGCCATCTGCGACCTCAAGTGCATCGAGGCGGTCCGGGAGGGCCAGTGCCCCGGCTGGGCGTACCGGCGCGACTCGGGGCACTTTGCCAACGCCTGCGGCTGGGTGGAGATGAGAGACAGCGAGTGGACGGACGCGAAGGTGCGGGAGGATGGGGGCGCCAGAGGAGCAGGAGGAGGGGGACTTCTCTGGAGGGCCAGTTTTTTGAGCATGCTTGAGCTTTCCGGGGGAGGGGCCGGCGCTGGAGAAAATGGGGAGGAGGAGGAGGAGGAGGAGGAGGAGGAGGAGGGAGACGAGGATTGGAGGAGGAGGAGGGAGGAGGAGGGGAGGAGGAGAAGGAGGAGGAGGAGGGAGAGCAGGGTAGGAGGAGGAGGAGGGAGGAGGAGGAGGGAGGAGGAGGAGGAGGAGGGAGGAGGAGGAGGAGGGGGAGGAGGGGGGGAAAGAGAAGGGAGGAGTTTGCTGGATGTGGGGCCCCCTGGGTGCGAAGCCTGGCCCGCCAGGGCGACGGCGCACTGGCGCACAAAGTGCCGCGCTCTCTCGCCGTTCTCGGCCTCGCGTCGCGGCGGCGAGCGAGGGGGGGAAGCGAGAAGGAGCGGGCCTACTCGGGGCTCGAAAAGGGGATCGACTGCAGAATTGGTTTACCCCGAAATTCATTTTGCCGTCGGATCTACGAGAAGTGCGTGGAATGTTCCGTAGACCTCGAAGCATCCTGCGTATTTCTCGTAGATTCGACAAAGAAATGAATGTTGGGGTCAATCAATTCTGTAGTCGATCCCCTACTCGACGAGTGCGGCGGGGCTTCCCAGAAGGCCTTCAGCCTTCTGAGCGGTTTTCTGCGTTTCCCAGGAGGGCTGAGACAATTTCTCAGAAGGCCAGAGTTCATTCCGGCCTTCTGAGAAGGCCCGCCCCCCCTCAACTTCCCCCCTGGGCGCGCCGCCCACCGGGGAACCCTCACCTGACCCCAGGACGGCAGAAAGACGGCTCGGGTCGAAAAGCTGGCCCGGGGGAAGGGGTCGGGACATCTCGGGGACCCAGTATGGATCTCTCGTCTGCACGTAAGAGTGACCCCTCGCCGGAGTGACCCTTGGTGCCGGCCCACTCGGGTCCCCCAATCGCCGAACTTGATGGGATAGTAGCGTCTTGCGCGCTTGTGGTTGGTCCCAGTTTGGTCCCTCCGCGGCACCTAGAAAACCGCGCACCAAAGGTCACTCTTATCCAGTGTCACTCTTGCGTGTAGCCGAATCTTCCTGGATGAGGGCGGAGGAGGGCTCTCCATGGAGGCATGAAAGGGATCCTGAGGGAAACGCGTCCAAGATCCTGGGGCTGCCCCCAGGACCAACTCTTCATCCTGGGGTGGTTCTCTGATGGTCTTGGGGTCCGTGGAGGGCCCCTGGGGGCCGAAAACGGCCAACCATTTCCAGGACCCCGTTCTTGGTTCCTTCATGCTCTGGGAACGGGGGGAGAGTGGAGGAAGGTAGAGACCGCGGTGATATCGACGTGCTCGAAGGGCCTGAAGGTCGAGCTGAGCGGGTTCGGTAAGCAGGAGTTGAACACACAGTACGTCGAGAGGCCAGACGAGGTGCCGTCCTCATCCACGTGCTCCCCCTCTGCATTCGTCATCATCATCAGCAGAAGAATCATCGGCATCCTCGGTGCCCTGGCCCTCTTTGGCGTCGTAATCGCCTCCATCATCATTGTGATACTACCATGTGTCATCATCCTTCTCCTCCTCATCGACACCACCATCATCATCACTATTATCAACACCAGCATCCGTTTCCTCGTATTCGTCCTCCTGATCGTCATCATCACCAGCATTTGCATTAGCATCCTGTCGTTCCCACTCCCCACTCCTCATCCTCATTGCCATCCTCATCAGCATCATCAGCCGTTTTATTCTACAGCCAGGCACTCCGCCTGCTGAATGCCAGGGCTCCCCACAGAAAATCAGTAGTCCTGGGTGCTGGACTTGAAGGGGGGCCCACGAAGTTCTATATAGATGGACGGTGTACCATAAGATTGCATTTAACATGCTTGAGCTCTCAATCGCCTTGCCTTGCAGTCGGACCGTCGAGGTAAGGACTTCTTTGTGTTCGAACGTGGCTCCGTTGTCTTCTTTTGAGCTTATCCACGGGGGCGTTGCAGGGAATCCCAGCGTAATCCGTGTGGTTTACGAGGCGGCTGGCTCCCCCAGACCTCCAACCTCCAGGGTTGTATTCTGGTTCACGTTTCTCACCCCCTTTCTGCGGCCGTCCTCTTCGCTTGTCCGTTGTGTGCTCGATTCGCGGTTCCTTTGCCTCGGTCGTTGTTCCGACCGCGTTGGGTGTCCGCCAGCCTCGCGACCAACAAGTTTTCACAGGTTTCGTCGTTTGCACATCGTTTCTGTGCCTTGGACAGTCGAACAAGTACTCTGAACGAGAAGTTGTCCCTGTCAAAGGGGTCGAGATGTCCAAGAGACATTCGACTCGAAAGCATTGAGTCGCCAGACGGGCACAGCAGGGGGTCGCTGCGTGACTTGAGACGCGGCTCGTCCCCAATGCCCCAATCAGTGATGGCACGTAGGGGCTCTTGGCTGTGAGGGGAGATTTTGGTATGCTCCCAGCGGTTATAAGCCCGTCATCGTTGGGACCTTCAACAGTCCCGCATGAGACTGGTTCCCGCAAGGGAATGTCCCACAACGTGGGGTTCCACACATCGTAGGGTCCCAACCGACAGGGTCAGACGGCCAGACCGAAGTATAAGATCGAGGTCGGTTCGGGGAGGGTACCTGAGTGGTCTTCGTGTTTGTCGTATGGTCTTTTGCATCCTGGGGGAGGTTGCCCTCGGTGATATAATGTTTGGGGTTGTTTTGGCCGGCTGAGGGTCTCATGCTCTTGAAGGATGTATTAAGCCTTTGGCCTGGCTGTACACGATCTGATCCCACACGACAGAGCTCCACACGCTAGGTTGCCACATGGGAGAGTCCCACACGAGCGGGTCTCAACCAGGAGGCTCCCACACTGTAGGGTCCCAGGAGATAGCCCTTTACACGCGACAGAGTCCCACGAGACGGGGTCCGTCACGATAGGATCCCACGCGACAGGGTCACACGCAGCAGGGTCCCACGCGCTAGGGTCCCACGCGGTAGGATCACACATGACGGGGTCTCACACACTAAGGGCGCCCGCGCCGTGCGAGAAGGTCCCACGCGATGGGGTCTCACGATAGGACCTCCTTCCGACATGGTTTCACACGATCGGGCCTTACGAGATAGAGCCCCGTAGATCGCACACCATATGTCTATAGGGCACAGGGTCACTGTTTGGGGAGCCAAGTCTGCGTCGTTCAAGCTGCTTGACGGCAAGGTACATATTTCGTTCCTCACCAGTACAGAGAAGGAAAGAAGGGGAACTACGGACAGTGATAAGAGATTACCGCGCGAGGTGGTCCAGGGCCGCGTGACCTTCTGGGACCCCTCGGACAGTTACTTCATCTATTGGCAGAGCGCCATGAAGAGGTCCAGGGACAACCCCTGCACTCACCAATTCGATGTCTCGCCCGCTTTCCCCCTCGCCCTCCCCATCCCCCCTCGCCGCCTCCTTCCGATCCCCCTCGCCGTTCCCCCCCATCCTACCTGTCCTCATCCCTTTCCCTCTCCGCCCCCCATCGCACCATCCTTCTTCCGCTCCCCATCCCCAGTCATGATTATTTGTTTCACGAGCGCCTCTTCCTTCCTGTTTCTCCACCCAGCCCACCCCTTCTGCCCTCCGAGCCCAGCGTCCCACATCAGAAAGACTGGCTGTCATGTTGGGTGGACTTGCCACCACGGCGTTTGTCGAGGCCGCTCGCCTTTGATTGCTCGGCCGCTTCCCCTCCAGTTCCCCCCTCCGCCGCCACTTTTCCCCATGCTTCCTCTAGTCCTCAGATGGAATCTGCAGCCTTGTACCACGATGTACCACAACAGCTAATGTGTTGAGAATGCTTTTCAAAAAAGTGTTGCAAAAAACAGCACTGGGAAAGAGCATTACGACTTTCGCAGCCGCTGAAATAGCGTTGGGAAAAAACCATGCTACTTTCGCTACCGCTGAGACAGAGTTGGGAGAGGGCGTTGACACTGCCGCGGGTGCTGCAAGCGAGTATTGACAAATTCGTTATTGGCATTAGTTGCCGCGTGGAGCGCTGCCAGTGGCGTCGAGAGAATCGCCGTTGCTGTGTGGGGCACTGCAATTGGCGTCGGGGGATGTGGGGCTGCTGCGTGGGCCGTTGGCGTGGCCGCTGTGATTTCGGGCTTGCCGCATGGACCGTTTCCGCTGCCGTTGGCAATTTCGGGGGTGATGCACGGGTCGTGGCCACGGTCGCTGGCAAGTTCGGGCTTACCTCCAGAAGCAACAATTGCCAACAGTAGCGAGCCCCTGCAGCAGCCCAAGAACGATGGAAGACAAGGCTTAAAACAGCCAACATATTTTCAACGGCAATGCCAACGGCCCACGCAGCAGCCCTGAATCTCTCAACGACAATGGCAACGCACCACGCAGCAGCCGCGAAATTGTCAACGCCAATACAGCCCATGCAACAGCATCGAAACTGTCCACGCGAATGACAATCGGCACATGCACCCCCGCCGACATCAGCCGCACGATGTGCCACAGGGGAATCCTGGGTTGTCCTGGGAAGTGATGGCGGGGGTGAACGTCAATAGTGCTGGGTATCGCGGCGGGGGGGGGCGTGCCATGGGGTCCTGGCGGGCGCTGGAGAGTGCTGCGAAGCGCTGGATGTCTTGGGCACTGGGGAGACCTGGGAAGGGCAGGAGGGCCCTGGGCAGCCCTGGAGGGCCCCGTGGGATTCTCAGGAGCGTTGGGTGTCCTGCGGGGGCGCGGCTGGGCGGCGCCCCAGTGCAAGGGTCCGAAGAGCAAGCCCACGCAACTCCGCAGCGGCGATGTGCAGCGCCGCTGCCATCAAACAGGCTTGCAAGTGGCCTGGCACTGCCGAGACCCCCCCTTCCGGCCCCTTCCCACCCCTTCAAGGACAGGCATCCCTCGTCTCCACTCTTCCTTGTAGTTCTCGAAGCTTGTTCTACATGTGTTTCGCGCGGCACGGTATACGGTGGGGGCGTTCGATAAGGAACGTGCCCAGGAGGCTTCAGACCCTGGAGGGTTCCGTATCTGATGAGGGCGGCGGTGAATTCCATGGCCAATCCACGACTGGAGTTCCACTGGCTTCCAGACCCTGGACTTCTCATCGAAGGTTTCCTTATCCAATGCCACCACCGTGTGCGGAGGATTCCCGAGGCCACAGCCTCCTCCACCTGGTCTTGGAGACGCCCGGGCGTCTGTCCGCAGTGGTGGTCGCTCGCTCGCCCTGCCAGATTGGGCAAAGCTTACAGCCACCCCCCCAAGTTCACCCCTGCACAAACAAGGGGGGCGGGCCTCTGCAAACAAAAAAACGCAGGGGGTAGGAGGGACGTGACGATCATCTCAGCACAAGGCACCCCTCTCAGAGGCCCTCTTGAAGCATGTAGGAGCACAGGCTACGTCTAGATCAAGCAGTCAGGAAAGCCTCGCACGCAACTTTCGGGCCCCTTTGGGATACTCTTCTGCGCCAAGCAATACACTTGCCTGCAAGTGCCGGTAACCGCTGTGAGTATGCCCCCCACCCCTCTCGTGAACCGTTGTGGGTATGCCCTCCTGGGAATTGAAAAAAGAGTTCAATGTCGAGTGTGGAGTTGGGAAAACGTTGAATTTCGAGTTGCACGTTGAAGGAAGAGTTGAAGTTAGAGTTGGGCGTTGAAGAAAGAAATACTTGAAATTCAAGTTGGGAGTTGAAGAAATCTGAATGGAAATGGTGTGCTGGGAAGTTGCTAGCGGGCCAGTTGGATGCGGTTAATTGGCTTGTTGGATGTGAGATGATGGGTTGCAGCTCGAGGATCTCAACCAATCGTAACCTCAGGGCCGGATCGGTGTCGGGCACCCTTCCAATCATCCAAGGCAGCGTTCACTGCAGCCCCTCACCCTCTTCCTCGTCTTCGTGTATCGCCCCCCCGCGCCCTTGTCCCGCGTCTCTGACCCTTCTCCTCCCCCTCCGTCTCCTCCTCCTCCTCCCCCTCCTCCTCCTCCTCCTTCTCCCCACCTTCTCCTCCTCTTCCTCTTCCTCCTCCTCCTCCATTCCTTCTCCTTATAGATAACTCCTCCCTGTCGCACCCCGAGGCCAGTTTTTAGGGCGGGCCGGGCGTTTCGCCTGAGACTTCCTCACCACTTATGACTCTGAAGCTTCAAAAGTGACAACAGTTTCACAGATGGAGTGCGGGGGAGGGGGGTCAAAATGTGGCTCTCGCATTAGCGCCGCGCAAATTCGTTTTCAAAATTTGCAAGAGCTTCACAGATTGAGGGCAGGTCGTTTTCAAAATGTGGCTCTCGCTTTTGCGCCGTGCACATTCGTTTTCAGAAATTGCAAGAGCTTCACGGATTGAGGGCGGACGGTTTTCAAAATGTGGTTCTCGCGTTAACGCCGCGCACACTCTTTGGAAAACATTACAAGAGCTTCACGGATTGAGGGCGGATGGTTTTCAAAATGCGGCTCTCGCTTTAGCGCCGCGCACATCCTTTGTAAAACATGCAAGAGCTTCACGGATGGAGGGCGGGTGGTTTTCAAGATGTGGCTCTTGCCGTAACGCCGCGCACACCCTTTGTAAAGAATAGCAAGAGCTTCACGGATTGACGGTGGCTCCTTTTGCAAATGTGGTTCTTGCCTTAGCCCATATTAGCGCCACGCAGATTCGTTGCATAAAATGCAAGAGTTGCATGGATCCCCATGATCAACGTACCAAAAATGGCGTTCGGGAAGGATTCAGGATTATGCAGGTGTAACAATTGTGTTGGCTCGCTGTGTTGAATTGTTTAGAAAATGGCGTTATGGCACGATCCCGGATGGCCAAAACGCACCAGTCAGGTTGATGCGTGGCGTTGAAACCCCGAGAACAATGATTTGGCATGCTTCAGGATCTTCAAACGGTTGTCTTCCAACGAGGCAGTTCCCTCAATGGAAATGAACCGTTGTATGGGGCATATGAAGAGGGAGCTTGGAGGGAGGGTTAATTCCAACATTGTTGATGACTCTTGGGTTTACACTGGCCCTCCTTCCTCCTCATCCTCCTCTTCGTCGTCCTCCTCCTCCTCCTCCTCCTCCTCCTCCTCCTCCTCCTCCTCCCCCCGTCACCTGTTTCCTTTTCCAGTTGCTTTTCACAGAAGATAGGGGCGAAAAGGAGTGAGGGAGAAAGGGCGAGGTGGCAATAGACGGCGACGGTGCAGAATATGATGCACTAGTCAAGAGGCAGGCGGCAGGAGTAGGGGAGCGAACAAGAGGAGGAAGAGGAGGAGGAGGAAGAGGAAGGGGAGGAGGATAACGGAGAAGAGCGGAGGATGAGGAGGAGGGGGATGACCAGGAGCCAGAGGGTGGTCGAGAAGGACGGCGCCCAAGCCACGTGCCAATGGGTGCACAGAGGGCAACGGCGACGAGGATGAGGAGGGGCGGGGTGGCCGAGTCGAACGAGGAGTCCAAGTCAGAGTCCGAGGGAGAAGGTCAAGCTGGGAGGGGGGTGGGCGGCCAGGGGCCCGGAGGGGAACGCGGGAGAGGGTGGTGAGCGTTTGGTTGTGCGGAAAGTACAAACAGTGCAGCGTGCCGCTACTGCGGGGCAGACACCGCAGCACAAAACCAAAAACCAAATACAGCAAAATGCAGTACGGCTGCGCAATCTCTGGTGGGCGCAGCAAAACAGCCATGGGACAAAAAGCAAGCCAACCAGGCTGGGATCCCGTATCGCGTCGCCCGGACCCCGAGTGTCTTTTTGGCAGTCTTGAGGAAGGTCCGCGCTGCATCGAGAGCCCCAAGTCCCAAGCGCCCGAACGTAGCGATGCACCCCGAACCCAAGTGGCACATTAGCTGTCAATGTTCTGCCAACTTGTTCCCCAGCGCGTTCAGCAATCACCACGCGCCCAACCCTTTTTCGCCAATGCGATCAGCACGCGCGGCGCCCTGGCCACGTCGCTACAAAATATCAACATCAAGCAAACATCTGCCGCAACAGTACCCACAAGTCATGCAAGATGCCCAATCAACTGTTCCAACGCAAGGAACCTCATTTTTTTACCACATAACTCCGCCGACACATACAGGGCTCCCCATCATTTTGCCAATATGCACAGCGAACCCCAACAGGTTAACCAACACGCGTGTTGCGAGTGATGGGGAACCCAACAACTCAACCGACATATAACGAATTCCCAATCACTTCCCCAACCACTTTGCCAGCACCACGGGGTTTCCAACAATTGTTTCAACAGTTGCCTTACCCAAATAATTCAAAGTCTTAGACGCAGATCCCATCGTAACTCTAGTCCCCCCGTTCCTCCAATCCCCACCGTTCCCCTTGTTCTCCCCTTCTCGCCCCTCCTTGCTTTCCATGCGATGCCCCCCTCCCTTGCAGTTGACCGAGCGGAAACGTTCCGAACAGGCAAACTCGCAGCTGTCCACGGGATCGGTCGCATGCAGTTGTCTGGAGCGCAACTTTGGGTCGCGATACGCCGCGCAGGCATTGACGATGTGGAGGATTCGCAGAGCGGGCGGGTTCTACACTCCTTGCGCAAGTCTTCCTACCCCCGCGGTCGGGGAGCGAAAATAGGCAATGCATAAAGAGTCCACGAATTCTTAGAGACGACACGACACGATTATTCACCCAGGATACAGCATTCCTGAGCAAGAAAAACTAAATGGCGACGAATAGGGTTCTGGCTCACTGCCAACTGTCGCAGCCGGTTTGCGGCCTTGCCGTTTTATGCGAATTCGGTGCCGCAGAATTTAGTTTGATAAAAACCGATGCGTTTGTCTTCGAAGCCACTTGGATGGGGTCAGAGTAAACGGGGTCAGAGAATCGCGCCGCATCGCCGATGCATCGGCGATGCGGCTCGATGTGGAGCCCAACTTGTTCCACGCCGACGACGTCGCCGAACCATCGCCGACGCGCCGATGCATCGCCCATGCGTCGGCGATGCATCACCGATGCGGCGCGATCCTCCGACCGTAATTGCCCAGGCCCCATGTGGGAGGACTCCAGGCTTGGAGGCCCACCTCGAACCATCAGAATCTATGTTGGGCCAGGCTGTCCACGCAAGTAGGTCCGGAACGGATATAGTTCGGTAGATCGACAGTTGAGCGATCGAGAGATCGCCGTCCGTCTACGGAAAAGCATCGTAATCTCTTTTAGGCCAGACTGTCCACGCAAGTAAGTCTTGAGCGGATGCAGGTCGGTAGATCGATGGTTGAGCGATCTAGAGATCGCAGTCCGTCTGTGGAAAAGGTCCCGTCCATGTGCAGTTCGGCAGGTCGAAGCGGACCTCCAAGAGGGGGGTGGGGGGCCCCTGCAGATTTCCAGGGGCCCTCACGCACGGTGGGCGCAGGGGCCTCCGCGCTGGCGGATCTCAGAGAATCCGCGAGGTGGGCCGTGTGCGACCTGGTCAGCCTGCCCCAGGCGAAGGCTGGGGACCCCCCAGGCTGGGCCTTCAGGACGGACTCGCAGCACTTCACGAGGAGCACTGGGGTCCAGACTCAGAGGAGCGCGAGTTCAGACAGAGGTAGTTGGCCTTCGGGGGGGTCCCTCGTCACCAGGGCTTGACGCAGCTCGAACAACTTATGCGTTTGGACCAGCAGAGGGGTCTGGGGACCGATTTGAGCTGCCGTTGTCTCAACTCGCCCTTCTCCGATAGACGCACGCCTCCTCCACCTGATTTTGGGCGCTTCGTGTCTGTGGCTTCACCCCTCTTGGAGAGCTTGCCAGTCCGTTCACCCCCGCCCAGGAACGGTTCGGGCGGACTCGCCTTCGGAGTCCCATCGCCGACCATCGCCGATCTGTCGGCTACGCGTCGCAGAGTCCAGCTCGATGTTTCCCCTCCCCTGGGCCAAACCACCCCAACGTTGCCCTCCCACCCCCTCCTCCACGAGGAGTGCGGGCGTGTGGATGGAGGCCCACGGCCGCGAGTGGAGGAGGGCGGAGGTCGCGTGCACGGTGCTGGAAGGAACCGTCCGCCCCGACGCGGCGGCGGTGAAGACGGAGCAGGCGGCCGACGACGCCCGGCTGAGCGCGGAGCAGTACAAGACGCTCGTGCGCCGCGTGTACGAGCAGAAGAACCCAGGCAAGTTGCCCGACCTCCCCGCGATCTTGGACAGGTGCGTCAGATGTCCGTTTGAGAACCTTTCCTGGGGCCCAGCTGACGGATCTGTTCGGCTCTAGCTCGACTATGGTTCGACTCAAGCTTCACTTGAGCTCGACTCGAATTCGGCTCGAGCCGACGGACGTTCGACGCAGCATCGATGCATGGGTGGAGCGAGCTGCTCCAGAAGGGTACCCAAACCCAGCATCGGAGGTACGAAGGCACGGAGCACGAGCTCTTCAGCATGGTCTGCGAGAAGTACCAGGTCGACGCGGACGAGTTCGCCGCCGCCGAGGCCGCGGCGAAGGCCGCCGAGGAACAGCCCCCGGGCGGCGAGGAAGAGGAGGAGGAGTACGCCCACCTCGCCGGAGCGGAGTGTCCCGAGCTGACGGCGCGGGAGTACTCGGAGGGCGCCGGCCAGACGCCCGCACCGATCCTGGCCACGCCGATCCCCGGCGCCAGGATCGGTCCACAGGTCCCCCTGGCCACGCGAGGTTGGGCGTCCAGCAGGGCGCAGGCACCCATCCTGGGGCTGGTGGATGGGCCCGGCGAGGATCGGTGCGGGCAGATGCAGACCCAGAGGTCCGAGCCATCGTTCGGGCCGGACGAAAGGGGGGGAATTGGGAAAGGGGGGGGTACGAAATTTGCTGCATGCAGCCGGTTTCGGCCCCACCGAGGGGCCCATTCCTCGTTACATAACCGCCTCCGGCGCCAGGAAGATCAGCTACGTGAGCTGATTCTCAAACCTCCCCTTTGCTATCCCCCCCTTTCGCCTGACCCGAATCGTGCGTTTTCATCTGCGGCCCCAGAGATCCCTACACACTCCCCAGGGGCAGTCTTGCGTCGCCGAAGCGCTTTTGATGGTCCTGGGGCCCGATCGCAGGCCCCCGACGCCTAAAACTAGGGAGAGCGCCAGGACTGAAGAAACCATGGCGGCGGCGATTTGAGCGTATAGCGGGCGCCCTCCCAGGTACGCCACCCTCGTCCAGAACGTGTACCTGCGGCACAACGCGAAGAAGCTGTCGGACATGGGGCGCCTTCTGGTGAAGTACAAAGGTCATGGGCATTTTCAGGGGAGAATGGGCTTAGGGGGAATTCATCGACCCCCGAACGCCCATGCATCACCAAGATGTGCCCGATTGCCCATCCCGCCCAGGGCGGTTCTCGGGGAACAAACCACGACAGAAACGAAACACCTTCGGAGTTCCGCGCGGATTTCTTGGATAGGCGCCAGACCCCGCTCCCTGGAGCGCGGACCGCGCCAGGGGCTGTGCCGAAGGCGCCGCCAGGGGGCCACAGCGCAGATCCAAAACAAAGACCCGCGGACCTCAGACAGTTCATGCTTATGAAATTGTTTGTTACCCAACGTGCGGCTTTGCCAGAGGGGGCCCATCTCACCGATCTGTCGGCGATCTATCGTTAAGTCGGTCCTATCCCTCTACAGGAGGAATATCCAAGAATAGTCAAAAATTAGTCTGGCGGCGATGTTTTGACTATTTTTGCCATTTGGGGGGTATTTTTTGAGTATCCGTTGTTTTTCGCCCAAAATCCCCCCTGTAGGGGGGCACGCCCAATTTAAATCGATCGCCGATCCCAGCGTTCGACGTCTCCCCCGACCGCTCCCCCGCAAGAGGGCGCGAGCGGGAGCTGCTCCACGAGGTGTGCGCCAAGTACGGCGAGAGCCCCGCGGTCCTCCACGCGAGATGCGAGAGGGAGAAGCGGCAGGCGCCGTCGTGGCCTCCACTCCTTCTCCATTCCCCTCGTCCTCCACCGCCTCCTCCTCCTGCTCCTGCTCCTGCTCCTCCTCCTCCTCCTCCTCCTCCTCCTCCTCCTCCTCCTCCTCCTGTCGGCTCCTTGCCCACTGCCTTCTCCTCCTCGGCGCTCCCCGGCCCGGGGCCTCGACGGCCTTGCCCGGCTCCTCTTCGCCCTCTGCTTCCTCCTCCACCTCCTCCTCCTCCTTCTGAACCTCCTCCTCCTCCTCCTCCTCCTCCTCCTCCTTCCGTAGCCATTTTGGCTCAAGATGCCTGCTTTGCGCAAGCAGGGAATGGATACCGCTAGTCCGCGGCCAGTTTCCGCCACGCGCGCTGCCCCTCCGCCCGTGCGCGGCGCTCGTGGCTCATGGCGCCCTCTGCTCCTGGTGGACGGCGAAAGAAGAAGAAGTTCACTGGTGACGCTCGTGGCAGTGGGGCTCGTGCTGTTGATGACGGTGCTGAAGCAGGTGATGGTCGTGCCGACGAAAGGTCCCGTTCCAGCAGATGCGGCCCTGATGAAGAGAATGATCCAGACATGGACCCCAGCGGGTGGGACGACCATGTCAAGGGCCTCATCGATGGCCACCTCCGTAGCACCTTCGCCTCTTTCAAGAATGAGATCACTGGAATGGTCGCCTCGACAACGTCCGCGGCTGCCTCGCAGGCTGTCGACCCTGTCATGGCCGCAATCCGTGCTGTGGAGGATGCCGTCAAGAACGTTCCAGCCACGTGCCAGCAGAAGGTGGAGGCCTCGCTTCGCCGCGAGCTGGCCGCGATGGAGCGGCGGTTCCAGACGCAGCTTGACGGTCTCATTGCCTGAGTCTCCGGCCTGGATTCACGCACTGAGAAGATGCATGATGAGCTTGGGGGCATGCACAAGCAAATGGATGAGCTGCGCAACGCCTTGGCGCTCGCACATCGTGCCCCGCCACTGCCCAAGCCTCCAGCAGCTGGATTTCACAGAGAGGTGGATGCGACGGTGCTCAAGATTGTGGCTTCCTCTATGGCCAAGCGTAAGGATGTCCACGACTCCATCAAGGCCTGGCTGGACAAGTCCAAAATTGAAGGGTGGGAAGTACAGGGAGAAGAACAAGATCGGCTGTTCACGCTGCAGTTCACAGGCCCTGTCGCTGTCGCTGGTCGGCGCGCGGTGCAGGCCCTTGGTGCACTGCGACTGCCTGGCAAAGGCAACTGGATGCGATTTCCCGTTCCTGCCGCTTCTGGAGGGTCCACGCAGCTGCACGTCGGTGCCGACAAGAAACCGTTCCAGATCAAGCGCGAGATTGTTGGGAAGAATATCACGGCCGCATTACGAGAGAAGTACCCCGATGCAAAGCTGTTCTTCGATCGCCAGAATGGATGGATCTCTGAAAGCTGGAACCCGATTCTTCGTCTTGAACCGCAGCCAGGGCAGGAGGCCACAAAATGTTTTTGGAATGATGCTGCTCTTGCTACGAGGGGGTGGGCCAGGGACGAGATCAAGGCTGCCATCACCCACATCATCACCCCCAACGGCGAGCCCGAATGGAGTCTTTAGCCAGTACGACGACCTTTTTCTCCCAGGCGTTGAAGGTGGAATGGCGCCGAAGAAAGGTCAAATGCTAGAGCCTTCTTGAGGTGGCGCAGGGTTCATGCCATTGCCAAAGCCAACTACCTTCATCAAGCGGGCATCACGAATGCCATCTTTGCCATTCAAGAGGTGCACCAAACGTTGGCAGAGTTCCAGTTCGCCATGTCGAGGATTGCGCCATCGTCCTCAGTTTTTGATTCATTTGAACTGGAGAGTGATGGCCGCAGGCGTGGTGGCGTGGCGACGGTTGTCCCGCTCGCGCAGGGTGTGGATGTTGTCGCTGTTCCGTTTGATCTTATCCCTGGACGTGTTTTGCGCTTGGTTCTTCGTTGTGGGCAAGTTGAACTCCGACATTACAATGTTCACAATCACGGACTGGAGCGAGGAGACTGCTACAAGTTACGCAACGTATTCAGGAAAACGATGCTTGGGCTGCAGCGGCTCCGTCTTCAAGAATGGTTGTGGTCTGTGGGGATTTCAACTTTTCTGCGCACGAGGCCCTGGGCCTAGCTGATCCTGCCCAAGCGCGAGACGTCAGGGTCACCACCAATGCCAGAACACATATGAAGCTCTGGCTCTCAGTACTCTCGCAGTCCGTCGAGGTTGCCTCAGAGGACCCCGCTCACTTCTGCAGGGACTCCTCGACGGTGGCGCAGGTCGATCGTGTTTGGATTTCTGAACCTGGGTGGGTTGCGCGTCAAATTCAACACTCTGGGACGGCTACCTCTACGCCTGAAGAGTTGTCTGGTCGTGAGGTTTCTGATCATGTTGCTGTCAGGGCTACGCTCAGCAATAGGAGCCAGCGCAAGAAGTACGTTAAAACAGTGCCCACTGCCGTCTACAAGTCTGCCGGTTTCTGCGAACGGCTTGGGCGGCTTCTCGATTATGAACGGCTCGCCTTCTTGTCTCTCTCCCCCCCACGTCAGATGGAACGCTATAAGGAGTTAGTCAATGCGGCAGCTCTTGACTCACTCAATCAGTTGCTGGTCGACGGTCCTGGATCCCGTGAGGCACAGAGGATGTTCGCGCGACAACTGGCGAGGGCTGTCTGGCGTCAAGACGCTTGGTTGGCCACGCGTGTTTGTAATGCATCGGAGACGGCTCGTGACTGTATTGAGATTATTGGGCAGCAGGTGCGACTGGTCCAGCCAGCTGTTTTCTCGGCTTGGGTAGACGCAGTTCAGCGTGCAGCTGCTGACCATGAGCTTGACGAGCTTCAGCACGCAGCACTTCATGCAGTTGGGCGCGCTCGGCCTTCCGAGGGGTCCTTTCTGCGAAGTCTCGCAAGGCGCGCCTGTGGGCGCCGTTTGGAAAGAGGCTGACACTTCGGGCCATCTCCGTGAACAACTGCGCACACACAGATCCGATGGCCAAGTTGGACGCATTAGCAGCTTACTGGGCTCCTGTGTCTGCGCCACCTGCAGTGTTCCCCAATGCTATGCGAGTTTACGTCGGCAAATTCGTGCAGCCTGGCCACTATGAAGATATTCCTTCGCCCTCTCGTCCGTTGCTTGGTCGAGTTCTGCGACGGCTCGCGCCATCTTCGTCAGCCCCGGGTGTTGACGGCCTGCCTTACTCCGCATGGGCGGCGCATCCGATGGGTGGCGACGTGCTGTGGGACGCCTGCATGTGGCTGATGGATGGACAACTTCTCTTTTCCAGCACTGGTGACACGTTTCAGGCTTTTCTTCCCAAAGGTAGTCAAGTGGGAGATGACGACAGCAGAGGAGTTATGCGTACACCTGATACGGTGAGGACACTCGGGCTGCGGAACACTGACATGAAGGTCATTTCGGCCACATTCAATCAGGCCATTGCCCCTATCACACAGCGGACGACGTCCGTCTCGCAGAGGGGCTTCATTGCAGGACGACAGCTTACTTCCAACATCCTGGAGCTCGACATGATGGCACGGTTTGCATCACTGCAGCCCGCGGTGCTCGAGGGGAACCCGTTGCTTGTCGCGCTCGGTTTCGGCCAGGCATTCCCGTCCTCGAGTCAAGAGTTTCTCTTCGCGGTCTTGAATCGTCTTTGCTTCCCGTGCGGTCTTCATGCTGCTATTCGCGGCTTGTGCTCAGTTGTGACTGCTGTCGGGCGTGCGGATGGGATTGCCAAGCCGCTTTTCCGTATACGTTGTGGAATTATTCAGGGATGTGCGCTGAGTGGTAGCCTGTTTGCAGCGGCAACGTCGCCATTCTTGGAAGACATCAGGCGTGGCATTGAAGTTCCAGCTCGTGGCGCGTTTCGTGCATGTGCCGACGATATTGGAGGCATTGTATTTGATATGCTAGACCTTAAATTGTTGGCTCGGGTGATGGCGGTGGCAGAGAAGTTGGCCAATCTCAAATTGAAACCTCCCAAGTGTGTTCTGGTGCCTCTCGCCGACGCCTTCTCTGAGACCATCCAGGCCAAGACACTTGGTTTTCTTCAACAGCATGTCCCTGGGTGGGCGGCGTTTAAGGTTGAGGCCATCCTGCTGCACTTGGGCGTCTGGCTCGGGCCTGCTGCAGTACCTATGAGCTCTTGGACTCGACCATGGGCCAAATACAAGATGCGCGTCGGTGCGTTGGCCGCTTCGTCTGCGCCGCTGTCGCTGAATGCTCTGAACTATGTGATTGGTGCAGTACCGACGCTGAGCTATGTTGCACAATTCTTCGCGTTCCCAGAAGCCATCCGCAAGTTCGACATTGATGTTCTGGTTCGCCTCCTCCGCTTTCCTGGCGGTGCAGTGGTGCTGGTCGGTTTCTTTGCGCTGAAGGTATGGGGTGGGCCGAAACTACAAAATATTGTCTCGATGGCAGAGGCTGCGCTCATTCGCTCTGGGCTATCCACGCATCCTGAGCACAATGACTATCTCCGACTTCTTCGGCGTGCGTCGGAGCGGTGGTTTGATCATCGTCGACTGATTGATCTTACTGGCCGCCTCTCACCGTCGTTCTGGATCATGCCCGCCATCGTGGAGACGCTGGACGCTGCGCGTTCATCCCCCTCGCCTGCGGCGGTGGCTGTTCGGGCGTTCCTGGCTGAGCATCCCACTGCGGCTAAAGGCGTCCAACGGGTAGCATACAACGCCAGCATGGCCGCCTTCTTGTCCAGATCCAGCACTCCTGGGGACGATCCTCCGCCTTTGGTTGACACCATCTCTAGGCGGTGGGTCAAATGGTTTCCGTCCTTGGCGATGCAGTTGGACATGATTGATTGGACTCGGCTGCGCAAGAGGCTTCGCGGATACCCTATGGCATGGACGTCCTCGATCTTACGCGGCTTCGTGGGTGGCTGGCTCACTTCCAGACGCATCTCGTCTTCTTCGGGGCAAAGAAAGTGCACCTTCGGCTGCGAAGGTTGTCTGGGCGAGATTGGACACTACCTACAGTGCCGTAGTCTTGCCTGGGGCATTGCGATGGCGAGGTCTGGGGGGCGTCGATTTCTACCTGGTCCAGGCCTGGCACGGTGGGGGCCTAGCGAACCCAGTGACGACAACTTGATCAACATGCATCCAGCCACAGTTATTTATCATGAGGTGCGGCATCACGACTACGTTCCACCTGATGCTCTCCTCACCGCAGCTCGCGGTGCTCTCCGTACTCGGGCGCTAGCCAAACCGCATGCTAGGTGGGCGTCTGCGCCAGTGTTTCCGCGTGCGGCTCATATTTCGCCGCCTGATGCACCATCGGCCCAAGGCATGAAGTCAGTTGTTGGCGAACTGGCGCTCCCTGATGCTCTTCTTCGGGTGCTCCCGCTAGGCCAGGCAATACTTCACGATCGGCTGCCTCATCGAGTTCGCTACCCACAAGCTGCTGGCGAACATCAATTTGGTCTCCCGCCCTTAGTCGGAGTCTGGCATGGCATGGGGAGTCTTCTCGCAGCGCTCGAGCGCCGTTCGGCATCGTGGGCGCGTAACTGGATACCCTCTGTCTTCATACAATGCATAACGCGACCGGACTTCGAAGACTGGATGGCGTGGTGTCCGAATCAGGTTGCATGCGTATTGGAATTCAGGATCTTTCAAGGCGTGTTTCCTGAGCCACAGGTGGATCGTTGTCGCCGTTACGAGCTTGGGGTGAGCATCGCACATGCATCTTGGTGCAACACGGTGCACTCCAGGGAGCGGCTCTTGAGGCACTTGACGGGGCCATGGGACAACGAGGGGCTTCGACAAATGGCCATCGAGCATCGTGGGCATGAGCATATGCTTCTGAGACAATGGAACCCTCAGCAAAGAGTTCTGGTTATTTCTTCCTGTGAGCGAGTGGACACGGCCCTTTCCTCGCCAAAGTGCACGTCGGGTTTGCTCGCTGGTACTGTGCCTCATCAACGTGCTGGACATCCGACATGGCCTCTTGACCGCCGTCAGGCCCATGCGATGTATCGTGTCTTGGTACATAGGGTTGCTACTTGGGCGCGGCAATGGGTTCCTTCCCTTGTGGTCGCATCGACAGGCAGTGATTTCCAACAGTGGATGGACTGGTGTGTGGAATATGTATCTGATGTATTGAGGTATCGCGGGTTCCGCGACCTGCTGCGCTGCCCTACGGGTGTCGCCTCGGATCAAGTTGTGCGCTGGGAGGTTGCCACGGAGATCTGTCTTCGTGGGTGGTACGGCGGCGCCCAGCCTAGGGAAGCATTACGTCGCTCTCTTTCTGAACAATGGCTGGCCCGCGACAACTCGAGGATCAGTCAGTTACGTCGGCGTGGCGCACAGCACTTACGGCAATTGGGCTGGCTAGCCAATGCCTCTCGCATGCTGCCAGAGGGGCGTCACCGCTTTGAGCAGGCTCAGGCTGCCCGACCCCCCGCAGTGCTGCCCGCGCTGCTTCCACACCTTCGCAGTCAACGCGTGCCCCGGAATGGTGCAATGGTGGGCACCTTCGAGAATGGCGAGCCCTTTCCTAACGACTCCAACAACAGCGTGGATGGGGATGGCCTACCGATGCCTACGGACGTGGACCTAGAGATTATGGCGGAAAGTGGGTGCAATTCGAGCACGGGTGAAGCGGAGCCTCCGCTGTCAGGTTGTCACGACGATGCCGAGATGACCGCAGCCGAATGGGCTCACCATTTTGGCCCCATTCTCACTGACGAAGAATTCGAACGCCAAGCACAAGAAGTGGCTCGAAGATCTCGCGAAAGGCATCATTCAGCTGATCGGGATCCTACGGCTGCGTCGTCTATCGGCTGATCGGGATCCTACGGCTCCCTCTGCCCACGACGAGGATCTGCCACAGGCGGAGCCACCCTCGCCCCTTGAACAAGATCAAGTGTCTGACACCAGTTCGTCTGATGGCAATTTCGATCGGCTGATGGCTGAGCATGGGTTTGGGGTGATTTACCCTGATGGGACGTTGGGTGGTGTTTTAGCTCCGGGCAGCGGTGAAGTAGCAGGTGCGAAAGGTCAACCCTCGCATTCATCGTCACAACCTTCATCGGCGGCGACGCCGTCTGACCCGCCTGCTGATGAGATCGTGCCGACTTCTGGTCGTGGAGATGATTTTGGCCGGCTTCCCGCATTGCGCTCGGTCAGCTCGTTTGTCTACACTGTGTTGGCTGCGTCTGGCGTGCAAGGTTCTCCTGGGCGGAGATGGGAAGAGCCTCTCGCGGCGGACCAACTCCAGCGGGCGAGTGACTACTTGGATGCGAACTGTGTGATGTCAGAGGAGCACAGGGAGCTGGTGGCCTGGTTGCTCTGCCATCCGTCCGCGCTCTTGGAAGATACTGGTGAGGTACCTGGCTCTCCTCCTCTCGACTTGGATGTGGTCTTCGATGATGGCGCTCCTGCGGACTTCGACGAGCTGATGCTGGCAGAGACTGGTGACGCGTCCCACGACATGATCGAGGACATACCCCAGGAAGAAAGGCTCGCGCTGTTGTGTCCCGAATCGGAATCAGATCAGGAGGATGTGCACGGGGAGATCCTGGCCCAGACGGTGGCTCCAGTGCGCGGTCATGGATCAAATGACTGTTGTGATAACGGCGCGCAGCTTGGCGTTGTTCCTGGCGGCCTGCAAGTGGACCACGACTCCACAGCAGCGGCTTCGGCGCACATTGCCCCCGCTCAAGAACCACCTCAACTTAGTCTTGAACCTACTCCCCCATGCTCATCAAGTTCAAGTTCAAGTTCAAGTTCTTCTCGTGGCTCGGACCACTCGGGGCTAGCGGATATTTCACGGCAGCAGGCTCTGCATGCAGATGCATATGCGAGTCATGCGGCGCCTTATCAAGTGGCAGAGACTGACCCTTTTGCGGACTGGTGGAGCTGAAGGGCATGCTGCGATGGGTCCTGCTGTGCTGGGTCTCCGCGGTCGCGAACCAATGGATCAAGCTGAGCTCAGACAGCAAGTTCTTATTATTCAACGCGCGCTGGCTGCTGGGGGCGCTGCAGTCGCACTGGGAGAACAGAGCGGACAGCCTTCTGTCAATGTTGGCGAGGTGGATTGGGACATGTTAGAACCCAACACGGTTCATGCAGTCAGCATTGTGGTTCCTACGATCTTGCCCGCTAATCCTAACATGCTGCATGGTGTTGCGACTACTTTGTGCTGGTCCTCTTTTTCGTTGGCCCCACTATCTGAACGACCACCTTGACATTGGCAAGACCATCTGGTGACATGTGCTGATCTGTCGGAACCTCAGATTTCGCAAGCTTTGCGGCTACTTCACCATTTATTTCCCAGGCTGGCAAGGGACAAGCACTGCGAGATTGACTGGATGCTTCGTCACCCTGCTGCGTTTCTTCTCCCTGCCATTGAAGGTCATGATCTCTTTGATCCATATGCTGGAGCAGAGGAAGATGAAGAAGAAGTGGATACACTTGGCACTGGCGGGAGTGGCAGTCCCCCTCTGGTCGGCGAGGCGGGGTCGCTCGAAGCTGAAGGTGTTCCTGGTGTGAGCGGTGCTGCAGCTGATCTGCCTAGTTGCGGTGCTCCTCTTGAAGGTGAAGCTGGTGAAGGTCCTGTGCCTCCTCAAGGTGATGGTGTACTGCCTCCTCGTGAAGATGTGGAACGTGGGAGGGGCGGACGTGGCCAAGTACCACTAGCAGGTGACGCTGCGCCTCAAGTGGAAGATGCTGGACACGTCGGGGTTTCTGATGGTGGTGTGGACTATGGGAGTGCTGGTCGAGTCCAAATGCTGCAAGATGGTGGTGCGGAGCCACAAGGACAGCAACAACAAGGACAACAACAACAAGGAAATGTCTCTGGCAATCGTGATGAGGGTGAGGTGGGGCCCACGGACGATGGCTCTGGTCCTGTCGGGTCTTCATCGGTGCCTAACGTGGAGGACTCGCTTGTGGTTGAGTACTCGGTGGAGTTGGTCGGCGACGCGAACACGGCCTCCAGCGCCAGCAACTACAACCAGGTGCTCTCCGTGGTCGCGGACCTGAGGGCTGGCCCCGCGGGGGCTGACGGCGGCGGCGGCGGCGCAGCCGGCGCGGCCTAGACAACGACGTGCGCCCTTCAGTGGCGTGGGATCCTCCTCCTCCCCCTCCTCCTCCTCAGGTTCCGCCTCGCCCTCTTCCTCCTCTTCCTTCTCCTCCACTGTTCGCGGCCACGGCGTTCTCCGCCTCCAGGCCCAGCGCGGCCGCCCCAGGGCCTCATCGCGAGCCCGCCAGGGACATTTCGTCCGCGCGGGCGTAGGCGCTGGCAGTGCGCCAGGCCACCGACGCTTGCAAGGCGATGCTGACCTCCTGCCAGAGGCTTGCGGCAAGCGCGGAGCCCTTCGCCTCATCACCCGCCATGACTGCGAGCGTGCGGATGGCCGCCTGGGCGCTTTCGCCGGAGCGGCCGCCGATCTCCAGGACGCACGGGGATATGTCGAGTCCCGCGTAGCGCCGCCGCTTGGATCGCTCCCCCTCCGCGGCGGCCGCCCCGTCCCTGCTGGCCGCTGCCCGGACCCGCGGCGGGTCTGCGCGCGCCCCCCACGACGGCGACGTCAATGGCGACGCGCCTCCTCCTGCTCCTGCTCCTGCTCCTGCTCCTCCTCCTCCTCCTTCTCCTCTCCTTCTCCTCATCCTCATCCTCCTCCTCCTCCTCCTCCTCCTCCTCCTCCTCCTCCTCATCATCATCATCATCATCATCATCATCATAATCATCCTCTTCCTCTTCCTCTTCCTCTTCCTCATCCTCCTCCTCCTCCTTTTTCCTCCCCCTTTTTCCTCCTCCTTGCTCCTTCCTCCTCCCTCCTCCGCCCTCCTTCCTCTTTCCTTCTCCTCCTTCCTCCCCCTCCTCCTTCTCGCGGCTCCCTGGCGGGACCTCGCGGCTCCATGGGGGGAGCCGGAGTTTGATGGGATCCCCACCCCGCCACGTTCATTAACGAATTGTTCGTTCTGTTACCACACGGAATGAACATCCACTGTCGGAGGTTCGCGCGGATTTCTTGGATTTGCGTTGGGCCCCCCTGGCGGCGCCTCCGGCGCCGCCCCTGGCGCGCTCCGCTCGCATCCGCGCGGAGCTCCGAAGGTTTTTGTTTATACCGTTTCGTGTTGTTTTGGAATTGCCAGATTTCGATTCTCGGGGGGGGGTTCGGCTACAAGCACTTACGATCCGCACTCAGGCACGGATGTGGCGAAGGGCCCACCCAGCGAGGTGTGGTACACAGCAGACGGTCGGATATTTTTGGACAGCGCGTCGCTCCGCAGGTTCTGGCCCACCACGCTTCGGCGCGACACGCTATCCACATCCCAGCCCCCAAACGTCAATATTCAGGTTTTTTGTCCGAGCCTTCCGCCGCGCGGAGAGGGGCGACATGCTATCCGCTTGCAGGGCATCGCGTGTCGCCGTGGCCATCGTGGCGACGCGTCATGCGAAGCAGAAGTTCTCGACCCTGTCGTCGAGCGGTGCTGCGACCTCCTCCCCAGCATCGCCCCCCCCCCCCCCCTCGGAGCAGCAGCAGCCAGGAGCGACAGGAGGAGGGGGAACCCAGATCTGCGGCGCTGCGCTCTCTTCGCAGTGTGGACCCCAAGAGGTCTACGGCCGGGAACTTCGGCCCAGCGTGTCGCTCCGCTGGTTCTGGCCCACCACGCCCCGGAGCGACGCGCTGTCCACTTTCCGGCCCCCCAGCACCAACGTCCCGAGCGTTTGTCGATTTGCCGCCCCGCGGAGCGGAGCGTGTCGCCGGGACCGCGCGGCGACACGCTGAGCAAAATGTCCCCGACCGTAGACCCATTCCCCAGGATGGTCTGTCATCTTGAATCGGTTTTCGACGGCCCTGGGGCCCCGCGAGGGCCTTGGGGGCCGAACAGTGCCAAGCAAACGTCCGTCGTGTTTTTTCCGCGACGCTGGGGTGTCTCGGAGGCCCCCCATGGGTGCGGTGACCACACCGTGCAGAGATCACCGCACGGTTTTGGGACTTGGGTGGTTTTCCGAGGACATCTCGGGCGAGTGGGGCCCCCGAGGTCCCAGAACAGTGCGGTGACGGACCGTGCGGTGAGGGTCCATTCGGTTTCGAGGTCAACGCACGGTCTGCCACCGCACCGGTTTGGGACCCGGGACTCCCAGATGTCAGGGGAGCAGCAGCCAGGAGCAGAAGGGAGTGAGTGAATGACGCCAGTCGCGAAGCGAGTTCTGCCTCAAGTGCGACCACCGACGAGCCAACTCAGCCCGACTTCGAACCGTCGGCCAGTTGCCCGACTGCGTGCGATTCGAACCTTACTCGGTACGAGAAGAGTCCGTCGCCTGGCGGCATGCTTGCCCGAGGCCTGTGCAGTCGGGGCCCTGAAGAAGGAACCCTTTTCGTTGGGCAGGGGCTCGGTGTTCCTTGAGTGTTTCAAAGTTTGCCTCGGGTTTTCCTGAGGTCTCCCATGGGAAATCGAGGTTGAACTTACGGGAGAAAGGGGCCTCGTTCCTTATTCAGGGTTCCTTGGGTCAACACAGGGAATGGACGTCCGAGCGGTGGCCAGCGGCAGGGAGGCGAGGAGCACGCCAGGCGCCCGCGGCGGTGGCGGAGCCCGTGTGAGCCTCCCCCCCCCCGAGAGGGAAGCGGTGGCGCGGCGAGGCCCGGGCCCCGCCGCGGGGCCTGTGTCCCGTCTGGGCCGCCGCTGCTCCGACGCGCGCTGCTCGCCCCGGAGGGCACGGGGGGGGGGGGAGAAGGAGGAAGGAGGAAGGGGGAGGACGGAGGGAGGACGAGGAGGAGGAAGGAGGGCTTAACGGTATGGCAGGTAGGGGAGGAGGCGGAGGAGGAGGAGGAGGAGGAGGAGGAGGGAGGAGGAGAGGAGGAGGAGGGAGGAGGAGGAGGAGGAGCAAGGAGGAGAGGAGGAGGAGAGGGAGGAGGAGGAGAGGAGGAGGAGGAGAGGAGGAGGAGGAAGGTTTGTGGCGGGAAGGGAAGGAGAGGAGGAGGGGAGGCGGGAGGGGAGGGAAGGAGGGGGAGGAGGGGGGAGCAGGAGAATGCAGGAGGGGGGCGGGGATGTGGAGGGGAAGAGGGGGAGGCGAGGGTGATGGGAGGAGTCAGGATGCCGAGGAGGACGAACGTCTTCCTCCAACGCAGGTGCCCGGCACTTGTCTTACTCTTGTCGGAGCCGCGCTCAGCGCACCCTTCCCCCGCAGGCAGGCACGACTTGGAGGATCATGAGAAGGAGGGGGAGGGGGGGGGAGGGGGACGGAGGCGGCGAGGAGGGTGTAGGTGTAAGGGAGGAGACGAGGGGGGAGAAAGGGGTGGAGGAGGAGGGGGGGAGGACGAGGAGGAGGACGGTGATGGGAAAGGTGAGGCGAGGAACGACGAGCAGGAGGATGAGGAGGAGGAGGAGGTTGACTGAGACGGTTCCCACCGAATGATCACACGACGCGAACAACCAGGAGAAGGATGATAAGGACGAGACCGAGGGGCATGGGCTGCCAGTGTTCCTGACTTGCCGGCCCATCCCCTGCGCCAGCAGCCAAGGAGGAGTGGTCCGCCAGCTTCCTGTCTTCGCGCCCTGCGCAGCAGCCGCCGTCTCGGGGTCTACGAAAAGCACTGCGTACCGCTGTCCTCTTCACTATCACCGGCCTGCTGGATCTACTCCTCCTCCCCCTCGTCCTCCTCCACCTCCACATCCATAACCGCCGCCTCCTCCGCCTTTCGAACCCTTCTTCCTATTCGGTATCCATCTTCATCTTCTCCCCCTCCTGCTCCTCTGCCCCCTCTTCGTCCTCCTCCTCCTCGCCATTTTCCTCATCCTCTTCATCCTCCTCCTCCATCTTCGCCCTCCTCCCCCCTGCCCCCATTCCAGGGCGGGCGGCCCGTTGGGTTGCCCACCAGCTGGAGCGAATGAGAAAATCAGTGCCTCCTCGAGTCCAGGCGGCCGTTTTGAGCACCATATTCAACAGGTAGACGACTAACAAGAGAATGATTGCGCCGCGGAGGGGGAGACGCAAGTTCGTCCTCGGGTGATCGTGCGCAGCGGGCGACTCCACAGAGCACTTCGTACACTGCGCGGTGGGTAGACCGCAGGCAAGCAGGCAAAGTGTGGCGAAAGAGATGGCAAAGAGAGTACCTGTGGCAACTATGGCGGCCAAGAAGTTGCAATGACAGGCACGTTATGAACAGTTTACAGAGGCGTTCTTTGTAACTGCGGAGGGGCTGGCGACCCTTGCGCGGGAAGTCATGGACCAGCTCCTGCACGAGGCGACCAGACACGATGCGAGGTTGAGGACGCTGTGCCAGTTCACGGCTCGACCGCAGGGGCGTGGTTGCCAGCAGCCCGACGACGCCGAACGACAAAGAGTGAGCGCCAGGCGCAACCAGATGGGCCAGTAGGGACGGGTCAGCACGGCACGCATTCCAAGACCAGGTTTGACAGTAGACTCCTCGTGTCGAAGTCTCCCCTCGATCTCTTCTACGTGGCTTGCCTCGTCTCCACCGTCAAACACCTTCTTCGTGCTTGGCCGTCTACGGCGGCATCAGCTCCAACGTCCCCCCCCCGACGCCTCCCCTGGCGCCGGCCTGATACCACGCTGATTTTCCACCCAGCCTCAGCCCCCATCCGGCCCGTCTCCGCAGCGGTCCCCATTCCGACTCCAATTTGGATTTCGTGTTTGCCAAACTTGTGGTTTTGCCCGGCGTCGACCCCGCCAATTTGCGGACAAGCGCCGCGATGATATGCAACAGCAGCGTCTTGGCATCCATATGTGACGCTTCATTTGGCAACATCACGGGGACCAACGATGAGGACGAGCAACATAAACGCCCCGACATCCACATGCAACGCTTCTCTGAGCATGCGCCCGTGGGTTAGGAGCATGACAGTGAGCAGCATCCCCGTTCCGACCTACGCATGTGACACGCATGGTAGCATAACTCCGCCGACCAGCAGCATGACGGTGCGCAGTACCGTGGCTCTTCCTTGTACATGTACCAGGCCCTCTGAGCCAACTGCGCAATTATCACCATTTGCGTGATCTCCTCTGAGCTCCGCCAATCCCAGTGCTAAGCAGATCCAAGTTCGGCCTCGACTCCCTGGGTGCTGCCAACTGAGAAACTGCCGCGACGTTCGCGACCTCTTGTGAGGTCCACCGGATCGCGGTGCTACACGACGCCTCGGCCTTCCAGGTGAGCGTCGACGATACGGATATGTTCTATCATGTTGCCCGGGGCGACGGCAATGGACAATTCTCTCTAGGCGGCGAGCCTGGGGGGGAAGTGAGAAGGGGCAGGCTCTTCAGAAGGCTCGGAAGTCCCCCCGTGGTCTGAGAAGTTTCCTAGGCCGTCCCCGAAGACAGAGAAAACTTTCACATGGCCAGAGGGCTTCTGGGAAGCCCCGCCGCTCTCTGAGAAGCCTCTCTCTTTCTCACTTCCCCCCTTGCTTGCCGCCGATTCTCGTGACCCACTGCTTCGATACTCTCTCGGGGGCCGCCCGCGGACCTGATGGCGCGTCTGCAAACGTTTCTGGCGTCCGCGTTTACAGTTGCATGGCGCAGGCCGCGACGCTGGCAGAGCAGTTCGGTCTGGCTAGCTTCAGTTCGCAACTCGGCGAAGGAGCCGCCAGGTCGTTTGCGGACACGCTCATACCCCAGACCCCCCTCGGGGTGTTTTTTTATAGACAGAAGAAACAACATGAAGAAGAAAACAACATGTGTGTGTGTGTGTGTGTGTGCGTGTGTGTGTGTGTGTGCGTGTGCGTGTGCGTATGTGTATATATGTGTATTTGTGTATGTGTGTACGTGTGTATGTGTGTGTGTGTATGTGTGTGTGTTTGTGTGTGTTTGTGTTTGTGTTTGTGTGTGTGTCTGTGTGTGATTCGGCTTGCGGGAGCCTTTACCGGGCTTCGGGGCCGCCAAAAAATTATCCAGGACGAAGTGCCGATCCCGGGGAAAGGGTCCAGACCTCTGGGGGTCGACGTTCTCAAACAATCACGACGTCGGGGGTATGGGAGGCTACACGGGCACGCGCACAGCTGCGAAATTGCAGTGCCTGCGCTGGGCGGGGCAGGGCTGGGACCAACAGGTTGGCTAAAATCCCCAGCCTGGGATCGCCCCTGCACGGGCAATGTCTCAAAAGTTCGTGCGTCGCCACCGATCGCATGTCATCCCTCCTCGTTGTCCACACCATTATCACGTTGTCCTTTCCCTCTTGCGTATGACACTTTAAGCTCCCCCCGCTCCTCCATTAACGCACTGTTTCTCCTGAGCCTCCTCCTCCTCTTCCTCCTCCTCCTCCTCCTCCTCCCCCTCTTCTTACATTCCCTCTCCCTAATAAATAACTCCACCCTGTCGCACCCCGACGCGTGTCAGTAGAGCAGGCCTGGCGTTTCGCCTGAGAGTTCCACACCACTCATGACTCATGACCATGTAGCTTTTAATTTTCAACAGCTTCACGGATGGAGGGCGGGTCGTTTTCAAACTGATGTTCTCGCCTCAGCGCCGCGCACATACGTTTTACAACAGTTGTGGGGGGTTCACGGATTGAAGGTGGGCCGTTTTCGACAGACAAAACGACGGATCTCGCTTATAGCGGCTCGCATGGTGACGTCGAAAGGGTTTCACTGATGGAGGGCGGCTCCTTTTCAAAATGTGGCTCTCGTATTAGAGCCTCGCACATGTGTTTGCGGATTTCCAGTTTCAAGGATCATCTCGTATAGAGTTTCAGAAATGATGTTTTGGATCGGCAAGCGGCTTCAAGGCACACCAGTCACTTTAATTCGCGGTGTTGAAATATTACGAATACTGTTCTGGCACGATTCAGGACTGTCAAGGAACAGGGGTAAGGTTGATTCGTGGCGTTGAAGGCCCAGGAATGGCGCGATGGCACGGTTTAGGATTTCAAGCGATCGTCCTCCAACGCGGCATTGCCGTCCATTGACATGAAAATTCGGGGCATGCCAAGAGGGAGTTTGGAGGGAGGGTTTATTTAATCATCGTTGATGGGTCTGGGGTTTTGATTGTTTCTCCTCCTCCATCCTTTTTCCTGATGAATGAATCCTCCCTGTCCCACCCCGGCCAGTCGAATGGGCCGGCCTGTCGCTTCGATTGAGATTTCGTGACGACGTGTGCTCTTGAAGCTGACAACTGTGAAACAGATTCAAGAATGGAGTGCGGCCAACGTCCAGAATGAGGTGATCTCTTGAGCGCCTCGCTCATTTGTTTGAAAGGTTTGCAAGAGCTTCACGGATTGAGGGCGGCTCCTATTCAGACTGCGTTGATCGACGCACCGCTGCGCACATCCATTTCAGGACGGGACCATCATGGGTAACGTTCCAGAAAAAGCGTGTTGGCAGGATGCCGACACGTCAGGGCGCAACAGTCACGTTGGTTCGCGGCGTCGAAGTCCAAGGAACGACGTACAGGCAAAATTCCCGATCGTCAGGACGCAACGGTCAGGGTGATTCGCGGCGTCGAAATCCAAGGACTGATTTTCTGGCGCTGTTTTGGATGTGCAAACGCTTGTTCTTCCAAGGGGGCAATTCCCACAGTGGAAATGAACCTTTTGTACGGGCCAATGAAGGAGGAACTTGGAGGGAGGGTTCATTACACTACTGCTGACTAGGCCCCCTCCTCATCCTCCTCCTCCCCCCCATTCCTCCTCCTCCTGGTCGGCGTTTCGGAGCGAGCGATTGAGGAATCGACGCGCCCGAAGTGCGCAAGCGCGCACCATGCCGAACCTCAGGCGCGGGTGATCCCCCGCGGACAAGGCGGGGGAGGGGGAATGGTTTCGTCGCTCCCGCGCTTGCTGCCCCTGCCGCTCAGGAGAATTGATTTCTGTTACAATCCGCACACGGCCAGCATTCACGAAACATTTTGGAACATCAGCAGCGAATTGCGCCACTGGGACATGGTACCACTTAGTGGAACACACAAGTGGGCAGTGGGACCTGAACGCAATCAGACACTTAATGCTCGTTTATACTGGGGATACAACGCGGAGGAAAATAATATCAAATGCATTTCGAAAGTATGTGGTACCACAAATCCATTTATAACAAAATTCCGAAAACGACATTGAGAAACATGTACACACCACCGTGCAGTATACAAGGTAAAGTGTCAGGAGACAAACGGTGTTGGGAAGGAGGGGGCCTGGTTCTCTTTGTATTATATTTGGCGCCCACCTAGTACACGAGTGACGAGGACATCGCGAACAGAGCAGTGGGATGGGTGGAGGAACGACGTGGCCAACCGGGAGCTAGGACCACCTCGGCAGGAGGAGGAGACCTCAACACGCAGCTCGGACTTCACAGGGGCCCAGGAGACACACCCTTGAGAAGTATCCACGACACAGCTACAGTGGGACCATACGTGGCCAAAGTGGAAAATCAGAATAAAAGGGTATTCAGGACATGCTGCGCCCAGCGTGGACTCTCTTTTGCGACGCCGCACTGGGGTTGCGGACCGACCTGCCGCATTCCAACAGGAGACGCTAGCAAGATATACCACATTGCCATCCCGACTTCGGCCCTGGGCATAATAGAAAGGCGCATGGCGTTGCGGAGCCAGGGTAAACGACTGAAGGTTATTAAAAACCAGAGGTCTGATATACCATCCCTCATCAGGTAATGCCCTTCCGACCATGACCTCCACCAGGTTCCGAACTCCCCCAACTCGGCCAGCAGGCCCCGACCGAATGGCGCCCTTGCGGTGTCTGAGGGAAGAGGACAGGAGAGGCGAGTTCTTCCACCACTTCGCCCTGGAGCTTCAGGACCAGGAGAAGTGGGGCGAAGCGATGAACGGAGCCACGCCCGACTCCGCTTGGTATTGGCGGGGAGGAGCAGGCAGGGGGGCCACAGGAAGGACGCCCCAAAAAAGAAAGCAGGATGACCCAGCAATGGAGGAGTTCAAGAGGGGAAGAGAGCTGCTCAAACAGAGGAGAGAGGTCAGAGTGAGGCTGGAAGAAGATGCTGAGGAGGAGGTGCACGTGGAGGTTCAGGAGAACTCGGGAAGGGCGTCTGCGGCGCCGAAGGCAATGGGGGGCGCGGCGGAGAAAAGAGGGAGGCGAAGATAGCGGAGGAGATCTGGTGGGCATGTGATCAGCAAAAGTTGCAGCGATGCGCGCTTAGGACCCATCATCAGAACAACGGGAGGGGACATAACAATAACCTTATTACTACTTACCACGAACCTACTGGGACAGGGGTCAGCGGTCGCACGGACTTGGCAGGCACCCTCATCAGGGAGGACTGGCAGCGGAGACTATCAGCCCCCAGGCCCTGCGAGATGATCACAGAGAAATATACGAATCCAGGCCGCCGCTGGCAGACGACGCGGAGGCGAGGGCACTGGCAGCATTGGGCGAGAGGAGTACGTTGCAGCATTGCAGGAAAACGAAGAATAGGCGAGCCTTTCCAGACTGGGGGGCGCCGGCGGCACTGACCTGGATGACCCTCGACCGCGCCGCCCACCTGGATGACCCGAGCGCGCTCAGCAATCTCATGGGCGCAGCGCAGATCAGAGCTGCTGGGTCGCGGGAGGATGAGGAGGGGCTGGAAATGCACGCAAATCTTATTGGATTATAGATTATAGAAAGGTAGGCAGATGTTGGAAAATATGGGACGACGGGGCAGCGCCTCGGAGTTGCCCGGGGGGAGGGGGGGGCGGCGCGGGAAGGGAAGCGCGCGAAAGTGGACCGTGCCGCGCGCGCAGAGGTGCGAGGGCAGGACCGGGTACTTTCCTGACCCCGACGACTAACTGCGCCCCCTCTCCCCCGTTGACTCGATTGAGGGGCGCGCCGCTGAAGCGTCGCGCATCGCAGACCACCCCGTTGGACCGGCGCCGCTCGCATGCGCCTGACGCCGACGAACGCGGCGACGCAGACGGCATCGCAGGTCAACGCATCGCGCGCGCAGACTGCAGCGCGGGCACGGCTCTGTTCAGAGAGGCGCGCAAGAGAGGCCCCCAACCAGACCGCCATTCCCGGGCTCAAGGCGGGCCGGCCCGCAGACGCAGGGAGAACGCGATACTTTGCATCGCCGGCTCACAGCGGCGGGCTTAGCGAGGGGGGCCAGCGCAGCGCGCCGCAACCGCGACGGCGCGAACGCATGCGCCTGTGCGAAGCGCCCCCTAAACCCCAGGAAGCGCCCCCCCCTTCCGGAGAAACGACAACGCTTCCGGCACCCTGGAAGCGTTACCTCGGCACCAGGAGGGCCTCAAGAGGGCGCTTCGGGCCTTTCGAAGCGCTGCTGAGCTCTGCTAAGCTCTACTAAGCACCGCCGAGCCACCCACGGGCTCCGGCGCCTTCCGCGAGCGCACGCGCGGCAGCGCGCCGTCTGAAGGCCCGGCGGCCGACGCCCGCGGCCGACGCGCGCCTCAGCCGTCGCGCCTCCGAAGAGGGGCCTGCGGCCTCACCCGCGGGGGGGCGCGGAGTGCTCGACCCCGAAAGGGGGCGTCGGGCGAAGTGGGGGCACGACGAAGTCGCGGGGGGAAGCGGGGGGAGGGTCGGGGGGGGCGGCGAAGGCAGCAACGAGACAGGCGGGCCAAGATGGGGGGGGGGGGGGCAAGAAAGGGGCGGCAGCGCGCAGAGGCGGGGCACGCTGCCAGCGCGACGCGGGCCCCAGCGCGGCGCGCGCGAGCACGCGCGCGCGCATGGCGAGAACCCTCGGCATTTCCAAGGAAATCATTAACGCGTCTCAGGACATGTTTCGCATGTCCCAGAAACCCATAGGAAATCCAAATAATTCAGCATGTCCTCTGGACGCCCCAAGACATGTTTAGCGCTTCCCAGACCATCCGTAGCATGCCACAGGAAACTCCGTTGAAATCCCTTGACTTCTATGTTTTGTGTCTCCCCTCTGGGGGGGCCGTAGCTTTCTTCAAGAAATCCTTTGGTTTTCTCGCGAAGATCCCCGGCATTTCCCAGGGTGTCCCGGGGGGTTCCTGCTGAGTTCCATGCGGCAGCGCCTGGGCTGATTAGCTTTCCGAATCAATGCGAGTGCGACGCGCGCTGACGCGCGCCCATGGCCTTGGCTCGGGATATTGCTCCGCCCTGCTGGGCGCCGAGATAGCGCTTCGAAGCGGGGGGGGGGGGGGGGGGGCGACGCCCTGGAGTGGGTCGCCCCCTACGAAGGCCAACCATCAGCCATCTCTCTAAGGGGGGCACAGTAGGAATCGCGCAGGGAAACGGCGACGACATTCCAGCGGAAAACCCGCGATCGGTTCGGCCGTCTCGGGCAGCGCCGGGGCTTGTCGGAACTCTTCGGAGGCGACCTCAGGGATTTCACGCTGGCCCGCCGCGCAGGGGGGCGCGGCTTTGAAATGGCCCTTCGAACGCGCGCGCGCATTCGCATGCACGCACAGGTCGCGCGTGGCGCACGCGCGCAGGAACCGACAACGGTGCCGAGCATTCCCTGGGGCAGCCTGAGGACCCGCACCAGATCTGGCATTTCGTAGAAATTACTGGAGAGATCTGAGCCAGATCCGCTGCATTCTTTAGGAGCCCTCCGGGTTTCAACCCAGATCCGTAGCATTCCCAAGGGATTCCTAGAGATCTGAGCCACGCTCCTGGCACCCCCCCAGGAAGCCGCCGGGATCTTAGCAAGATCCCTGACATGTCCTGCGGATTCCTTTCTTCGCCCCTCGTGGGCCGCCACCCGGCGGGATTTGTTTTTTGGGTGCTGTCGGTTGCGCGCGGCGCAAACGATATCGCCCCTTGAAAATGCCCCCGTGGAATATGGAATAAAACTGCGGTGCTAAGATAGCCCCAGGGGGGCTCTGACATGCTTCCTCGAGGCGCGCGCCGCCTCTGCGCGGCGGCGCGCGGGCGAACAAAAAGACGAGGCGCACGCAGTAGAGGCAATTCATTCACCCGCGATCAGCACGCAGTGCGCGATGGATGAATCCCAGGAATGATTGCGCAGGGTGCGCGGAAGGGGCGCGCGTTTTGCACTAGGCAGCCCGATGACATCCACGACATATACGCGAAGAAATGGGAGGGGGAGGAGGAGGAGGAGGAGGAGGAGGAGGATGAGGAGGAGGGGGAGGAGGACGAGGAGGAGGAGGAGGAGGAGGAGGAGGGAGAGGGAGAGGAGGAGGAGGAGGCATACGCGGCGGGCGAGGCTCACGCGCTGCACGGGCTATGCAACCTATCGCAGGAGATCCCCGTGACCTCGCACTCAAAGCGTTTATGGATGACGCGACGAACACCGCGACGATCCTCCAGGGGATGAATACAGGACAAGTAGCGCGCGTGCCCGACAGGAACCCGGAGCTACTTTCCAGGGCCATCGAGACGGGGGGGCGGGCGCTGCACCCTGGGAAGACCAATCGCCTTGTTCGTCTGGTGGGACAGGGTAGATTTGCCGCGACCATACGACTGCGCACCGCCAGAGGGCCACCAAGCGCGACTTCGCGGGGGATGCGCACGCCAGGGCCCTGCCCACCTTCGGATCAGGGACTGGCGGGCGAAATGGGTAGGAGGGGGGAGGCCATGAACATAGTTGTCAGGCAATGTTGTTGCTTCTGGGGCTGTGATGCTTCGGACAAAGTAGATCGACTCACATTCATCGTTTTCGTGGTTGCAGCGGCTCTTAGTTGTCTCGCGGTACTTGTCACCTCCCCCAACTGACCGCGGCGCTTGACATCGCGACGGGGAGGTTGCCGAGGAGAGCGAGTCAGGGGGGAGGCGCGAGCTGGGGGAGAGAGGGCGGCAGCGTCAGATGTAACACCATCAAGCAAGTTTCACTGCGCTGGAGATTCGACAGATGTGCTCTCGCACTGAGAGGTCGCCGCCTGGGATGGCGCCAGCTGTGGGCCTGATTCCCGATTGGCAACGGGGGCGTCTTGGCCGCGGCTTCGGGGGCCACGAAACTGGACGAGGACAGGGGCGCGGAACGACACTGGGGGGGAATGGATCTACGCGAATCTACCCCTTGGGCCATGCAGACGATGGAGGATCGACGCACTGGCGAGAGTATGCCCAGACACGGGGGCACGGCGCCCCCACGGAAGATCCGGCTGGGACACGTTTAACTCGGGGACAAACGATTGGAAATCATGGGCACAGACGGGCGCCCGCGCATTGAGGAGCTGGGCGCATCGCAACAAGAAGGGCGGCCCACGCTCACAGGCGGAATTCGAGGAGGCGGAAGAAGAAGGATGAGTAATCGACCAACCGCTCTGGAGAGATTGGGCATGCGCGGGCGCAGAAAGGACAGAGACAGTACGTGGACAGAGATTCTCGGCGGCTGCTGCCCCACTAGCACACGGGGGGGGGAGGGGGGAAACAAAACAAAACAATTAAAACAATGAACAAAACAAAAAACGTTAGACGCATCAGTGCGTATCTGGTATTTACTAACAGACGCCCATGGTGTCGAAGTACTTTCGCCGCGAGAAAAATGGCAGCGGATCGCGCTACTAGAGCAGCGGATGGGCGCGGCAGATGGCGCGCAGGGTTCACTCGTCGGGCGCGCGAAGCACGGGCGCCCACAACGGAGGAACTAAGTTACAGTGCAAAATACGTGAACACAAGGCTCGACATTTGCTGGGTTTCCAGTTGCGCGCGCGCCCCCGCCACCCAGTCCAAGGGCATTTCAGAGGACCTCAAGCCGAAGCAGAGAATGGCGAAGGACCCCCCCCCCAGCGCGGCAAGTCGCAGAAGGGAGCGCGGGCGCGCAAGACGCGGGCCTGCAGGAATCCACAACAGCAAGGGAAGGGGGGGCCCCAGAGTAGTCGGCGCGGCGATGGAGGAGGGGGCGGGGGCCAGCGGATCGCCGGCGGCGGCGTCGGCGCCAGGGGCCCCAGGAGGAGGGGGAGGGCCACCGCGTCGTGGAAGGGGCCCGCGGACCTCGGCAGCCGCTGGACCTCGCTGCTGCCGCGGGCGGCCCGCCGCGGCCGGCGTCGCGGACGGCGCAGGACACGCGGGCGGCGAAGCAGATTATGACGGGCATTTGGCTCGTGCCCCTCCAGATGGCGGCGGCGCAGGCGACGCGGCCCAGCGCCGAGGCGCGCGGGGCGGCTGTCAGAGCGCAAGGGCGAGGGCGCGACCAATGGTTTCCTCACATCCACGTGGCCAGAGCGTTCTTGACACACGCAGGAGGTCACGGGGAGTGGGGCCGAGCAGGGCGCGGCGCGGCCGACGATCTGCATCTCGGAGTGGGCCCCATGGCGGTCGAACCAGCGCTTGGCCAAGCAGTGGGCTTCGAGACGATCGCAATGTTCAGCGCGCAGGAGGCGCGCATGCCGAATCAGGAGGAGGGCCTGATGGCCTGGAAACAAGGACGGGGGGAAAGGCCAAAGTGACGTTCGTGGCGAGCCAGCGCCCATAGTTTCCTGATCACGACGGAAGTGAGCGAGGAAATTCTGACGGCGTTCGACGGGTTCAGACCGGACCACCTCAGGATGGCGGCAGGCCACCCGTTGACGATCGACGCGCTTCGGGGGAGAGATGCCTAAGTCAGCGGGCCCGAAGACGGAGGAAGGGAGGACGGTAGGGAAGCAGCTACAGCAGTCACAGAAGACGAGGAGGCCGCCCGCGCGAGGACGAAGAAACACATCGAGGAGGCGCTAGGCAGTGGACTACAGAGCAGAGCAGCGAGAGTGCCAGCGAGAGCCCCTGGGCCGCCCGCCCCTTCAGCCCTGCCACGACGGCCCCCCGCCGAGCCCCCGTCGGGCCAAGCCCTCAGGGGAATCGCGAGAGGTTGTAGATTGAACCAGCCAGGACCCAGAACAGCTCGGCAAACTACGCACCCTCAAAAGAGGTCGCAGCACAAGTGAACAATTGCATGATTCAGTCGTGGATTTCAAGAGAGACGCCGAAAACAGCTGACGCATGAAATTATGAGGTCTGGGCGACCCGTTTAACAGGTTCGCCAGCTACACACATGGCACCACGCGACCCACTTGGAAAAAACTATTGCGCACATCTTGCGGCCATGATTGGCAGTTATGCGCGACGGAGATAGTGGAACAAAGGGGGTCCTAAAAGGATTACGAACGATACCAGCGGCACTATGTCGGCACGCACTGGCTCTGCCCAGCCCCCCAGCTACCAGCATTGCGGCGATGGCCCCACGCGGCCCAAACAGCAGGGGGAGATCGCGCTCGAGGGCCCCATGCCAGGGAGCAGGGCAAGGGCAGCGGCAAGAAGAGAAAGGAGAAGGAGGGGCTCGTCCACGGGTTCCGGCGCAGGCCCGACGCCGCCGCCGCCCCCACCCCCGAGAGGCCCGCCGAGATTCTCCTGGATCCATTGAGGCTGAGACGCAGCTGAGGAAAAACGGACTCGATCGGGATTCGTTGCGAGAGAACCTGCTCCTGGACGGACCGCCGCCGCCGCCCTTGAACGCGGGGGAAAGCGCCCTGGGGGGATATCCAGCACAGCGAGAGGATGGCCAACAACATTGGGATCATGATGGACACGATGACGGGGCTGTCCAGGTGGCTCGCGCAGGTGGTGCACATGCAGGGGAAGAAGCCCAGGGGCGCACTCATGCTGATGAAGATTCAAGGCTCGACGCACAGAACGAGCGGCTACACGCGAAGGCCAAGATGTGCGTCGCTCCATGATGGAGTCGGTCCGATCCCTGATTGACTGGGCGGAGAATATGGACAGGGTCTTGCTTGGGGCGATGGGCGACGCGGTCCGGTCCAACGAGCTGGCGAGAGGTCCGCGGCGCGCGACCCCGCTGCAGGAGGCGAACTAGGACGAGTCAAGCACAAGTTGTCGGGCGCGGGGAAGCACGCAAAAAAGCGATTACACAGCGCCCACCAGAGAGCCCACGCAATACTCCAGCCCCTGCAAAGGCCCCAAGAGGTTCAGCGAAGTCCCGACAGTCTTTTCCTGGAGTGCACAGAGCAACGAAAAGCATTACAAGAAGCATCCACTACTACGACGGCGTTGGTTCAGTGGGACAGGGGGGCGGCTGCTATAGGGACCTTGCACGGGCTGGCCATCGGGGGGGCCGCGCAGTATTCCGGGGCTCAAAGAGAGGGGGCTGCGCTAGCACGCCGACGGGGCAAGCGGTCGCAGCGTGGAGACCGCCGGACAGGCCAGATGCAACGGCGATATGATAAGATCGGCGAAGCGAAGTACGTGCTGAGCTCGGAGCTGAACGTGAAACGCACACGCCCGGCGCCGGCGTCGACGGCGATTGGCATCGATGCGGGCCTCATGAGCTGATGGACCACAAACACAAGATTATGGTCGGCCCCATCAGGTGCAAGGCGCTCAAAGAGAAGACGGACCAGGAGGAACTCGGCAAGGAAGATGACATGATATATCTTGCGGACATGATGTATCTTGCCTGACGACGTTCATCGCCGAGATGCTGACGTCGCGGCCAGCGGGGGGCCGGCGCAGAGCTGCCGAGCGACGAGACCTGCGACGGCACGCAGGCCGACGAGCCCACACCCAAGAGGCAGAGCGACCAGAGCGAGAAGAAGTCGAAGCAGCAGCTGCCCTGGTGAGACCCCGAGGACGAGGAGACGTGGACCCCGTACCGGTGGAGGGCGCAAAGGCCCGAGATGTGGATCGACTACGAGGATATCAACAAGTGGAAGAGCAACAGCCAAGAGCAGACCCAGGAGATGAAGACGTCCGAGGAGGAGGCGAAGGTACAGACGGAAAGGGGGGTCGAGAAGACCATCGCCGAGCTGCAGAATAACATCGGGGAGCACGGAAAGAGAAAGCTCCAGAAGGCGGCCTCCAGCTCGGAGACGGCAGACCTGACGGGCCACGATAGCCCCACGCGACGAGCTTTAAGAGACAGAAGACCAGCCTTTTACCAGCTGATGAAGGCAGGCACGACAGTCTGGAACAAGTATAGGACCAACCCGACCTATTTTGCAACATCTCCGGCCCCAGCTGCGTCGTTAGTTGCGGTGGTTAAGGGAACGGATGCGGGCCAGGCTCGGACTTGGGCACAGGGGAGCACCCCCAATGGTTACGATTACGCAGTACGAGTATAAGGGGTCTCGACTGACCACAGATCCCAGGAAAAGGAAGTGAAGAACAGGACCCTGGACGTAGGTTCCGTTTGTTTTCCGAAGTGTGGGGCCCCGTGGACAGTTCATGTTGCGGTCTTTTGTGGTCTCGTTTTGTTGGCCGCCGCCGTCCTTCCTGCTAGTGGCCTGGGGGGTGCTGCCTCTGCTGGCCGCTCGTGGGCCGCCTCCCCCTCCCGCCCTGTCGTCGTCGTGCCTGGGTTGGGTTCCTGGGTTCCCGCTCGCGTCGCGTTGGAACAGGCGCGGCGCGTGCTTTCTCTCCCCCCTCCTAATTTCAGCAGGGTTCCAGGAGGAAGCAGGCAACCCGGTTGCGTGGGCCCCGCGCACGCCGAGGCACCGCCCCTCCCCGCCTTTTGCTGGCCCTCCCCTCTTGCCTTATGTTCTCCCAGGTGGTAGCGAAGTTGCCCCCCCCTCGTAAGGGAGATGCTCCGCCCCAAGAGAGGCCAGCATCTCCCGCCTTCTTGCCCAGGAAGGCTGCTTACCATAAAGACCTCATGCGGCGGGGCACGCCTGCCCCGCGATCCTTGAGTGGGGCAGGCGGCACCACAGGCGGTACTGGAAGGAGCCGCCCCCGGCCCGCTACCATACAACTCGCTGCGGGATGTCCCCTGTGCGCCGTTGCCTTTGCCTTTGCCTTTGCCTTTTCCTCCTCCTCCTCCTCCTCCTCCTCCTCCTCCTCCCCTCCTCCCCCTTCCCCTTCCTTCTCCTCTTCCACCTGTTCATAGTCCGTCCGTCCCCCTTCATTGCAGTGTGTTCATTTAGCGTCGCTTCGCGCATGCCCACTTGCGCGTGCAAGTGTTTCCCCCTGTATCATTCGCATGGGACAACAAGGCCTTTCACGCGTTCGTTATTCGTCGGGCGGTCTCGCCGATATTGCTGCCACCAAAAAATCAGGTAGGTTAGGCATGTTGCTCTGGAGATGTCATCGTTCGTTGCTCATGCGCGTTCTCGCCTTCTTACACATTCCCTGGTGTGACCCTCCCTCACAATTCCCCGCCATGTATCCCCGTTCCTCCTGATCCTCACCCCACGCCGTTTTCTCTTTGTCATGTTCATCGTCTTCATGTTATTGTCCCTCTTTTGTTTCCCCTGCATTATTCTTTTGTTCTTGCTTCTCCCCGTCCCGCTCACGCCCCCAAAATACTTCCTCAGCTGTTCCTCCTCCCCTCCTCACGTTCCTTCCTTTTCGCAGGGATACCATTCGATCCGCCTTCCACAGTTCCCACCGGATTCTTTTTTTCAAGATCCTCGTCTTCCCCCCCCTCAGCTTCTCATCTTTACCCGTGGTGGCGCCATGTCGGCGCAGCTGTCTGACAGGGGAGCGGAGTTGGAACAAAATTGCGATGGAGCACCGCTTATTTTTTCATCGCGGTCCCAGACGGAGTTCCTGTAGAATCGACCCCCATATCGAAGTACATTGATGAGTACGCCCAGATCCACAATTTCGTCCCGCTTGTCTCGCGGGGGGAACATGCAGGGTTTTCTTCCCTCGTTTTCCCGCGTTTTCCCTCGTGGGTCCCGAATAGCGGTGGACACCGAGCGTCGCTGGCGCAAACCATTTTGGGGATTCCCTGGCGTATCTCCGCCACCGGCCTTGGCCGGTGTGAGAAAGGCTCGAGCCTACAGGCGGGCGTCTAGAAGGCTTCTTTGATCTTGGGGGCAGGCTGAGAAAGGCACGGTAGGTTCATGCGGCAATGGCGCGCTGGCGACGCCAGCGAAGGCGTTCAAGGTTGAACTCCGCATGATGGAACGACGCGGAAGCACTGAGGGGCCGACCGATCGGGGCCGCGGTCGATTCGAAGTCGAACGATCACGCGGTGTCAAAGACCTTTGCGCACGCCGACGCCGCGCGACCCCACCGCAGCTGGGCAAACCGTGGAAGGACGCGGGCTTCAGCCGGCGCTGTGTTCGGTGGAGCCGCGCTGGCCTCGGCACCCGCTCGGGGCACGTGCCCCGAAGGCCCGGCGCGGGCCAGTTCGGTGTCTGCTCTCCTCCGTGCGCCCCGCGAAACGAAGCTCCAGCTGATCCCCCCGTGCAGTTTGTCCAAGAGGCGGCCTTTCTTTGGGAAGTACGCGAAGTTCGTTGGAAGCAGAGCCTCTCTCCTTGGAGGGAGGTTTGGGGGAGGTGCTCGTGTGGACAGAACGAACAGGGTAGCATAGCAGAGCGCAGAGGGTGGGTGACTGCACTCGGGCCCAACAGGAGGAGAGGAAGAAAAAAACAGGTCATGGTAGATTTTGCTCCCACCCCGGATCCTGACTCCCGGAGGTCCCCGGAGGTCCCCAGAGGTCCCCGGAGGTCCCCGGAGGTCTCCGAAGGCCCGAAAATGGCAGAGAACGTCCCATCACCAACCGAAAACGTCTGAAACCCCTCCTCGATCCTCGAGGAGGGCCGGGGGCAACTTTGTAGAAGGTCCCCCCGCCCTCCTCCCCCTTCCTCCCGCGTGCCCCTGCTCGAGTGCCCTCTTGCGCGCCCGTCCCGCGGCCAGCGCTCGCCCTCTCGCGCGAGGTGGCCTTCGTCGAGGGCCCGAAGCCACCAGAGCACCTGGCCAGGCCGCGGGCCGCCGCAGAGCGCGGCCGAGAGGGCGCGGGGAGATCAGCGGTAACGATTGGAGGGGGGGGCTGGGAGGATGAGGAGGAGGAGGAGGAGGAGGAGGAGGAGGAGGAGGAAGAGGCCGAGGAGGAGAAGGGGGAGGAGGAGAAGGAGGATAAGGAAGAGGAGGAAGAGAAATAGGAGGAGGAGGAGGAGGAGGAGAAACTGAAATAGGCGGAGGAGGAGGAGGAGGAGGAGGAGGAGGAGGAGGAGGAGGAGGGGCACGGCACGCGGCACGGCGGACGGCACCGCACACGCCACGGCGCGGATGTAGTGTGCGCCGGCGACCAAGAAAGCGCAGTCGCGGCGCTCCTCGGGGGGGGGGTGCGGGATGCATTGCATCGCCGACAGGGGCCCGACGTCGGCTAAACGTACGAGTGACCGTTCGCCGGAGTGGCCTTTGGTGCGGGCGCCCCCGACCGCTGGAATCGACGCGATAGCAGCGGCTTGCGCGCTTGGGTTTGCCCCCCACCCCCGTGCCCGCCGAAAGCCGCGCACCAAAGGCCTTCTTGTCACTCTTGCATGTAGCCGACGGTAGCCCTAACCTGTCCAGGAGCGTGCCGATTCGCCATTGGGGGCCTACAGTCAGCCCGCACAGTAAGGATGAGCGATGTTCCAAGGTTCACTTTGCATCCTTCCCCTTCGGCCCGTCCTTGGCCACTCTCGCTGGCCGCGCCCCGTTCGCAAAGTGTCGAGATTGTCCTCCAAGACCCTTGCGGTTTTATCGCGCGTCCTTAGCATAAGGGTTGACTGCATCGCCGATCTATCGGCGACCTATCTTTACATCTATATATATATATATATATATATATATACACATATGTATGTATGTATATCGCGAGTCCAGGTCGATGCTTCGCAGGCAGCGAGGCAGACGCCCCTGGGGCTGCGGTCACCTGCCAGAGGCTCGAACCAGCGGCGGCGGATGAGATCGTCTGCGAGCGAGGGGGGGAACTGAGAAGGAGGAGGCCCTCTCAGAAGGCGGCGGCGCTCCTCAGAAACCCTCGCGCCTTCTGGGAGGTCTTCTGCGCCTTCGGGGCAGGCCTCGAGAACTTCTCGGAAGGCTGGGGGAGCGCCGAGCCTTCTCAAAGGCCCGCCCCCTCTGACTTCCCCCCCAGGCTCGCCGCCGATATGAGCCCTGGCGCCCCAGCCGACCCACCCGGCGGTTCCAGAAAAAGGTTGTTCGCCCACGGCGAGGGTCGCCTCCGGCGAGAGGCCGGCGGAGACAGGGCGGCGGCGGGGTGCACTGGCGGAAGGCGGCGGAAGTAGAAGCGAGGCGTGAGCAGATCTGGGTCCAGGTCTCGCGCGTTTGAGACGCACTCGAACCCAAATGCGTGTTAAGAGTCTCTTGCGCATTGAGATGTGCACGCTGAAGATCGACGGTGACCTCTTCAGCTCAGGTGTGCGCTTGGCTGCTCCAGCTAGCCCTCGTGCGAGGCGGGAGTGCTTTGGGGAGGCGCAGGGGAGGTGTGGTTTGACGGCGCCAAAGATCATGACGCGCAACAGTGTTTTCGTTTCGTTGCGGCTGTTTTGCGTTACGCTGCTTTTGAACTGTATGTGTGTGCGCTCCGCGTGGCTGGTTCAGCTTGAGCTTCGGATTCCGCGCGTGTGAGCCACGGGGTCCTTGGGGATGCTCAGGCAGAGTGCGATGCCCAAAGCGCTAACCACTGTGATCACAAATCATTTGTTTTTGGATCGCATTTCATGTTGCATTGCACTGCTCGTCTTCATGGTGTTTTGTTTTACGACGCGTTTGGGTGCTTCAGCTTGAGCTTAGGATTCCGCGTGTGAGTCGGTATGGTGTTCGAGGAGATTCACGTAGGGCGCTGTGGTTGCAAGCGCAGCTGTTCTGACATGTCATGCGTTTCTGGTGCATTGCAGTTATGTTGTTGACTCGCATTTCTATTGCATGGCTATTGTTTGTGCGCTGCGTTTGGCTGCTTCAACTGGAGGTTCGGATCCCGCGTGTGAGTTCAGAGTGGTTTTGGGAGGCCCAGGCAAGGTGCGATGCCCTAATCGCCAACCACAACGATTGTTTTATGCGCCGCTTGTTCTGCGTTTCAGCGTGTGTATGTGTGTCTGCGTCGAAGCAACAATTGCCATGCGGTTCCTCTTGCATTGCATGTTTTTGTATTGCTGCGCTACGTCGGTGCTGCAGTTGTCTTTGCGTTTTTTCTCCAGTTCCTTCAGCTTGAGCTTGAGTCCGTTGGTTTCGCATGTCAGTCGGAGGATGGCTTCGGAATGGTCAGGGGAAGCGCGAAGCGTGGTGTCAAAGCGCCAACCACCATAGTGTGGAATACAGCTGTTGCATTACATTTGGATTGCATTGCGCTTTGATGGTGCGCTGCGTGGTGCCTCATTTAGGTGGAGGTTTAACGAGATTCTGCGTGTGGGTGGGGAAGTGCTGGTGAGGTTCAGGGAGCGCGCGGTGGCCAAAGCTCGAACCACAGCGACCAACTATTCAGTTGTGGTGCATTCTCTTTTATGTGTTTTGGCTCCTTTGTATTGCCAATGTTTGCCTCCGAACACTTGTTTGCGTTGCGTTTGGCTGCGTCAGCTTGGGCGCAGGATTCCGCTTGTGTTGCGGGAGGGGCTTTGGTGGTTCAGAGAGGGTGCGGCGTCAACGTAGTAACGATTATGAAGCGAAATGGTGTTGCTGATCATTGCCATGTTGTGTTGCATTGCAGCATTGTGTACTTTGCATGCTGTTCTTCAGTGCAGCTCTGGCTGACATCAGATACAGGTTTAGGATGAACAACTACAGTATAAATCTAAGAGAATGTTGCTGAAGACCTCTGAGCTTCCTAAGGTGTCCCGAGGTTCCTGCGGGTCCCCAGGGCCGTCGGGGGATGAGGCACTTCCGCGGGGCGCCTGCCGGCATGTGGGCTTCTTGTTTAGTTCGCCTGCTGTGGATGTTCTAGCTTCGCGTGTTAGCAGGAAGTTTACGGTGGCGGTTCGGCTGGAGCTTGGCGCCGCAAGGGCGACTTCTCCTCCCGCCCCCTCGAATTCAGTTCATTTTGTTCCGTGCACGTGCACCTGCGTGCTTTCTCGCAGGAACGAGTTTCGCCCGCCACTGCGGCGGCAATCTTCTCGTTAATTCGTAGGTTCCGCGCCCCGGACTTACTTGTCCGCTCCCTGTCCGCCGCCTCGGAGCCGCCAACCAAAAAATGTGTTAGCAGGAAGTGGTTTCGGAAAGTTCACAGAGGATGTAGTGTCGAAGCACCAGCGACTATGGAACATTGTTTGTTTTGCCGCATGATGTTGCTTTGCGTTGCTGCTCTTGTTGGTCCATAAAGTATGCCTGCGCTGCGGTTGGCCCTTGAGCTTGGGCGTCGGATTCCGCGTGCAAGTCGGAAGTGGTTTCGGAATGGTCAGAGAGGGTGTAGTTTCAAAGCGCCAACCGCCATGGCGTGAAACACTGTTGTATTTTCATTGCAGCTATTTGTTGGAGGTTGGGAGATAAGACCCAAGTGAAACGGAGTTCGCTCAAACGTGAAGTCGGTTTGTGTTTCAGTTCGTGTCGTGCGTGCAGGCGCGGCGAAGCAGCGCGAGTTCCTAAACTACCTAGGCCCAGGTCACGCCAGGATGAGTCGCGATTCAGCTTCAGGGACGTGCCCACGGTTGTTCCAAGGCTGCCCCGTGGTTGTCCTAGGGCGTGCCCAGTGTCGTTTCGCAGTTGTCCCATGGTTGTCCCGCGGTTGTCCCGTGGTTGCCCCGTGGTGGTCCCGTGGTGGTCCCTTTGTTGTTCCGTGTTTGTCTTGTGGTTGTTCCTTGGTTGTGTTGCGGTTGTCCCGTGGCGTTCTTGCATTTATTTTGTAGTTGACCCGTGGTTGCCTCGTGATTTCTCCGTGCTTGTCGAGTGGTTGCCTTGCAGTCGTCCTGACCATAGGCCAGATAGTGCAACCCATAGATGGACAACGGGAACGAAGCCTAGAGTGGTAGTGACATGGGTAGGCCGACAATGAGGCCGATTGATCATGAGACCGATAGGTCACCAGTGCAATCGATAGATAAGTGGGACCAGTAGACCCAGCGATCGACAAGTAAGTTCATCCTGAGGTCGATGAATTGACACCTAGATCGGTGTCCAGTGGTTGTCCTGTGGTTGTCCTGCGTTTGTCCCGTCGTTGTCCCGCGCTTGTCCCGTGGTCGACCCATGGCTGTCCCGCGCGTGTCCCATGGTTGTCCCGTGATGTCCCGTTGTTGTCCGAGGTTGTGTTGTCCCTATGGTGTCTCTTCCTAGATAGACAGATGGTGATAACGATGGAGAGACCGTGTATCTGTGTATTAGATAGTTACATGCACGGTGAGATCAATCGGTAGATTCTGCGACCGATGGACTGGGAGATTGAATGATGTTCTGATCGGGAGATCCGTGAATAGAACAGGGCCACGCGGGCCGCCTGCGCAAGTTGGCAGCGCGCATCAAAATCATTGCCGACAGCAGGTCGGATGCAGTCATTGCCTGGGAATTGGTTAGTCTTCCCCGCTGGCAAGGCCTCCCGCTCCTCACCTCCTCCTCAGGTAGACTACAGCACGCAGGCTCAGCAAGGCAGTCCTCGCACAGCTTGGCAAAATCAAGACAGTCCGCTTGTTCTACGATTTCGACGTCTGGTGGCCCGTTTCTTACCAAAGAGCCGTCAAAGGCGGCCCGTGACTACAAGCTTGTCTTGGAGAAGGAATCGAGAGCACCAGGGACCACGACTTGGAAAAGATACCGATATTGGATGCCAGTAGGTGCGCCAATGAGATTTCTTCTTCCCCGACGGCCTCGGGGACCTACTGGATTCTGAAGTGGTTGTTTGAAGCACCCCAGTTTTCAAAAAAAATCACACTCTCGCCCCGGCGCCGCGCAAATTTATCAAACATGGCACTCTCGCCTCGACGCCGCGCCCATGTTTTGGTTGGAGAGGTTGTTGTTTTTTCAGCGGGAGGGGGAAATGGGCGGCGGTGCATCGTTTGCGTACCTCTGGTGTCGGCGCAGTATGCGCGCTCTGTCTGCCCGGAGGACCACCATTGGCATAGCATTGGCATGGTGTGGCATTGGTCTGGCGTCGCATTGGCATTGCGGTGGCATTGCGTTGGCACCGCGCTAGCCTTGCGCTTGCATTGCGGTTGCACACCCTCCGCAGAAGGATTTCTACGAAACCCGCCATAACAAGGATTCCGAGCAACCCCCCCGCAAGAAGAATTCAGGTGAAATCCTGAACAAGAAGGATTCTTATGTTCAACCCCCTTCCCCCCATGCACAGAGGGATTCCTAACGAAATCCTCCACAGAGGATCCCTTTCTCAATCAAAAACAGAAGGATTCCCTTTGAAATGCGGGAATACAGAATTCACTGCATTCGCATTGAATCGCATTGAGTCGAGATTTGGCATGCACTGACCACGTGCTGGCATTGCACTGGCATCGTGGTAGCGAGACGTTGGCACGGACTTGCACAGCAGTGGCATGGCAGCCACGCCCCTTGGCACTGCATTGGCCTTGCGCTGGCGAAACGCTGGCACAGGACAAGCAGTGCCTTGGAATTGCGTTGGCACGCATTCCCCTTGGAGCCCCTCATACAATGAATCCTGTTGATTTTCTCCACGGAAGGACTTCAACGGAAATCCTCCATAGGTGGATGTAACATTCAATCATCCACAGAAGGAGTAGGGTTCATTGGTGCCTAGGAATTGCATTGGCCTTGCGTTGGCTAAGCGCCGGCGTAGCACAAGCATGGCCTTGCAATTGAATTGGCATTGTATTCCCTTTGAAGCCCTCCTTAGAAAGATCCCAACTGAATCCGTCCACAGAAAGACTCCTACTGAAACCCTCCCTAGCAGGATTCCTAGTTCAATCGTGCACAGAATGATTTCTATGGAGTTATGGAACAAAGACTCACTGGTGTCCCGTGGCGTTGCATTGGCATTGCGCTGGCAAGCGCTGTCATAACAGACATTGCCTTGGCGTTGCGTTGGCAAGCATTCCTCATGGAGCCCCTCATACAAGGATTCGTGTTGAATTCCTCCACAGATGGGTGCCTACTGGAATTCTCCATAGCTGGATGTATAGTTCAATCATCCACAGCAGGATTCCAATGCAATGTAAAGGAAAAGGGTTCATTGGCGCCCTTTGACATTGCATTGGCCTTGCGCTGCCAAAGCGCTGGCGTAGCAAAAACATTGCCTTGCAATCGATTTGCATTGAATTCCCTTTGAAACCCTTCATGGAAAGCTTCCTGCTGAATTCATCCACGGAGAGACTCCTACTGAATCCCTCCTTAGCAGGATTCTTGATGTAACAGCGCACAGACAGAATTCTATTAAAGTACGCAGCCAAGACTCACTGGCGCTCATTGGCAGTGCACTGGCCTTGCGCTGGCAAAGTGCTGGCATAGAACAAGCACTGCCTTGGAATTGCGTTGGTGGGGCGCTCGCGTAGCGCAAACATTGCCTTGCAATTGAATTGGCGTTGCATTCCTTTCGGAACCCTTCAGGGAAAGATTCTGCTGAATTCCTCCACACATGCTCCTACTGAAACTATCCCTAGCAGGATTCCTAGTTCAATCGTGCACAGAAGGAATTCTATGGAACTATGGAACAAAGATTCACTGGTGCCCCTTAGCATTGCTTCGGCCTTGCGCTGGCAAGCGCTGGCATAGCACAGGCATTGCCTTGGAATTGTGTTGGCAGACAGTACTCATGGAGCCCCGCACCTAAGGATTCCCATTGAATATCTCCACAGCTGGGCGCCTACTGAAATCCTCCACAGCTGGATGCATAGTTTCATCATCCGCAGCAGGAGTTCTATTGCAATATACAAGAAAGGGGTTCATTGGTGCCCCTTGACAGTGCATTGGCCTGAGGCTGACAAAGCGCCGGCATAGAACAAGCATTGCCTTGGACGTGCGTTGGCATGCATTCGTTTTGGGGCCACGCACCAGGATTCTTGGTGAATTCATGCACATGAGGACTCCTACTGAAACCCTCAATAGCTGGAAGTATACTTCAATCATCCGCAGAAGGATTTCTACTTCAATATTGATGGAACATGCCCACTCGCGCCGATTGGCATTGCGTTGGCCTTGCGCTGGCCAAGCGCTGGAATCGAACGAGCATTGCCTTGGAATTGCGTTGGCACGCAATCCTTTTGGGGCCCCTCATAGAAGGATCCTCATAAAGTTCATCCACAGATGGGCTCCGAATGAAATCCTCCATAACAGGGTTGATAATTCAATCACCCGCGTGAGAGTTCAATTGTAATAAGGAACAAAGGTTCACGGGTGCCCCCTGGCATTGCATCGGCGTTGCGTTGGCAACGCGTTGTCATAGCATGTGCATTGCCTTGTACTTTAATCGGCGTTGCGTGCCCCTTGAAGTCCTTCGCACAAGGATTCTTATTGTATGCCTCCACAGAGGGACTCCTACTGAAATCCTTAGCACGCTTCCTAGTTCAACCATCCACAGAAGGATTTCTATGTGAATATACAAGGGAACTGGTTTCGCGCTTTTGCATTGCATCCGCATTTACGTGGAATTGACACTGCGTTGGTCACGTGTTGGCATTGCACTGTCATTGCGCTGGCACTGCATTGGCACGGGCATGGCGTATAATTTGCATAGCTGTGGTGTTCCTCGGCATTGCAATGGCCTTGCGCTGGCAAAGCGCGGGTGTATCACCTGCCGTAATTCGAAATTCCGTTTGAAAACCTTCTAAAAAAATTGAAACCATCCGCATAAGGATTCATATTGAAAGCTTCCACAGGAAAAGGTTCCCAAGGGAAGCCCCCCACACATGGATTCCCATTGACATTTCCACAACAACGTTTCCCATTGAGATCCTTCACAAAAGAATTCGCATTGAAACCCTCCACGGAAGAATACCCACTGAATTATTCAACAGGATGTTTACAGTTGAAATGCATAAAATAAAGGCCCATTGAATTCGTAGTAAATCTGCGTTGAAACGGAATTGACATTGCATTGGCCGCGGGCTGGTTTTGCAGAGGCATTGCGTTGGCATTGAGTCGGCGCGGGTTTGGCATAGTATTGGCATGGCATTGGTGCCTTTGGCAGTGCATTGGCCTTGTGTTGAAAAGCGCTGGCATAACGCAAGCATTGCCTTGCAACTTCCCCGGCATTGTGTTCCTAGTGATTTCTTCCAGAGAAGGGCTCTTATTGAAATCCTGCACATGAGGATTCCTGCTGCACTCCTCCACATAAGGAGTCCTATTGAAATCCTCCACGGAAGGACTTTCATTGAAACCCTCCGCAGACGAATGCCGATTAAAATCCACGAGGGGTAGGGGGGCATATGCGATTGCGCAGCCCAGGGGGGAGGGGGGGGGGAACAAGAAAAAGTTGTCAGCGGCGAAAAGGCCGCCCGACCCCCTCCCCACACAGAAAGAATCCCATTGAAATCCTCCACATGGGGGTTCTCATTGAACCCCACCGCAGAAAGATTCCTATTGCAATCCTCTACAGAAGGGTTCCGCATCGGAGGGGGGGGGGGGGGGCAAAAAAAATCACGTTGAAACTTGTTGGATCACGTTGAAGCTTGTTAAGCTTTGTTCTTCGTTCGCCCCCCCCCCATTCCCCCCACGGCGCCGCCAGTGGGGGCGTGGACGGCAGCCCTGGGTCTCGAGTCTTTTCTCTCTTGTAGCGCAGGCATACTCTGCCACGCAAATGTGCGCGGCGTCGGGGCGAGAATGCCGATTTTGAGAAAATGCGCGCGGCGCCGAGGCGACAGTGTATTGCGAAGGCCTGGCGGCTGGTGCCGCCGACCTGAAAGACATCCACGACGACCAGGTCAGACCGCCACTTGAGAATCCCCCGTTCTCGAAGTTCCAGGGGCGCCTCACCGACGGGTGCCACAGACGTGCACAGATCCAGCAAACAACATGCATATTCCTTTATACCCCTTGCAGTAGGATGAGAAGGGAGTGCTGACCCGCAGGTGCATCGAAGGAGCCATGGATGCATCGACTGGGCAGGTCCCACATGTGTTTGGTTCCTTCACGGCTCCTCTCTTGTTTCTTTCCTCGTTATGATCACCATTCAGTTCCGCATTGCGATGTGAATGCTTAACGAGTTTCGCCACCATATTGATTTCACATGCTCTTATTATTGCATTCACTCCGCCTCATGTATCGATGTGCTTTCTGTTTTCGTGTTCATGCCACTCGGGATCCCATACCTGTCATCAGCAATTCCCAACTTAGCAGCATGCACCCTACAGCACGGACCGCTGTACTAGAGAGCGCCCCGTTCTCTTCATCATAGCCAGCTTCATGATTTTCCTCTCCATCATCACCCTGCCCACGTTTACGCTGTAACCATCTGACGAGTCGCATAAACGCACGTGGTTTCCCACATGGGAGTGTGGCCTCCGATTTCCTTTGTTACGAGCTTCTGCACCCCGAGATTGCTAATACATCGGCGATGCGTTGAGATCCTAGTGCCCACTTCACTCCAGCCCCAGTGTCGGAGGCCTCAGTCCTGGCTCGTATCCGTCCGTCCCTTCCCCCCCCTTGCCCATCACCCAACGACGTATCGTTGTTGCTGGCGCTCCTCCTCCGCCACATCCCCGGCATCCCCCCCCCGCAATCGCACACCCGCCCACGCAACCCATCCAGCGGAAAGCGCGCGGGAGGTCAACTACCGCAAGTTCCTCGAGAAATGGTGCTCCCGCCCGCCTCACCTCCTGGTCCTCTCCAGCTTCAGCTCTTCATGGACCGTCATGGGCCCTTGCTGTTCGCCTGGCGTCGCCGGTGTTTTGCTCCTCCGTGGCGGTGAGCAGGGCCTGGTGGGTAGCCGGCACCAAAGGGCGGATCAGGGGCAACGTTAGGCGGAGATAGGCTCACGGGAAGATGCTCGACCCCCGAACGCCCATTGATTGCCGATGGGTACCCGATGGCTTGCCCCGCCCAGGGACGTGTGGACTCGCTGTCGAGAGCTTATCCGCCGTGTATCGCCGTTTCTGGGCCGATGTTTCCCCTCTTGAGCCGGGCCCCCCATAAGGTTGCCCCTCAGCGAGGGAGGAGGAGGAGGAGGAGGAGGAGAAGGAGGAGGTGGAGGGGGAAGAGGAGGGGGAAGAGGAGGAGGAGGAAGAAGAGGTCCTCCTTCTCCTTCGCTCCCTTATGCTTCTGTGGCCTGGATTTCGGGGCGGACCCGGCCGTGGCCACGAGAGCTCTCCAGGAGGCCCAGAACGGCCCCAAAAACATTGAAAACATGTAATAGTTGATCCTTCCTCGTATTGCTGCTCTTTTTCCTCTTGTGCTGAAGAGCCACACCGTGCGTTGAGCCTCAACAGAAATAGCGATCGCGGCTCTCTCTTACAGCCAAGAAGCTGCAGTAAGGATAAGTTTGGATTTGGGAGGCGTTCAGGTTTCTGCGCCGTGGCTTTGATCCAGGTCGGGGAACTTAGTCGTGATCCGCAGCTCGCCGTGGTCAGAAAAGCCCCTTCGTTCCTTTTCTGGCGTTCGGTGTGGTAACACGATGGCTGCAGGTCCGGAAGAGTAGACACTTGTTGAACATCCGCCAGAGGCGTGGCCCGTCTGACCCTCCCCCCCCAGCAGCACCAGAAAGCTGGATGCACACGGCACGGCTCAGCCTGGGCGATAGCCGGATACATTTGTGATCCGTTCCAGAAAAGGCTTCGCCTTCTAGGGTCGAAAGAGTTGCCGTCACTCCCTTTGCGGAAGGCAGGCAGAAGGCGGCGGAAGTAAAGCAGGGGCGGTTCCGCAGGCGGAAGGCTAGTTGAAGCCGGCGGAAGTAAAAACCAACTCCCCAAGAGATGACATTTGTTTTGGATTCAGGATTTTTGGAACTGGCCATGTGGCCACAGGTGGCCAGATGTCAGTGGCTAGGCGCGCTGGGCTTCACGTATGCGCTAATGCGTGGCCTTTGGATGCTGCGTGTATGATACATCAAGGAAAAATCTGTCCCTCCCTTCTCCTTCTCCTCCTCCGCCCTCCTGGGGTGACAAAAAGATGCCGAGACCGCTACTCGGGGTGCATTTTGACCACAATTACGATCAGGAGCGTCTGCCCCCCAAAAAATCAAGAAAAGTTCTTGTTCGTTTCGGTTTGGGGCGCACCAGTTTCAGCTTGCCCCGTTTCGGCTTCGAAGTGAAACGGTTCCAGTTCATCCACTTCAGTTTGAAATCGCGAAGGGCTGAAATAGTTCAATAGTTTGTAGCCGAAACAATGCCTCCAGTCTCCGGGGTCGTACGTTGTCTACCTTTTGCCTCAACCTCCCATTTTTATTCGACGTCGTTCGTTCCCCCTGTAGCGTCCGAAATAACGTCTACATCGGCGTATGTTAAAGCATTCCGGCACATGTGTACTCACACACACACACACACACTTATAGGTATGTGCATGTATGCGTGTGTATATATATACATGTTACGTGGTCGTATCACCAGGTACACTTCCAGTACCGGACTTGCCCGTTTCCCGTTTGAGAACATTCGGGTCGAGCAGAAACGATCTATGCAAGTGTCCGGTTCTTGATGTGTTTGCAATGTCAGTAGATCTGCTTCAGCTTGGCTCTCTATTTCTTAGTATGTTGTACGGCGCTTCGCTCATAATATCTAGCCATGTACAACATAAGTATGGACAATGGTTCGTCTTGTTTCAAACCTTCCCGACATTGAACGGTAGTTCTTTTGAGGAGTTTGGTAAGCACCATAGCTAGTAATATACTAATATCAGTCGCTCTCATTTCATGTAGTTACAGTTCGAGTTTTTGCCGTTGATCCGTTTGGGTAATGGCTTGCAGTCTGCTGCGTGCATCCCCGTAAAAATTAAGAACATGTCTCCACATGTTGTGTGGTATTATTGTTTGAGGAATCACGCAAACGTCAGGTTTGGTAATTAATTTTCTTTCATACGATTACAGCAGAAAGTTCTCCGTATGTGTCTTGTTCTGTTCCAAAGTACCCGTGCTGGACAGCAGCAACCCGGGTACTTCCCAATCGCGTTCATTGGTTGTTGTCAAAATTGCATAGTGCCTCGTGTCATGAATCATGCAAGCGGAAGGTTCAGCCATCAAACTTACGATCTGCATTACGTCGGTGCTTGCGATTACCTTTCATTACGATTTGCCGTGTTCGGTCGTAGTATTTACTAATGTGTTGTAATGTTAGGGGCCGTTTGTCTCGTTAAATTAGGTTCGACAAGCAGTGAGTGAACAACCATGTGGAACGCACACAAGCGGTTTCGGTATTCCCAATGTTAAATTAATTATGATACGTTCTAGCAAATATGTAGCCATATATGCAGCAATATTGCGACATGCCTGATGTGAATTAAAAGCTTCCATCTGCCAGCGCAATCGTTCTCAGTAGTGATATAAGTGTACGGCTTCGCATGTGTCACACTATTGGCATAATGATGCCAAACGTGTGAATGATATCTAAATGTGTGCCCCGCTATGTTGTCGAAGTGGAGCACTCGTGCTCGAGAACAATGTGGTAATTGTCACGGCACTTAGAATAATAACCCTTGCCGTGCTCATTGTATGCGAGTACGACATTAGTTGTTCATGCATGATGGTTGGTAATAGCACGCCGTAGTCGCAACAAGTTCTGCCGTACCCTACGTTTGTTAGAACATTGAGCGGTCGACCATATGCGTACTTGCGCGTTGTGTTTTAACCTGTACCGCATGTGTGGTTATGTATCTTATCTGTACTATAATAGCATGTTTCGCCAGCGCTCCAACAAATACCCCATCGTTGATGATCATTCAGTATGTTTTCTTTCTCGCAGAAGTGTTGTAGAATACAAGTCGCAGTTTTCGCACATCCAACGATTATTTTCTGGAGCTGTTACAGCGGAAAGTGTTCCAGAACATCCAGAATTATGAGTATAATTATCGCTTCGGGTCTGAGCTGGCACCGCGATGCGCCCATCCCTGGTCCAGGGGGGCGATGCGACTCGGGCGCTTGTGGGGGTGAAGAAAAGGGCCCTTGTTGGCCCCGATTTTGGTCCCGCCCGAACGGCAACGCCCCGATTCCCGGCGGCCCGAGCCGGGCCAGGCCACGGCGGCCCAGGCCCTGACGGGGAGGCGGCGGCCCCACGACGAAGCAGCTCTGGCGGCTGCCCGGCGGAACGGGCCACGGCGGGACGAAGAAGTGGCCCACGCACGCCCCCTTTCGATCCCCCGGGTCCGTCGGTGGTGGTGGTCTTGATGTTAGTGTGGGTGGTCGCGCCTGCGCGGCTCCAGCGCGGCGAAAAGGCCGGCCTCTCCTGCCTTTCCCCCCCCCCCCCCCCCCGTTTCTTCCTCCGCTTCCCCCCCAAGGGGACGGCGGCGCAACTGAAGGCGAGAGGCTGCACAGCCCTCGAGCCCGCACTGATTAGGCTGGCCGTCGTGGCGGCGCCGTCGCTCGCGGAACCGCGCCCCTGGTGCTGTCATGTTTTTCTTTGGCCAGCTATGATTTAGAGATCTTGTTGCTGCGCACGTCGTGTGGTGACTTGGGGGCCCTCGTGGTGCCATCATGGAGGCTATCGGTGAATGGGCGGGGGGTCCTGAGTACGACGCCCCCCCTGTCGGAGCCTTCGAAACAGCATCGTGGGGCCCGCTCGGGGTGTTTTTGGGACGGTCTTGGGCGCTGCTTGTGCCGTTTTGGGGCCCTCTTTTGGCCTTTTTGGAGGGCTTTCTTGGGTCATCTTGATAACATCTAGAGGCCTCTAGGGCCCTTCGGGAGCGATCTGGCGAAAAGTGACAGATCATGTGCTTCCGTTGGTTTGGGAAAGGGTTTTGCCTCTAGGGGGCCTCTTTGGGAGGCTCGGACGACATTTGGAGCTGTCCTGGGGCGGTCTTGAAGGCTTTCGGGAGGCACGTTGAAAGCCGTCTCGAACAATTTTTGGCTATATTGAGCCATCTTGAGCCATCTTAGACGCTCCAGCCCCTTCGCGGAACGCCCCTGTTCAGACCCAGGAGGAGGCGGGAGGGGAGGGAGAACCCCCTCCCCAACGAGGGGGGTTAGCTCAACGAGTTCGTTGGACCACTCACACCCAGAGGGTTGGTGGGATTCGGGACCGAAGCAGATCCACTCTTTAAATATTCACACGAGAGATTTGTTTTGTCGCCCACGTGTGTTTCCGGCTTGACCGCCCCGGCCGTCCCCAGGACGACGCACCTCGCCATGTGAGTGATTTCGGTTCCCTCTCTCCTCCCTCGCCCCCGCGTTCGCCTATCTTGTCCTCCTCCTGCCGCCAGTTGATTTGTGCCTTCCGTTGCCCAGACCGCTCGAGCCGCCGTGCGGATTGCCTTTGCCGCGCTGCGACGTTGAAAGTGTCTCCAGCTTCCCGGCAGGGCCCCCAGGCCCGTCCCGAGGTGCGTTCCGATTAGCACCACCTCGAGGCGCGCCTGGCCGTGGCCACGACAGCCTGCTGAGGGGGCCCGAGAGGTAAAAGCGCCCAGCCCGTCGACACCCGGTCCAGGATCCCCCCCGAGTTTTCTTCCTCAGTGTCCTCCGCCTCCTCCTCCTCCTCCTCTTCCTCCTCCTCCTCCTCCTCCTCTTGCTCCTCCTCCTCCTCCTCCTCCCTCCTCCCTCCTCCTCCTCCTCCCTCCTCATCCTCCTCCTCCTCCTCCTCCTCCTCCTCCTCCTCTCCTCCTCCTCCTCCTCCTCCTCCTCCTCCTCCTCCTCCTCCTCCTCCTCCTCAGCCGCCGACGTGGCCCAAATCCCCCCTTCCAGAGGCGGTTTGTCCAAGGAACGCCCCGTCGCGACGGGGGCAGCCGTGGCCAGCGGGCGCTGACCGCCTGCGTGCCGCCCCCAGCTGGGGGCAGGCGGCACGCTGCGGCTAGGGTCCTTGCGGTGCCCATTTGCGACATTTTGATGCAGAGGCTAATTTTGTCCGGCAGCTGGGATTCGCCAGCGCCACCGAACGCTGGAGCTTCCTGGGCAGTTGGAGCCCCCACTCGTTCGTGACGGCGCACCGCCTCGACGAGATTCCCGCGGTGTTGCGCAATGTGGGGGTGATTGGCCTACTTGGGAAGGGGAGCTCGCATGCGGCAGGGCGAGGCCCACCATGCAGCGAGTGCGACATATCGCCACACTATCCAGTTTGGGTGGGAGAGGAGCCGCCTGGTCACGAGGGCGTGCGGCTGCGCGGTGATGATCAACAGGACCTGGTTCGCTAAGAAGGACATCGGGCGCATCTTTGTGCCGCCTCCTGGGCTAGGAGGGCACGGTGGCCTGGTGCACTTGTCGTCGGGGCCCGCGATGATTGCGATAATAATGCGATACTTCCCACCGAAGCCGCGCAAGGAAGGCAGCCCTCGCGTGTACCGCGACGCGTGCGACCAGCTGTTGAAGTGGGCCAAGCAGGAGTTTCTGAAGATCCCGGAGAGGTGCACGCCCGTCGCTTGCATAGACCTGAACTCAAGCTTGTGTGCGCGCGAAACTCCCAGGCGGTTGACCTGTTCGGCGCGGAGAAGGAGACAGCGCGCGGCGCGAAGGTGCACGAGTGGATCGACATGGTGGTGCTCGCGGCGGTCAACGCGTTCTACGATTGCGGGAACACGTTTGAGGGATCCAACGGGGCGAGCCAGATTGCCTACGCGCGCGTCCTTGACAGAGCTGCGGCCCTCGTCTGCCGGGCGAAGACGCGGCGGGGGTCTGCGCAGGTCTACGCCAGCGGTGCTCGACCACATCCCCGTCGTTGCGAGGATGAATATGGCCCTGGCACTCACCCCCGCGAAGGAGAGATGGGGCCGCGCCAAGCTCAGCAAGGCCGCGCTCGCGGGCGATGGGCGCGAGGGCTTCTTAGAGGATATCCAGCGCGAGCTGGGGTCCCATCGCGCACCGTTCGAGGTCCTGGAGAGCCGCGAAGTCACGGCGGGCCACTCCGCGCTGCTAACGAATATGATTCGGACTGTCGGTTAACGGCATTTCTTCCAGGCGCCCACGCGCAACGAGACCACCGAGACGATGGCGCGTGAAAAGCGGCGAATGCTGAGGGCGAGCAGGCAGTTCCAGCAATGCACCAAGGCGGAGGACCTCGCGGGGAATGCGTCTCTCACTAGCGACGCGGCCAAGATGGCGACGGCGATCAAGGCTCACGCGCAGGCGATCAAGTCTCATCGTCGGCGGTTCTTGGCGGAGAGGCGAGCAATCACCGAGGCGGACCTGGCGATTGCGTGGAGGACGCGGGATACGGCGGCCGCCCTTCGCATGCCCAGGGCGCTGGCGGGCGCAGGCATCGACGTCGAGAATAGGACCTACCGCGCCAACCCGTCCTTCTCACCGTCGGCGTCCGAGCGGGCGCAGCTCCGGGAGCCCCCCCCGCCCTTCCGCGGGAGGGCCCGGCGGGCGAGGCGCCGTCGGCCTCTCAGCGCGCGGAGACATCGGAGGAACGCTACGCGCTGCTCAAGCACATAGACGAGCACGCGCACCCCAACAGCTACGACGCCACCGACGCGGCGCAGAAACGGGCGCAGGAGGATTTCAAGAGGACGGCGAAGGCGCTTCGGAGATCCAGATTGGCGCGTTTCTCCTCTACCTTGCCCGGGCCCGCGGAGGTCTGCAAGACGTTGCTGGGCCCGACGTGGATCAACTTCTCGAGCGAATGCTGGAAGCAGCCCATGGGGGCGAGAGCACGACCTGAGGCCATTTGGAACGAGGAAGTGCGAAGAGCAAGCTTCAGCATTTGAGCAAGTCGGGCGAGGCGGCGCGCGGGTGGCTTGGGCTTCGCCTCGCATTCGCCGCGCCGACGCGCCCCCGATCCAGGCGCCGTTGTCTTTTGGATTTGCCCCTGACCATCAGAACGGCAGGCTTGGGCCTGCTGGGCGGAGACTGTCGCATGCCATGCGCCCGTGGTGGAGGACGCACTCTAGGGGGCAACTCTGGTCAAGCGTGGGGGCTCGTTCAAGCCGCCGCCCCGGGCATTCGCCCGCCGTGGCAGGCGACGCGCGCATGTGGTGATTGCGACGAAGATTGCGGCGTGGAGGGGGGCGCATAGTGGCCCGCCGACACTGGCCAAGAGCTGCGACGCGACGAACGCTGTCGCACGTGGCCAGAAGACCCAGTTGGACGACTGCGCGCGCGACAGGCTGGCCGAGGATGAGGAGATCGCAGACGGCGATGCCCAATTTGCCAGTCACATCATCAGCACCCGGCGGGGCAACCTTATTGTTATCCCAAACGCAGCCGACGAGCGCGGAGCGGCAGCGGCGGCTTGCTTCATGGGCGACGCGCCGGGACCAGAGATATCCATGCCGCCTGGACATCTTTTGAGAGGCGCCAGCGCGCTGGGGGCATGGCCGTGACCTCCGGGCGTTTCGCCGCGATGGACGCTGGCATGGGCGCGTTCATGGACGACGTCTTCAAGGCGGTGCCCATCCCGAAGGATGTGATCAGCGCCGTGGACATTGCGGCGGTGCCCAAGATGAATGACGCGCACCTGGACCAGTCGCCGGCGGCGCGCGAGCACCCGCAGAACAGGGGCAAGCAGGGCGCGGCGCCCGCGCTGAGGTCGAAGCAGCTCGCGCGACAGGCGATCGCAGGCGCGAGGCGGTCTGGCTGTCAGGCGGGCCACGAGCAGAAGCACCTGCGCGCCTGGTTCAGCGCGGCGGAAAGCAACGCGAACGAGCTGAGGGCGAGGGTCCAAGCGCCCGGCCGCGGCTGGCCCACGGCGCCGGCACGACCGCGATGGCTTGGGCAGAGAGCGAGCGCCGCACTATTTGCTTATCGCTGGTGGATACATGCGCTCGATGATGGGAGGTGCGGCTGCGTGCATGGGCGATCAGTTGTGGTTCGGGACCCCGCAAACCATTCGCATGTCGTGTCGGCGTTCTCTGGAGAACTGACGCGGGAGCGCGAGGGGGATTTTGCTTGCTCCGCTGCACTTGCGCTTACAGGCGAGCTGAATGACAGCCCTGGGACGCCCCCGCGGCCAGCGCAACTCAAACGCGATGTCCAGAGTTTCCCGGGCCACCCCGAGGCGGACGACCTCGCGGAGGCCCGGGGCGGCGATGTCCATGAGCTGCTCTGGGACACCGACGTGAACAGCTACTTCTTGGCTTTCGATCCGCGCCCTCTGCGGGCGGCCTCCACGGCACCTGCGCGGAGGCCCCCTGCGTCGCTGGCGGGCTCCGCACCTGCGGAGCTCGGCGGAGAAGAAACGCGGGAGAATCCATTTCCGTCTTCCACGCGCACCATCGCCATGGAGAATGGGACTTGTCGTTGATCACCGCTCAGGTCACGAGCGGCACTTATCGCGCATGCTACGCAGAGCCAAGGGGGGGGACATGGAGGGATTCCCATATTCCATCTTATCACACCTACGAACGCGTGCACCAGTTGTGGCAGCATATATATCATAATCGCACAGAAGCAGCGCGGCACCTTGCACGAGCTCGGCGCGCATGCAGGGCACTGCATGCGTAACAACACGGCGCGCCCGCATCTGTTCAAGGACGCGTGCAACTACAAATGCATGGCGCTTGGTAGCGCGCGTTGTCCATCGCATTCATCATTCCGCGGCCACCTCTGCTCTCACTTACCGCCGACAGCTGCAGAGCCCCCAATTGCCGCGGTCGGGCCCCGGCCGCCGCGGCAGCCTCGTGACCCGGGCGGGCGCGCGATTGTGCCTCCTGTACCTGCGGCGCCCCCTCGCGCCCGTGGCAGCGAGTTGCTACTACTGCAGGGCCGATTGTTACCGGTGACGACCCCGTCGGCTTCGCGCGGGCCGCGCCGATGGAGGCGGAGCAGCCTCGGGGCGCTCGGCGCGGACCCAGGAAGGCGGACTCCTCTCAGCCGCCAGCCGCCGGCGGACAACCGCCAAAGCCCGAAGATCGCAAGGAGCAGAAGGCCGAGGACGGAGCAGGAGTCGCGCGAGGAGCAGCAGGCGGCGAGGGGGTGGCAGCCAGGGCGAAACCAGCCCGCCGCGGCGGCACCGGCCGTCGGCGACCCGACAAGGACAGGAAGCTTGCGACCAAGGGCGGCGGCTCGCGCGAGCGGCTGCTCCTCCTGGCCACGCAGGTCACGCATTGCTCAGAGGAGCCGCGCCGCGTGGGGCGCGCGACGAAGATTGCGATCGCGGAGGAGGGCGCAAGGCGGCGAAGGCGATGCAGAACGAGAACAAGAACTTCGCGGCGGGCGCCCAGCCGCTGAGGGAGCGGATCAAGAAGCTAAAGGACGAGGAGAAGGCGGTCAAGGACGCGGGCGACAAGCAGGCGGAGTCAAAGGCAGACGCCGGCGCCGCGGACGCCCAGAAGGAGCTACGCGAGCTGGGCCCTCCCACGGCGACGGCGTTCGCGGCCGCGGTCGAGGCGGTGGGCGAGGGAGAGATCGGGCGGGCCAACGGGCAGTCGCTCAAAGCTTGGCCCACGGCGACGGTTTGGGACCGACCCGCCCGACTGCGTCAAGTTGTGCCGTCTCGAGAACTGCTTCCAGCGAGACGCGAGCAAGATCGCGTTCTCGGTGTGTGCGACCAGGTGCAGGAGGATGTGCTGACCGATTCGTTCAAGCAGCTCGGGTTCGCTGTCGCATCTGGCTCTGCCCTTGCTGGGCACATGGAAGAAAAAGAAGAAGCATCGGCGTGGATCGACGTCTTCAAAATTGCGATGATGATGGCAGGTGCACTCACCAGTTCTTTTCCACCTCAGCCGCGGCGCTTGCGACAAACGTTCTCATGGTGCGTACTTGCTGCTGTCCGTGGTCCCCAGGCCCCCCCATCCATCGGCGGCTAGCCGCTAATGTCTGGGCCCTGATATCCTGCACCTTTTGAGGGGGATGTACTCGTGTTGGTGGGTGGGCCCGTGATGTGATTGATCATTGCGCCCGCGGCTGCATACCTCGGGCCCCCCACCCATCGGCGGCTAGCCCTTAATGTCTGGGCCCTGGTGTCCTGCACCTTTGGATAGGGGGGGCATGCTGTTGTTGGTGGGCCTTCGGTGCCGCGATCAAGTGTGCCAGCGTATTGCTGACCTCAGGCCCCCCCGTCCATCGGCGGCAAGTCCCTAATGCCTGGACCCGGGTGTCCTGCAAATTTGGGGGGGCAGACTTATGTCGGTGGGCCGATGGTGTTGTTGACCAAGCGTGTCAGATGATAACTTTTGTCAGATACTGGGTCCCCCTTCGGCGCTGCTGATCAAGTGTGCCCAGTGGGTAGTTTATTCATATAAAAGGGTCCTCTTCGCTAGAGTGCTCGCGCTGATGGCTTGTTCGCGGCCGTGGGCACATGTTTTGGCGCGTGGCCGTGAACAGCGTCGGCCCCTCGAGCTCGGCAGTGCTGCCGCGGCACCAGGAGAAGATGAGTAGTGGTGCGCGGCCACGGACAGCGGGCAGTAGCAGATTCTGCGAATTCTATGTGTGCGTAGTGTTGCTGTGCTGCGCGTAGTCATCCTCTCTTCCCCTTCCCTCACTATCTTCCTCCTCGTATACTTCTCCCTCCTTCCTCCTCGCTCACTCCACAGCTTTCACCTAATGGATACTGGTTTTCCTCCCTCCCCTGATTCTTTCCTGCAAATGTTTGGCCCTTTGTTCCGCGTACTGTTTTGCGCACGCACAGGATTTCAAACATGTGTTGTCTTGTGCTGTTGTTGTTGTTGGTGTTGGTGTTGGCGTTGAACATTATTAATTCTAAAGAATAATTATTGTTGGGACCCCTGGTGCACGGCCCCCCTGCGCCGCCTAGGCCGCAGCTACATTTTCATCATTTTCGTGAGGAAGCCTCAGGTAATACGATGTCATCAAGATCCGGTTGTTTTGTTGTAATCCGTTTCCCTTGCAAAAAACACTATAAAATGACATTTCTTGTTCTAATATAATCAAATTTCAAGAATCCCTTGCAAAAAATAAGGTAAAGTGGACATTCGCGCGCGCAAGACGAAATCCTTCCAAAAGCTTAGTGT
>CAUYUJ010001403.1:512500-577500 GCA_963575745.1 Prorocentrum cordatum
CACACAGGCGCAGCATCATAGAGAGTGGCAGGCCCGGGGTCTTAACACAGGAACTCACGTAGCCCCCCCGAGGGCTCAGAAGTAAACGATGCTGGGGGCCTGCAGAGTCTCAGCGCTCAGGCGGACTGGCCTGTCCCCTGCGTAATGGCTGCGAAGACCTGCGGCGGCAGCGCCTGCACCTCTCCCCCGAGATCACCACGACGACTACTACGAGGACGACGACGACGACGACGACGACTACTACTACTACTACTACTACTACTACTACTACTACTACTACTACTACTACTACTACTACTACTACTACTACTACTACTACTACTACTACTACTACTACTACTACTACTACTACTACTACTACTACTACTACTACGGCTACTACTGTTACGACTCCTGCTGCTATTACAAGTTTGTTGATGGCTAGTGCTAATATCACGATTAGTACTATGACTACTACTGCTTTTACTACTACGACAACTCTTATTACGCTTACTACTGTGACGACGACTCCTCCGACCACTACGACCATTACTACCAATGCTGATGGATCTGGCGGCCAGTACGATCAATAGGACAAGTAGTGTTGCTTGCAGTAAGGACCTTCGACGAACTATGGTGGTCACCAGTCTTAGCATAGGTCAGGCCGTGTTGCGAGCGGAGTGCGTATTATTATTACTACTAATGAGAGCATCTTAAACTTGGTGTTGAAGCGATTGCTTCTGCTACCGCTTTCATTGCCGCAGCTACACATGCGATGTTACTACGGCTGCCGGAAGTAAATCAAATGCGACATCGACGACCTTTATTGTCTACGTATTAGAGATATATTGGCGACACACCCTTATTGTCTACAAGAAAGATTGTTTCCCCCCACCGTCCCCGCCCCCCCCCCACCCCCCCCGGCGAACGATTCACACATTCGCGCCGCAATGTACGTGCGTTTCTGCCTCATCCTTCATCGTCTAGGAGAATACGTATTCCATCCCAAGCAAGCCGTTATCGAGATCCTTCCTTTCATTCGTGTCAGACAATTCTACGCGCGCACATTCGTACACCGCAGAAGACAATGTAAGCTCACACGCGCAAGCGTCGAAAGTATACCCAACACATTGTTTTCGTAAGAGAATAGAAAATCATCAAAACCAACTTAAGTTTTTCATCACGAATATTGAAGATGCTGTCCCCGCGCCAAGTTTTCATTCACCGGGCAAATCAACAAAGTATCAGCGACATCTTCCAAGACCCACATTCTCATGTCACCACACGGTGCATCCGCTATGGGATTCGGTGCCATTTTCGCATACTCGGTTTCTCGGTCCCCAGAGGGCCCGACACTGTCGAAGATGCCCCCGAGATCGCTCCAAGATGGCGCAAGAGGGCCCCAAAACGAGCCCAGGACGGTCTAAGACGCGCTCCAAGAGGGCCACGGAAGGGTTCCAGATGACCGAAGAGGGCGTCAAGACAGCCCAATTCTGTTACAAGACCGCCCCAGAACAGCCCTAAGAGGCCCCAAATATTGCCCTGAAGGGCCAAGACGGCCCCAGAGGGCCCCAAGACGGCCCAGGAGGCTTCCAAGACGGCCTGAACACAATTTCAAGGGACCCCGAAGAGGGCCCATTCGGGACCTTGCATTCGCACGGCATCCGTCGGAATCTGTCCGCCGATCCGGCGTGTGAGTTTCTGATCGCGTGGACTTGAGCTCGCTCAAACTTCGCTCTGCAAGGGGGGGGGGGGGCGCCATTCCCGACGCCATTCAGTGCTCGGGAGCCGGGAGGGTGTCGCTCTGCAAGGGGGGGGGACGCCATTCCCGACGCCATTCAGTGCTCGGGAGCCGAGGGGGAGTTGCTGAAGTCATAAGAGCCGTATGAATCTGGCAATCTCGCCAGAATCCTGCATTCTGATGTCACACGCAGTGCGCCCGCGTAGCAACTACTTCCTCACGGGCCACTCGCGCGCCGCCGTGCCGAATCTCTTCCAAAACCATTGGTTGTTGAAGCATTTCATGATAGAGATCTTTGACACAGATGACAAACAACATTGTTTGAACAACTATGTAGATGGCCTGGGAACTATATAGCGATATTTGACATATTTCTGCGCATGTATTTCCTCACCATCACCGTCACCACCGCCGCCGCATCACGTCATCGTCTTCGACAATCGCCAGAGTTGCCGTCATCGTCGCGCAAGCACTTTCACCATCGACACATGGTTATCATTATCTTTATCGGCGTTGCCACCGCTGGCGCCGCCATTGGCATTGCAGCTGTCATCCTCATCGTCGCTACCACCACTGGTACTATCATCATGTTCGCCGCCTTCGCGATACCGCGCCCGCCCGAGCTACCGATCTGCAATGAAGTGCCCGCGTGCCACCGCGGCCTCTGACACGCGCTGGGGCGCTGCCAACGGTAAGCGCCATGGCTGTCGCACCGGCTGCGCCAAACCAGGTGGCCGCTCTGCGCGCGAGCTTGCGCGCGCAGCGCGGCGACAGACATGCGCCAAACATGGCCAAGCAGACAGCAATCGCTGCGGCATGGGTTTTGCAAATCAAGCTGCGGGTGCGAGGGCGGGACGGCTGCGCAAACAGTGAAATTGGCAGTCCAAAAGTTAGCAAATAGTAGTTGAGTCTTGTAAATTACATTTGCACCACATTGTGCCCGCCACTTACTTTGCACCACCCAGCTTGCGCCGCGTGGGATGTACCGCACTGGCTTTCCTTTCTTATAGGATCCACCACCCTCAAAGACCGGGGTTAACGGTTCACCTTTTCGTATTGGAATTTATATGTGTTTCCCCACTGTCCATTTTAAAGATGATTTCGTACCATCCAATGGGGGGCCCGTATCGACTCCCCGCCATCTTCTGCATAACGTATTATGCGCGGGCTTTCGTTTATCATAAACCAGTTCCCAAGAACCTTTTGGACAACAAATGACGAAGTGCACACGCGCGCATCGTCGCGCGTGCATGCCGAAATCTGTCAAAATCCTTAAGTCCCGTAGGGATCTCAAAATCGATACCCCCCCCAAAAAAAAAAACATTCGAAAACGCATGATTTTGAAACACGGATTTTCTACAAAAGCTTGCGCGCGCGTGTTTGCGAATTCTTACGAAAACCATAAAAGGGTTTTAACATGTCCGTAAAGTGTTACCAAACGGTCTTCGGGCGCGCGCATGTCGGAATCGTTCGAGCGCCCTTGCGCGCGTGCTGTCGCAAGAGTCTTGTCTGCAAAAAACGAGACGGAGTGCACGCACATGCCGGAATCAGTCAACAACCTCTGGTTTCGTACAGATTTCAAAACCGTGCGTCCCGAAATTATGCAACAAACATGGTTTCGCAACATCAGTTTCCCGAAAATCTTGCGCTCGCGCCCTGGCGAATCCTTAGGCAAAACCATCGGTGTGTTGTCGACATGTTCATAGAATTCTGCCAAACGGGCTTCCCTCGCCGCGTGTCGAAGTCATTCGAACGCGCTTTCCCGCGTGCTGGGGGGGGCACGATCCGTGTTAACAAAAAAAATGCCATGCGGTCACTCTCGCGCGTCGGCCTCGCGCGCTTGTCGGACTCCTTCCAAAACCGTCATCACTGACGCGAGGCCGCCGTCATCGTCGTCGGCGTGATGAGCATCGGCACCGTCATTGGCCGCGCCGTCGTCGCTGTCAGCATCGCCACCAGCATCGCTACTATCATCATCGTGTCTACCGTTGCCGACGTTGCCATGATACCGCGCCCGCCCACGTCGCCGACTCGCACTGAGGTGCCCCCTCTTGGATATGCCCAGCGATCAGCGCCACCGCGGCCGCGTCGGCTGCGCCAAACTAGCTGACCGCTTTGCGCTCGTGCGTGCGCGGGCCAGCGCGGCCGCAGAGATGCAATCGCCGCCACATGGGGTTTGAAAACCACATTGCGGGTGGGTGGGTGGGGTGCGTGCGCGAGCAGTGGGTGAATAGTTCATTGCGAAAATAAATTCGTTTCACCCTATAGTTTGCTTGCACCACGCTGTTTCACCTCAGCTGTTGCGCCACCGCGACCGCCACATAGTTCGCACCGTTTCGTTTTACCACATCGCTTGCACGTTCACAGTTCGATAACCAACGTGCGGGGTCCACGCTCGCAGACACGTGTCAATATTTGTCGGATTCCCACCTTGTTCCCCGCTGTTCCCGCGCTCGTTTGCCGGTGATTCTGCCGATGTGATTGTTTGCATCCTTCGTCCCCCACCGCACCACACACAACATCAAAGACACACCCGCACACACAACATGTAACACACACACACACACACACGCACACACACACACTCGTACACTCGAGCATCTGATTAAGACACCTCACGAACTGTTGGGCCCGCGTTTCTTGACCAATTTTGCGGAAAAGCTGGCCCAGTTTCTTGGGCACGTTCCCTCCAGCGTCAACAGCAGACCTTTGCCCAGGCTTGTTTTAAAACGCTTCAGGGAGTTGGCCCAGATGTCTTAAAGTATGCTTCTCTCGACCACAAGATTGGCTGTATGTGATGGTTTCGCGGCCTTGCGCTTAGCGACCCAGCGAAGTCTACCATTGTCGGAGTTTGTGCACGCCGGGCCAACGCGCACTCACTGGACGGGGTGGCGCAGGGTTCACCCATAAAGAACGGCTCTGCGCAGGGGCTCGCAGGGGCAATCATGAGAGGGGACGGTCAGCCACACGCAGAGGGGGTATGGGGGAGGGGGGGGTCTTCTTAGAAGGAGGCTGCTTATTTGAAGGCGCGGGCCTCATCTAGAAGTGCAAGGCTAGCGCATTCTAAGGAGCAGCCTCATCCTAAGAAGCCTTCCCCCCTTCCCCTACCCCCCTTTGCGCGCCGCCAAGATGAGCGGCGACGATCTACAAACAGCAGGCCGACCAGAGGACGCAGCAATGGCGAGCCAGGGGACGGGCAAGTCTGGGGCCCAGGCAGATGAACACGTACGCGCACACACACACACACACACACACACACACACACACACACACACACACACACACACACACATACACGTCTTAGCTGCTGCCGTTCCTCCTCCCCCCGTTCTGTCCCCCCTCCCCCAAACTTGGTGCCGTTAGTCCTCATGCAGGGAGTAATGTTCTTGCTCCCCCCATCCTTCCTGCCCTTTCCCCTCCCTCTCATCCCTCCACCACTCTTCCCCCCCGTTCGCATCCCAGTCCTGTTCATCGTTGTCGTAGGCCCCCACATCATAAGTTGCATGATTATGAAAAAATAGCTGCAATCCGTCAAATGACCAGCATGACGCTCTGTTATGCGTGAACTGTGATGAGAGATGCGTGAGTTATGTGCCCACCTATTGCGAGCGGAATATATTCCTGATCAAATCCAGTATCATTGTCGTCGCCGATATCATGAGCATCACACCACCAGCAGCATCGCCATCGTCAACAACCACATCACCATCCCCCCTTGACTAAGTCTCTATATTTCTTCATTACCGTCCTCACCCATCATCAGCAACTGTAGCATCGGCACCACCATCATCCGCATCATCAGCATCATCATTTTCATCATCACACTCATCATCGTCGTCATCATTATCACTGTCATCATCATCAGCAGGATCAGCATCATCAGCATCATCAGCACAATCATCATCAGCAGTAGCAACATCATCAACATCATCACAAGTCTGGCTCGTCGTCGGCCTTGTCCTATTTCCCAGCCTCATCCTCGACCTTGCCCTCCCCTCCTCCTCCTCCTCCTCCTCCTCCTCCTCCTCCTCCTCCTCCTCCTCCTCCTGCGCCACACCACCCTCACCGTCACCACCATCCCCCAGGCAGATCAAGAAGGCCAAGCGCGTCGAGACAGGCGCCTTGGAGCTGAGGGCTCTCGCGACGCCTGCTGCCCGTCCCTGGAACATGACGGGGGGGGGAGAAGCGGAAGAAGAGGTGGGGAGGAAGACCAAGAGGAGGAGGAGGAGGAGGAGGAGGAGGAGGAGGAGGAGGAGGAGGAGGAGGGCGAGGAGCATAAGGAGGGCGAGGGCGAGGACGGGGAGGGGGAGGGGTAGAGGGACGGGAGGACGAGGAGGAAGAGAGGAGGAAGCGCAGGAAGAAAGAGAGGACAAAGACGAGAAGAAGGGGGAGACGTCCAAGTCACAAGCGTCGACCAGGAAGAACAGCACGGAGTGGCTGCACAGGGCTGCAGCCGTGACGGCTCAGCGGAGGAGCCACTTGGCCTGCCGCGAGCCCTCACACCCATGGCCCTGCAGGCACTCGCGCCGACGGGCGGCGGCACTCCTGGGCGGGCCACCCCACGAGCCTGGCCCGCGAGGCCGCCCTCCAGCACCGCGGGGGCGCCCGCGGAAAGGAAGCGCAGGTCCTTCGGGAGCGCGCGTCACTGCTGGAGCGCAGGAGGAGCTGCCGCGGGGACGTCGAGCTCCGCGGGGGACAGCGAGCAGCTCGCCGACGCCGCCGCCAGGAGGCGGGGGAGGTGACCGTGTGGCGCCCCAAGGCTCGGCCAGCGCAGCCGATTGTTGTTGGAGCGCCACCAGGTCCTCATCCACGCCGCCTCACCTGGGAGGAGCTGCGCGGTGTCGCCGCCCTTGCCAAGACCCTTGCCGTCGTCCTTGCCCCTGCCGCGGTCCTGGCGCCGCCCTGCTGGACGCTCAGCTCGCCGCGCGATCGGGAGCGAGTCCGCCCACTCGTCGGGCGTCAGCGGCGAGGGAGGCGCCGTCGAGCCCTCGGCACGTCCTCTGTCACCCCCACGCACCGTCCAGCGCCGTCATGTCGTCCGCACTGCCGTCGAGCGCCATGACCGCGCCTCGGTTCCCGCCGCGGCCACGCGAGCGCGTGCGCCGCCGAGGGCCCTCGGAAGGCTGCACTCCCGCTGGCGGCGGCGGCGGGGCCGCCTCCGGAGCACGGAGCACCGCCACGGCGTTGGGAGTCACGTAATGGGGGGGCGATAAATGGTGGGCAGCGAGGGCTGCCCTGCAGGGCCCCTCAAGGGGGCATTTAGGGCCCTCAGGGCCCCTCAAGGGGCCAAGAAGTGCACTTTTCTTCCTCCCCATGTGTCGCCCACCATTCAGCGACGCCACCACGGCGGACCGGCGGATTCGCTCAGCCGCACCGAGGAGTCGCCCAGCAGCCCGATCGTCCGAGGGCCCTCGGAGGGCTGTGCTCCCGCTGGCGGCGGCGGCGGGGCGGCGGCGGGGCCGCCTCCGGAGCGCGGAGCACCGCCACGGCGGATCGGCGAATTCCCTCGGCCACACCGAGGAGTCGCCCAGCGGCCCGATCACCTGGGCCGCGCCACGTGGCCCCTCTGGCGGCGCTGCACGGGCGCTCTCCGCCGCCCCTTGCACCGGTGCGCCGCGGCAGGCAAGCTGAGCCAGCGAAGCGAGCTTGAACCAAATTCGGCCGACGGCTAGCGAGGGGGGAGGAGGGGAGGAGGAGGAGGAGGAGGAGGAGGAGGAGGAGGAGGAGGAGGAGGAGGGGAGGAGGAGGAGAGGATGAGGCGAAGGAGGAGGAGGAGGCGAGCGGGGGAAAGGAGGAGGAGGAGGAGGCCGACGACGATGACGAGGAAGATGACAAGAGGAGGGGAGGCGGAGGAGCAGGAAGAGGAGGAGGAGGAGAAGGAGGAGGAGGAGGAAGACAACGACGACGACTGCTAGCAAGGAGGGGAGGACGAGAGCAGCAAGAGGATGAAGTGGAGAGGGGGGATTCTGAGAAGGACACGGGCGAGCAGAAGGACCGGGTAAAGGAGGAGGTGTGGGGGAGGGTGAGGAGGAGGAGGATGAGGAGGAGGAGGAGGAGGAGGAAGAGGAGAAGGAGGAGGCGGAGGATTTGGAGGGTCACAGAGGGCAACGTCTGGACGACGTTTCTGCCTTCAGGACTCAGGATTCAAAAGGAGGGTGAGGAGGGTAAGGAAGAGGAAGAAGAGGAGTAGAGGCAGGAGGATGAGGACGAGTAGGGGGTTGGGAAGCAACGCTGGATGCGGAGGGAGGATGATGAGCAAAGGAGAGGGGAAGGTGTGTTCCTGAACGATTTGAAGAGGTCCTCGGGGTCTTCTGGGCTGGGTGGGAAGTGGGACGGAGTGTGAGGACGAGGTCGGGAAGCGAAAATACAACTTGTTCGCCTCCTGTTGTTGCTACTGCTCCTGCTGCCGCCAATCCTCGTCCTTTTCCTGCTCCTGACCACCCTCTCCTCTTTGAAACCGCGGCCCTCGCCTGGGCGCCCCGCACATCCGCCTCGAGAGCTCCGAACACTCACGCGCTCAGGTTGCATTTCTCGCCCCGGCGGCGCGCACGCCCTGCTCCGAAGTCCTCCGACTGCCACAGAGGATGAGGATGGGGCGCTTCCTCGAACACATGCGCAGGGCTCTCGTCGGCGACTTCCTCCAAGTCCATGGTCCGACGTATGAGCTAGCTCAGACAGGCCACGGATGGAGCTATGGGGCCACATGCGGACCCTACCCCTACCCCCCACGAACCCTACCCCTACCCCCCACGATTCCTGACGAGTGAACCCCACCCTCCCCCTCAGAAATCGTGGGGGGTAGGGGTAGGGTTCGCATGTGGCCCCCTAGGAGCGTGGCCCCTCTTCGAAAGGCGGCTGTCGCTTGAGACGTCTTCAACTCGTAGCATCAGAAGTACATTCGACGCGCCTAGGAAGGACGCGCGACTTCACCTGGGGTGCCCGTCGCTTGCCGTCTTTTACCGGTCGCCCGCCGCCCAGAAAGTCCCAACGTTCGGCCTCCGAGGCTCTCCTCGCGTCCTTGCCACCCGCCCTCAACATGTACAAGTGCTGAGCGTATGACAGCGCGCAGCAGTTACAAACACTGACCCAGGGGGGCGACTCTCTCTCGGAGGTTGATAGAACTCCTACCCTGACACGTCGATTAGCGAATTGGCCATATTCGGTTTGCGAGAGGGCGTCGCGGCCGTCATTTTTCGGGTCCAGGTCCGTCGGTTCCGGTCCCAGGCCATTTTCACTAAGGGGAGGTTTCCTAAAGGGAGGTTTGTCCATCGCCGACTCTCTTCTGCTTGCAGCCAGGGCGCTCGCACACGCGAAAGGGGGGGGAGATTCCTCCGAAGCGGCAGGGGGTTGCCGCGATGCCCACAGGGACCGGTGGTGCGGGGGGCCTGGGGCGGGGGGGTGCGCAGCGAGGCGCCCGAATGAGGAACACGCACTTTTCGAAAGGGGCTCGGTCGTTCTGTGGGTTTGAATGCGTTCCGCTACCCTTTTGGGCGGCGAGCCCCCCCGATGTTCCCCACGATTTTGGACGCGCGGGCTCGTTCTGTCGATCATGGCGGCTGGTCGAAGGAACGGGGCTCCAGGGTGGGCTCGGTCCCTGGCGCTTGGTCGACAAAATGCGACTGTGGTCGCGTTGAGGCCCGTCGCCTCTCTCGGGCCCTCCAAGGCCTTGCGGGGCGCGCGTTGGAGCTTTCGCCCCGATTCAGGTCCAGTTCCTCACAGGAGCACCTCCCGTTCCTTAGGCCGCGCGGTTCGGAGCTCACTGGCTCGACAATGCAACGGTGGTCGCGTTAAGGTCCAGCTCCTCTGTCGGGCCCTCCTTTTTCTCGCGGGGCGCGTGTCGGAGTTTTCGCCTTTATCCGAATGCAAAGATAGGGTCAGTAACTCCATTTCATCTCTGGAGCACCTCCCGTTCCTTTGGCCACGCGCGGGTGGGAGGAGGAAGTGGAAGAGGAGGAGGAGGAGGAGGAGGAGGAGGAGGAGGGAGAGGAGGAGAGGGAGGAGGAGGAGGAGGAGGAGGAAGAGGAGGAAGGAGTGGAACGAGAGGAGAAGGAGGAGGAGGATGAGGAGGATCGGGGAAGGAGTGGAAGACGTGCGTTAAATTCAAAAACCTTTCGGTCACTGTCGAGGAGTCACTGAAAACGTTGAACACGTATGCGAACTTCAAAATCCAATCGGCCACCGTTGAGGGTTCGCGTGAGTTTCCAGGCCAGCACGGCGACTTTTCCAGTGTGGACAACACAAAACTCGCCACGCGCGCGCGATTGGATGACCCACGCGCGGGCGTGTCACCCGAAGTCCCGTTGGTTACCGTGAAGGGCCCATTTCAGTTCCCAGGCCAGCACGGCGACTTTTCCATTGAGGACAGTACAAGACTCGCCGCGCGCGCGCCCGCGTGTGCGCGCGATCGGGTGACACACGCGCGGGCATGTCACCCGAAATTTCGCTGGCCACCGTTGAGGGCTCTTTTTAGCTGCCAGGACGACATGGCAACCTTTTCCATCGTGGATAATGAGGAACTCGCCTCGCGCGCGCGTCCGCGCGCGCGAACGCGCGCGTGGCGAACGTTGTATTGTCCACAACGGAAAAGTTGCCACGTTGGCCTGGGAACTAAAGTGAACCCTGAGCGGTGACCGATTGGATGTTGAAGTTCCCATCCTGGCCCGGAAAGTAAAGTGAACTTTTAATTGTGACCAACAGGATTTCGGGTGACACGCCCGCGCGTGTGTCACCCGATTGCGCGCCGCTCGCGGGCGCGCGTGTGGCGAGTTTTGTATTATCCACAATAAAAAAGTCGCCATGCGGGCTTCGAAATTAAAGCGGAACGCTCACAGTGACAAGCGGGATTTCGGGTAACACGCCCGCGCGTGCGTCACTTGATCGCCCGCGCGCGGACACGCGCGTGACGGTAACCGAATGGGTTTTGCAGTTACCATGGGTTTCATCGCACAAACGCAAGTTGAACGGTTCTGAAATTCAAATGGCGAGCGGCGCGCGCAAGTGACGCGCGTCACCCGCGCGCGTGTGGAGTTTGGCAGTGTCCATTCTCAAAGTCGCCACGTTGGCTTGGAACCTCACTAAAACCCTCCACGGTGCAAGATTTGATTTCCAGCGTCGCAGACTGTCTTCGTGGGACGATGGTAGCGCTTCTAGTACCGCGCTAAGCAATGGACGTTCTCTTCTGATTCTAGTTATATACACACATACGCATATATATACACACATATACGTAGGCGCGTCGTAACATGTGCGAGTTGCGTTCCTTGCGCGAGCCCCTGATGCGTTCGTTGTGACGTGCGAGTTGGGGCTCACATGTGCGTAACCAGATCGGACAGCGGCCAGGTGAATGCCCAGTCTCCCACGCGAGCCGTTGGCGTTTCTTGCGCAGTGCGATTGGGGGCCGCGCGCGGCACCCAATCGGAAAGTGGTCGCGTAAAAGGCCCCGTCCCCCACGCGAGCCCCTGGCCGTCCTTGCGCGGTGCGAGTGGGGGCCCACGCGCGGAGCAGAAGTGGAAAGCGGCAGCGTCAAGGCCCCGTTCCCAGCCCGAGCCCCTGGCGTTCCTGACGCGTTGTTCGCAGGCTGCAGTTGCGCGTTCGATTTTGGAACGGCGGGGGGGGAGGGGGCGGGCGTTCCTTGGTAGTTGGGCAGAGGGGGCGGGGGTCGAATCGCCAAAGCAAATCGTGGCGGAACCCCGCCAAAAAAGTGTTCGGCCGTTCCTTCGGATTTCATGGACTTACTTTCAGAAAAGGATGCGATCCCTATTTGTCGTTCCTTAGGTTCGTGCTTTGACTGTATTGCACCATCGATGATGCCCGTTACTCCACTCCTCTCCCTCCTCCTCCTCCTCATCCTTTTCCTCCGCAAGCGATTGCGACTTGCGGTCCGAATCTTTGCGCACCAGGGAGACCGAACCCTCACTCACACCATGCCCTCGGCTCGTCACGGCGCCCCCTCCATCTTCTAACAATGTTCTCGCATATTTCATTGATGGCTTTCCTTCACCACTGGCGGCTGTGCTTCACCACCCACTTTCTCCCAATTGTTCCTCCTCCTCCTCCTCCTCCTCTTTTTCCTTTTCCTCTTCCTTCTCCTCCACCTCCTCGTCCTCCTCTTCAGGCCACGCTCCACCTCCTCCTCCTCCTCCTCCTCCTCCTCCTCCTCCTCCTCCTCCTCCTCCTTGTCCTCCTCCTCCTCCTTCCGCTGCCGCCGCCGCCTCTGCCACTGCCCCTCCTCGGGAGGCGACGGCGGCTCGGGGCTGCGCCGCGCCAAGACCGTGGAGCAGACCTACCAGAAGAAGACCCCCGTGGAGCACATCCTCCTGCGTCCGGACACGTACGTCGGTTCCGTGGAGGGCCTACACCTTGCTCAGAGTTGAGAGAGTCTTGCGCCAAGGAATTGGACTTCACTCGAAGCGTAGGTCCAGATGCGCGGAAGTTCTACTGAACGGAAGGGAGATCCGAGGGAACGCCAAGGGTCCAGCTCAGATTCGTGATTTTCGAAAACAATATCTGGAGCCCGTGAAATTGCATGTTTTTGTCCTACGACTTCTGATGAGCGTGCACGACGGCCCTGGCTCTGGTCTCGGGGGTTCGTAGAGGGAGAGTTCTCCCAAGGTGGGTCCGAACGATCCCGGCTGGATGCTTACACGTTATTCCTCCAGGGGCCGCTTTGAGCGATTTCCCTCCAACCCCACTTTTGCCCTTGCCCCACCGCCCTGAGATCCAACGTTGCAAAGAAAATGCAGCACCGTAGAAAATCACGCTGGAGCCCTAGACCACATCTTTCTGCGCCATTGTTCAAACCAGATGGATCTGTGAGGGTATCGGGGTCCGAAGCCTGTCGGAAACGCCCGCTGAAAAAAATCATAACGCCAGGATCTCAGGTTGTACGCTCCCCGGCGCTCGGGTCGGCTCAGTGGGCGTTCGGCTCGGTCTGGCCAGTCCACTGCGGCAAGTTCGGATTGGAGCGCCGGCACGAAACGAAGGAGCTCCTGGAGGAGTGGGGTCTTGGTCGGGGGCGGAAAAGAGGGGGGTGATGACTAGGGGGGGGTGGACGTCATGGCGGGGGCCATGATATTTCCCCAGATTTCATGACGCCTCTTCTTGTTTCATTACGTCCCTGGCCCCCCCGCTGGGCCGCGCACATGCCGCCGGTCATGATTTGCACCCCCCCCTCTTGGACACCCCCCTCGTGGCCGCTCCCGAGAGTGGGGTCTTGGCGCGGGTTTCCGCGGCTTCCCAGCCACGCGCAGAGGGGGTGAACGCACGGGGAGCGGCCGCCCGAGCCTGGCCGTCGAGGACCAAAGAAGTGGGCAGCTCTTCGTCGGCGGAGGGACGGCGGGAGTAGAACATCCTCCCTCTCTCCCTCCCCCTCGATGACGACGCCGACAACGACGACCATAATCAGAGCGAGAATTACCTACCCCGCTTTCGCTTCCAGGCAAAACCAAGTCATACCACGCGCCTCCTCGTCAAGCGGCCTGACCAGTACAGGCCGTGGTTTGGCATCGCTTGGTATCTCTTGGAAGCGAGGGTGGTCAAAAGCGAGGTAGGTTTGTTTGCCCCCTACTCTCTCCCTCCCCCTCGATGACGACGCCGACAACGACGACCATAAGCGGGGAGGACGAGAAGGAGGAGGAGGAGGATGAAGAGGATGGGGGACACGTGGAGAAGGAGGTAACGGGGGCGGCTCCGCGCACGGATGTCGGCGGGAGCAGAAGCCGGCCGCGCGCAGAGGGGGGCAGGGGGAGGGGGGAAGGCCTCACAGCAGCGCCCCTGCGTCTCAGAAGGCGCGGGCCTTGTCTGAAACGACGCGAAGATCGGGACAAAATCGGATCGGGATAACTCGAAATCTCTGAGAATCGGCGGGTTTGGAGGATGTATTGGGCGCCGCGGCCGCTCCAGAGCGTTCCGGAACGCTCTGAGAGCGCTCCGGAACGCTCTGGAGCGATTTATCCCGATCCTAGCCTTGTTTTATTGTCTGTAGATGCAGGGCCCGCGCCTTCTGCGAAGCAGCCTCCTCCTAAGAAGCCTTCCCCCCATACCCCTACCCCCCGTGTGCGCGCCGCCAAGTCTCGGGTCCCCGGGCCCTTCTCTCGGGGGACCGTCAAGACAGCTCGGGATGAAACCCAGATCCCATGGGCAACCCTCGGGATCCAGGACCCGCTCCCCTCCATGATCCAGGACCCGTGTTGTTCTCTGTCTCCACGCCAGGAGAAGGAGTGCGGACAAAATTGCCGAGTCGAGACCAGGCGGGTTGCCTGCGTGCAAACGCGGAGCAGGCTCTCTTGCGCCAGGACGCCCACGCGGGCAGCTACGCGTGTTCGGAGAGGCTACCAGCCCCTCAGACCCGTTCATCGCGAGGAAATCACGACGGGTGTCTTCCTCACGCCAGGGACCGAGGAGCTCCACCAGCCCCCCCGCCCGACCCCCCTGGGCGTCGACGCCACCCACTACCACCCCCCCCCGCCAGGGCCCGCCAGGGCCCCGCAGGGCCACAAGGCTGGAAGGAGGAGAAGGAGGAGATGAACACAGCGTCGTCTGCTCGTCCCAAACCGGCCAACACGTGGTCGGCTTGAAATTGCTGCGTGAGCGGAAACTCATCACTCTGACAAGACGCGGATCAGTTGTTCGCAGCCAGATTCCCCGATTAGGGTTTGGGAGACCCAATGTTCGTCCTCGACATCATCCTATTCTTCTGGGTGTCATTTTCCTCGCCCTCTTTATAATATCATCCTGCCTCATCTCGTCTTCCGCCTTATATTCCCCATCTCTGTCCGTAGGCACGTTGGCTCAAGCCATCCGTGCTTTGAGAGTTGCCTAGATTGCAAACTCTTGCTTTAGGCTGCGCCTGCAAACAGGAAGCGTGTACCATCACCCATGACGGAGGCATCTTTTGGCCTGGCTGGCAAGGACTTCGTGATCGTGGCCACGGATTGCCAGCAGGCGTTTAGCATAATCAAGATGAAAGACGACGCCGACAAGATCACCGTGGTCGAGAATAAGCTCTTCGCTGTGACCGGGACCGGAGCCGACGCCACGTATTCGGTTGCGCTGCCGCGCATGTTTGCCGTCGAGCTTGGAAGCAGCGCGGCAACGCTATTGCGTAGCATGGCAGGCGTTGCATCGTCCCCATGATCGAGACCCCACGGCGCCGTGACTTGCGACGTCGAGGGAGGATCGGGGTTCACAGACTGATAGGGCATCTTCTGGGCCACCTCTGGGCCCATCGGGGGTCCTTGGCCAGTTCGCGAAGCTCGTGGGCCGTCCTGCGGCGATCTCGCGCAGTCTCGGGGCCAAACGCTGTAGATCACTGCGCCGTTCTGGGGCGACCTGGGCCGCTCGGGGCCTCCCGGCGCTTGCCCGAGAAAGGAGTTCGGAAAGGCTTCCGGGATCGAAGCGCTCTGCGATTCTTCAAGTAACACTGATCAACCCGTGGTGTTATAGTTTTTGACCTCGTCAGGTCTTCCTGGGGGACGTATTTTGGTTTCTTCGGGTCTCCTGGGTGCATCTTTCGATTTGACCGTGACCTGTCCAGGTCCTCTCAGGCTTGAGAGCGCCTTGGGACCATGTCGGGTCTCTCTTCTTGCAGGCGTCTTGGGGCGCCTTGGACGGTGGCTGGGCCGTCAAGCGCGCTGGGCGGATGTGGGGCGATGCGCGCGCAAGGTTTCTGAAAGGCTTTGTATTCATGATGCCTGGGTGGGGTAGCATCCATCACTCCAGCCCGCTGCATGCTGTGTGGAGATGCGCTCGATTTACCCGCTTGTGCTGCGATCCTGCATCCGGCGCTGGAGACGAGAGGGTCATGGAGTCCGTTCGCGTGGGAGGTCCAAGCTGTCCGTGGCTCTGTGGCGCAGCCAAATTCTGGAGATGGCATGCCCCCCCCCCCCCACTGGAAGCATCGTCTGACCGTTCGGTGATTCGCGGCCTCCCCTCTTGCTCCTCATCACCATCACCCTCTTTCCTTTTTATTCCCGACAAGTGAGGCTGCAAAACACCATAATTCCGTACGTGCCAATGCGAACATTCGGCCATCACGAGGGGCCGTAGCATACGCCTGTCACTGCAAGCGCGGTAGCGTATTTCATGGGGTACATGAATGAAGACCTTAAGCTCCACACGCTCAGGAATGGCCTGGAGCTCACCACCAAGGCAGCAGCCACATGGACCAGGACCAACCTCGCGCAAGCGCTCAGGAAGAACCCGTTCCAGGTGGACATCCTCGTGGCCGGCATCGACGAAGATGGTCCCGGGCTTTACTTCTTGGATATGTACGCGAGCATGGAGAAGGTAAACAAGGCCGCCCACGGCTATGGCGCGTCGTTCACGTTCGGCCTGATGGACCGCTTCTGGCACCCAGAGCTCACGGAGGAGGAGGGGATTGCCCTTATCAAGAAGTGCATCAAGGAGCTCGAGGTGCGCTTCCTGGTTAACTTGGGCAGGTGCTCGGAGCACGCCAACTTCACACCTGTACCAGTCGGCGGCGAGCGAGGGGGGGAAGTGAAAAGGGGCGGGCCTTCTCAGAAGGCTCGGAAGTCCCCAGGCCTTCTGACAAGTGTTCGAAGCCCTCCCCGAAGAAGGCCTTCTCCTTCTCACTTCCCCCCCTCGCTCGCCGCCGAACCAATCTTGGCCAGGCCAGGCCCAGGCCCAGGACTGCTGCGCGCGCCTCCCTGGCCGGGCTGGGCGAGTGCGCACTCCGATCCCGGGCCAAGGCTGGGCTGGGCCAAGATCAACGGCTTCGGACGAGCGGGGGATGGTACATAGGGAAAGGGATTCGCGACGTGGCCGCCCGGGGGATCCTGGCCCTTTCCCCGGGGCCGGTTTCTCATCTCGAATCGGTGTTCGATGTTCCGGGGGGCCGGCGAGGGCCCCGGGAGGTTTGGCTACCCTGATACGCCCATGTCAACGCAACATGTACGTCGCTCAGAACGTCCGTGTGTAGCACGCTGCGTGTTGACCCAGCACGCGTTGGCCCACGTTTTGGCGAAAGTATCGTGCCAGACCTACGTTTCCAGTCTACGTGCCGAGCTCCGTATTAACATGCTACGGGCTGCGTGTTGCGCACCAGGGCAGCTAGGCGAGGGACCGAACCTCCTCAGGTTTGGGCGGGCGGTAATGGGGGGTGACCTAGAGGGGGGGGGGGGGGCGAAGAAAAGTGCCCTAAAGGAGCCTTTTGCTTCACCCCCGATGTCGGTCCCCCCCCAGTGCCACCTGCCCGACACCCCCAGGTACAGCTGCAAGATCGTCGACAAGGACGGCCCCAGGGTGGTGGAGCTGTACGACGACGACGGGCGCCTGAAGCCGTAGGGGTGGGGGCGCCAGGCCGCGCGGGCGGCCGCTCCCGCGGCGCCTCGCCGGAGGGGCGCGGCGGGGGGGCGCTCGGCGGCCAGCCCGCGCCCTTCCCCTCCCCATCCAAGGGGGGGGAGAGCAGAAGGGGGGGGAGGGGGGCGAGGAGGAGGGAAGGGAGGGGGAGGACAAGCCAGGTGCGCTCGCGTCAGCCTGATTTACCATGGCGTAGATCGCCTCTCTGTTCGCACAGTCGGATGTCGCAGCATGGCACAGCATCACATGGCATAGCATGGTGTTGAAGACCAGCGCGTAGCATGACATAGCATGGCGTGGCGACGCCCCGGGGGCTCCTGCGGCCCAAAAAATCAAAGAATTGGCACCGAGTGTGCAATCCCGTCCGATGGTTTCTTCGGGGGGGCATGATTTATATTTGGGGTCCTACTTGGGAGGACCGAGAACCATGCCGTGGCATGGCACTGGAAGTCATGACGCCAGCGCTGCAGCGGGAGCATGATTCAGAACGAGCGGAAGCGCGGAAATGAGGCCAGCGCTGCAGCGGGAGCACGATCGGAACGAGCGGAAGCGCGGAAATGAGGCCAGCGCTGCAGCGGGAGCACAATTCGGAACGAGCGGAAGCCCGAAAATGAGGCCAGCGTTTCAGCGAGAGCAAAATTATGAAAAAAAATCAGCAATAATCCATTTCCTGGGAATCCTGTGTGTAAAAAACAGTACGTGTAGAGGGGCCGCACATCTTCTGGACGGAATCAAGGGAGAGAGGACAGTAGTATTCATATTGTGTAATTGTGGAGGGAGGAAGGAGGGGGGGAGGGGCAGAAGGGGGAGGAATGAGGAGGTGGGAAAAACAGAGGAGAACAAGGAGGGGGGCGGAGGAGGAGGTGGGGGAGGAGGCGTGCCTCCATCCCTCTCCGGCAATCCTGGCTTGATCCTCTCCCCCCAGGGCTCATTTCGATTCTTCCGCTTCGATTCGATTCGATTTCGATGGCTTCCGATTCCGATCCGGTTCGACTTTGGATTCCGATTTTCATTCGACTTCTCAATTCGGGCCTTACTAGCCTGCCGATTTCCGCCGATTCGACTCCTCCCGACTTTGCTGCCGATTTCCGCTGATCCGATCCATTTCGATCGCCAATCCGACTTACGTCGAGTCGATTCCCCCTCTGCCCCTTCCCCCTTCTGATCGGAGGCACCGTCAGGGGGGGAGGATGGGCTCCAGGGGAGGGACGCCTTTCTCGGAATCGAGGTTCGAGGTTTCCCCCCACCCCATCCTCCTCTGCCCCCCTTCCTCTTCTGCTCGGGGGCACCGTCGGGGTGGGGGATAGGCTCCAGGGGAGGGGGCGACTTTCTCGGAAGCGAGGTTCAAGGTTTTCGGGCATCTTCGTCGGCCCTCGGTGGTTTTCCAGCCTTGGGCCTCGAGGTGCGTTCCGGCAGCTGCGTCTCGATGAAGGGCGTTCTGGGGCTGCTCGGATCGTCTCGACCGGCCATCGGAGATCCGAGGTATGGCCCGAAAACTAAGGGGGATCGGCTCAGGGGCAGGCCCATGAACGCTCGGTTTCGTTATCGGGGGCCAATCGCCAATCTATCGGCGAGATGTGTCTATGTGCCTGTGCGTGTGCGTGTGTTGTGTGTGTGTTGTGTGTATTTTGTGTTCTGTGTTCTGTGTGTGTTGTGTGTATTGTGTATGGTGTGTGTGTTGTGTGTGGTGTGTGTGTGTGTTGTGTGTGACTGTGTGCGAATGTGTGTGTGTGTGTCTGTGTCTTTATATGTGTCCGTGTCTGTGTCTGTGGTCCCTCCCCCCAAGATCATACATCTCATTTCGGAGCGCGTTCCTCCTCATCTCCCTCGTCCTCCTCCACCTCCTCCTCCTCCTCCTACTCGTCGTCCTCATCCTCGTCCTCCTTCTCCCCCTCCTCCTCCTCCTCCTCCTCCTCCTCCTCCTCCTCATCCTCCTCCTCCCCCTCCATTCCCTACTCCCACTCATTATTTCCCGTGCTCCTCAAGATCATTATCCACTGGTCATGTTGATGATGATGCTGCTGCTGATGATGATGATGATTAGTAGTAGTCGTAAGAACAATGATGATAATAATATCACTATTATGAATAGTCAGCCTCCAGCTGGGGGCTGACAACTTTGAACAACGAATGGAACATCAAAAAACGCATTGGGTTCAATGATACCGAAGAAAAACAATCAGGGCTAGGGGGCAATAGGGCTATAGGGCTATTACGCTATAGGGTTATAGAGCTATAGGGCTATAGAGTTGTAGGGCTATAGGGCTATTGGGCTATAGGGCTATAGGGCTATAGAGCTTAGGGCTACAGGGCTATGGGGCACCCCCGGGCAACCCCCGGGCACCCCCGGGCACGCCCGGGCATCCCCCGGGCGCCCAGGCCCCGGGCCCCCCCGGGCCCCCGGGCACCCAGGCGTGCAGCGAAAATCGGCGACAAACCTAACCCAACCATACGAATCCGCTAGGACCCCTACAGAGGCAAGCTCTAATTGGGGAGATACAGAGGCCTGCAACACCTCGCTATAGGAAGCTGGGCCGTGCGAGAGCTGGGCGAACCAGGGCCCCTGAGAAATCCGGGCGTTGCAGCCGAGGCCTTCGAATGTTCCAGCCGGAGCAGAGCGGAGAACGGAGTAGATGTCGACCCACGGCTGCAGCTCTCTCGAGTGCGCCGATGCCCATCGAGCAGCATCCCAAGCTTTGACCTGCAGCCTCGAGAGGCCTGAGATCGGTCTCCTGCTCGAGCCAGCTTCGAAGCTTCAGCATCACTCTGCAAGACTCCTTGGCTGCTCCGACGAACGGCTTCTGGACTAAGCCTCGAGACTCGGATGATTCACGAAAACGTCCCCGTTTAAGAGGGGGGGGGCCGAGCGAACCCGTGCCTGCCTCTCCGGGGCGCCCGGCCCTCATGCACCCAGACGCGCTGGGGCCCACCCGCACGCGAATGCCGAGGCGGCGCGGCCTTTCGCGCGTGTGCTGCGTCCTCGCGCGAAGCCGGCCGCGCGCGTGCGCTTTCCGCTGCTCGCCGCAGAGGCCCCCGGGAGGTCCCCCACGGAGCCCCCCACGTCAACGACGGCCTGAGCGTGGCCACGGCGACCCGGGCGGGGCGGACGGACGGCGAAGCCCGCCGTGCACGCGCGTTGCCATTCTCTTGTCGCGGCAGAGGCCTCCGGAGGTCCCCCTGGAGCCCCTCAGAGCACGGACGGCTTGAGAACGACCACGGAGGCCCCAGAGGGGCTGCGGGCCCCGCCGCCGTCGCCTTGAGGGCGCGCGCCGGCATGCTCGGGACGCGGTATCGGCGCCGGGCCCGTCCCGTCTGCCCCTTTTGAAGCCACCCCGAGCCCCCAGAACCACTGGCGCGACGCAGAAAAACGGGCTCGACGGCGTGCACATTCGCGCGTCAGCTGCCTGCGTAAGGTCGCGTGTAAGTGCCCTCGCTTCCTCTGTAGCGCGCCGTGTTGGCGGCCTGCGTAAGCCACCGCGTGAGGTCACTATGCAATCTCGCGTAAGACCCAGCTCTTGTAGCCGCCTACCTGAAGACCTGACTCGCCTGCCTCTTGCAGGACGCAAGCCCCTCAGTCCCTCGCTCCCTCGAGGATATCAGCTCTCCCCCCATTCCCCAGCAAGACCTCGCCCTATGTCTCCTGGCTTCGCCTCGCGTCTCTCTCCTGTAAATTGTGTTCGGCCTTGGTGTCTCCCGACCGCGTTGGACCGTTCCCAGCGCCACAAGAACTCACGATGACGATGACGATGACGATGACGATGACGATGACGTCATCATCATCGTCATCGTCATCGAAGTCGGTCCCCGTACCCTTCCAGGCGCCATCCGGACCCTTCTCCGAGTCGAGTCCAGCTGTGGTGGCCAGGCGGGCTGTGCTTGTCGAGCCACAGCGGCCAGCAGGAGGAGGAGCTGGATGCTCTCCTCTGTCTCCCAGCATGCGGTGTGCACCTCGCTTCCGGCCTTCCCTGGAGAATGTCAGCCCCCACCCACGTCCCATCTCGCCCCGTATCCCGCTCCTCCCATCCACGCCCCTACGTTCGAGGATGCCAGCAACTGAAGCCGCGGAGGCGCACCGCGTTGCGAGCGCCTCGCTTGGTGCGCGGCACGCAAGACGTTAGCACGGGCGGAGAAATTACTCGTCATCTTCCTCGTCACCCACTCAGCATTATAGAACCCTCATCATCGTCCTCGACTATCCATCCTTGACTCGTCATCTTCGTCCTCACCTCGGCGTCTTACGCAGGCACATGGTGCAATGTCGCCATGCGGGGCGTGGTGACCTCCCCCGTCAGCATCATCGCCCTCCATCTCACATACTCTTATTGCTCTGCTCCCCCTCTTCTGTCTCCTCCTCCCCTTCCTCCTCCCCCTTCTACAATGAAGACGCTGCAATCAGGAACAGTGCAGGTTCGGAAGGGACCGGCTGTTCCTTAGCTCCTTCCATGGCTACTCATCTAGCGCTCCTCTTGGTGTGTCCGCGTGTGTATATGGATATCATGGCAGGGGTAGTACACGCTACCAGGTCCCATGGTCCCCTCCTCTTTCGGCGGCGAGCCCAGGGGGGAAGTGAGAAGGGGCCAGCTTTCTCAGAAGGCTCAGAAGCCCCCCTGCCTTCTAAGAAGTGTTCTACGCCTTCCCCGAAGACACAGAAAACCTATCAGAAGGCTGGAGGGCTTCTGAGAAGCCCCGCCGCCTTCTCAGAAGTCTTTCTCCTTCTCATTCCCCCCCTCGCTCGCCGCCGATCCTCTTCTCTCGGGACGCCCCCAGGCCCCCCCCCCCCTCGTCTGCGTACATTTCTCGGGCCTTGATGCGAGAAGCCCCCTCTCGTCCTGGCCCCCCCCCTGCTTCGGCGCACCCGATACCTCCTGCGATCTGTGTATGTGTGTGTGTGTGTGTGCGGCCAGGGGGCACGTCAGTCTGACTTGGTTCACGACCGCTGCCAGGACCAACCACTGGTGAGAACGTCGAACGAGAGATGTCGCCGCGCCGTTTGTTCCGACGCGCGGCCTTGCGTCTTGGGGGGGCGCCTCGACCACCCTGGCAAACGTCGCCTCGGGCGCAGGGCTTGCCATGGGTTTGCCGTGGGTTTGCCGTGGTGTCGGCGTCGTCCACTCGGGCGCGTGCACCCCAGCAGGATATTTCAGAAGACGCCTGCAGTTAGTCGCCGCCGCCCCCTGCACCTTTCGGGGCCGCAGGGCGCGCGTGGTCGGTGGTCGATGCAGGGCTCGGCCGGCCGCGGTTTGAGCTCTCATTCCCCGAGTTGTCGAGACGACTGGGGGGGAACCAGGGGTTCAAGATATGTAGGGGGCTGTATTGGGGCTCCTCTTTGAGCGGGTTGTTATCATGGGCCGTCGTGGGGCGATCTTGGGGTTATCTGAGAGCGGCTTCAATGACTATCAGGCCCGACAGGCGAATAAACACGCCGAGTCTTAACAGCAATGAATCATGACCTTGTTTTTTTTCATTATGTGTGCTTCTTATTGGTGGGACGTGTGGGACAAATTTGGCCTTCTCATGCCTCTCCTCGTGTCACATGTGTGTACTCTTTCCGCCTCCTACTGTTCCGTTTCCCATCCACTTCTTTTTGAAGTTCTTCCTCCACCACCCTTTTGTTCGCTACTCGACATCCTCTCCCTCGCCCTCATCCATAGTTACATGCCCATCTGTTACCCCCCATGCACACCTCAACGTCCTTCTGAGCTTTATCAGTCTTCTCCGCCGCCTCATTCATCTCTGCCTACCCTACCCACGTGATCGGGATCAGGGCCTTCGATCGCCCTGTGGTAGAGGATCCCAGCCACATCGGGATCGACGTTTACCGTACCAGGTCATGTATTGGAGCGAGGATCAGGCCTGGACCTGTACTGGTAGATATCCAATCGAGGTCGGGATTGAGCTGTGTTCACGGTAGCCTGGATTGGGGCAGTGATCTTTTCGAGATCGGAGATGTTGTTAAGGTGGAGAAACAAGACGACAACCTGTGGATCTGGAACAGCCAGAAGGAGGAGATGGACTACCGCAGTATCACATATGTGCCGGCCCTCTACAAGATTTTCGACGAGATATTGGTGAATTCAGCTGACAATCTGCAGCGGGACAAGACCATGAATTACATCAAGGTTGAGATCGACACGAAACAGAAACGCATCAAAGTCACCAACAATGGCAAAGGCCTGCCTATTGCAATTCACAAGGAGCACAAGGTATATGTGCCAGAGCTTGTGTTCGGGCATTTGCTCACCAGCGACAATTACGATGACACGGAGAAGAAGGTGACAGGCGGCCGTAATGGTTTCGGCGCCAAGCTCACAAACATCTTCAGTACCCGTTTCATCGTGGAGACCGCTGGGGGCGGCAAGCGCTACTCGCAGAAGTGGACCAGCAACATGAGCAGGAAGGAGAAGCCAGATATCAAGAAGTACACCGGCGAGCCGTTCACAAGCGTAGAGTTCTGGCCCGACCTGCCAAAGTTCGGCATGTCCGAACTGGAGGAGGACACCGTTGCGCTCATGCGCAGGCGCGTCTACGACATGGCAGGCACAAGCGGCGAGCGCTGCGCCGTGTTCCTTGACGGCAAGAAGTTGTCGGTCAAGAGCTTCGTGGACTACGCGGCGCTCTTCCACTCGGCGGACACCTACGTGCACGCGAAGGTGGGCAAGCGCTGGGAGCTGGTGGTGGCCAAGTCGGACGGAGAGGGGTTCCAGCACAACTCCTTCGTCAACGCCATCAGCACCCCGAAGGGGGGTACCCACGTGGCCCACGTGGTGGACCAGCTCGTGGATGCCATCCAGGCCAAGGCCAAAAAGGAGGCGGGCAAGGGCACGGAGATAAAGCCTGTGCACGCCCTGGGCTCGGAAGACCCTGATCATCTGATCGTGGCCTGGCTGGGCTACTGAAAGAGCCGAGCCGCCGATCGATCCGGATCGGGGCGGGTCCGGTCGATCGTTCTCTCGATCAGCAGGGTAGTCCACGCTCTGTGATGCACCCGGCCGGCTCGAGCAGGATCAAGATTGGGACCGTGGGTGAACCGCGACCGGGGAGGCCTCTCAGGTCAAGAACCAGCTTTGGGTGTTCATCAATTGTCTCATTGAGAACCCAGCCTTCAGCTCGCAGACCAAGGAGCAGATGACGCTGAAGGTGTCCAATTTCGGCAGCAACTGCCCCATTAGCAAGGCCGTTGTGGACGAGATCGTAGAGAAAACCGACGTCGTGGCTGCTGTGATAGCGGAGTCCCAGGCCAAGATGACGGCGCAGATGGACAAGATGGGGAAGGCGGGCGCGCGCGGCAAACGGGTGCTCGGGATCCCGAAGCTGGAGGACGCCAATGACGCCGGCGGCAAGCACGCGGGCGATTGCACCCTCATCTTGACAGAGGGGGACAGCGCCAAGGCGCTGGCCGTCGCTGGCCTGGCCGTGATTGGGCGTGACAGGTACGGCGTATTCCCTTTGCGCGGGAAGCTACTGAACGTAAGGGATGTGTCTCAGAAGCAAGTTGCCGAGAATAAGGAGATCATGGCCATCGTCAAGATCCTTGGTCTCAGCTTTGGCCAGAAAGGCGACCAGAAGAAAATGCGGTACGGATCCGTGATGATCATGGCAGATCAAGATTACGATGGGTCCCATATCAAGGGTTTACTGATCAACTTTTTCCATTTTTGGTGGCCCGACCTCCTGAAGGAGGGTGGCTTCGTGAAGGAGTTCGTGACGCCAATTGTCAAGTGCACCAAAGGTCCCAACGTCAAGACGTTCTTCACACAGAACGAGTACGAGGAGTGGAAGAAAGAGCACGAAGGAGAGCCTGGTTGGCAGATCAAGTACTACAAAGGCTTGGGTACGAGCACTGCTGCTGAAGCCAAGGAGTACTTCAAGGCCATGGAGGAGCACCGTCTTGACTTCGAGTGGAAGTCCACAAAGGATGGCGAGCTAATCGACATGGCTTTCAGCAAAACGCGTGCAGATGACCGAAAGTCGTGGATGAACAACTACGAGGAAGGATCCTACGTGGATCACTCCCAACCAACCCTGACGTACCAGGACTTTGTGAACTTCGAGTTGGTGCAGTTCTCCAAGTACAGCGTCATGCGCAGCGTGCCTTCGGTGATGGACGGCTTCAAGCCCACGCAGCGCAAAGTGTTATTTTGCTGCTTCAAGCGCAACATGCGAAGCGATGTCAAGGTCGCACAGCTCGTGGGCTACGTCGGGGAGCACAGTGCGTACCTGCCGTCGGCCTGAAGATCGCCTCACAGACCTCTTCTCGCGCGCTCTCTGACCAGGATTTCGGGGCAGTCCAGCTCTGGCGAGGAGGGCGCCACATGAGCCGCAGATTTCGGCCAGCGTCAGCTCCAAATGGATGCGATGTAAAAATATTAGGCTAGCAACTAGGCTAGCAAAGTCGGTGGTGTATTGGCACGAGCGATGCCTGGTTGCGTGACGATGTCGTTGACGGTGATGTGCGACGATGACGCACGCAAGCAAACAGGCAGGCAGGCAGGGAGGCAAGCAAGAACTCCGCAGGCTGGTGCTTCGCAGGTCGCCTGGAGAGGCGGGTCGAGAGATGTCCAGAACCGTGGCGTCCCCATCCATTGCTAACATAACGAACTCGGCGCTCATATCGGCAACGACCTCCCCAAAGACAACCCCCTTCCAGTCAGAACCTCCTTCTTCCTGCCCCCCCCCGTCGCTGCCCGCTTACCAACTCCTCATTCAGACCCCGCCTTGCCCCCCCTCCCCCCCCCGCCTCTCGCGCGCCCAAACGCCCCTTTTTGAGACCCCCCCCCGAGAACATGCTCCACCCCCCAAAGCACCATCCGTTATCACCCTTCCATATTACCCCTCTCCGCCCAAACACCTCTGGCCAACACCTCTCTGTTACATCCAGCTCCGCCACGACAACGCTCACCAACACCCCTGTCGACCACGCCTCTCTGCCCAAACACCCCTGGCCAACACCTCTATCTGGCACCGCACTATGCCCCGACACCTCTCGCCACCGGCCCCTATCGACCACCCCGCTCTGCCCCCCGCCCCCCCGCCCCGAGAACACCGCCTCTGCTGCCCTCCAGGGCCATCTTGGAACCGGAAGGGGCCGCATCGGGCCGTCTTGAAGCGCTGAAGGATCGGGCCGCGTGGACGATTCTGCCCGCGCAGCGGCGCCGCATGCGCGAACCGCGGCAATTCGAGGCAATCGGGGCCACCAGGGAGCCATCTTGGGGCCACCTGGGGCCGTCTCAGAGCCCTCCTTAGGAACATCGTGACGCCATCTTGGGCCACATCGGGCCGTCTTGGAGCGCTGGAGGCCCTGGCTGCGTGGAGGATGTCGTCCACGCAGCGGTGCCGCATGCGTGAACCCCCTGGCTCTTGGAGGCAGCTGGGGCCATCTCCCCCGTCCCGTCCAAAGACCCCTTTTCCTGTCCCCAACTCGCCCACTTCCCACCAAAGACCCCCCTTCCCGTCCAAAGACCTCCCTTCCCGTCCAAAGACCTCCCCTTCCCCGTCCAGAGACCCCCCCTTCTCGTCCAAATATCCCCCCTCCCAGTCCAAAGACCCCCCCTTCCCGTCCAGAGACCCCCCTTCCCGCGAAAAAAAACTTCCCGTCCAAAGACCCCATTTTCCCGTCCAAAGACCACACCTTCTCGTCTGAAGACCTCCCTTCCCATCCAAAGACACTCGCTTCCCATCCACCCCCCCTTCTCGTCCAAAGACCTCCGCTTTCATCTAAAGACCCTCCCTCCCTATCCAAAGACCAAGCAGCGACACCGCAAGCGTGACCCTGGGCTGTTGGAGGCAATTAAGGCCATCTCGTGGCCATCTGGGCCCGTCTTGGAGCCCTCCACGAACAGCTTGACGCCATCTTGGGCCGCATCGGGCCGTCCTTGAGCGCTCCAGGCCCAAGCTGCGTGGACGGCTTTGCCCACGCGGCGGCGGCGCATGTGTAAACTGGGACTCTTGGAGGCAACCGGGGCCGTCTGGGAGCCGCCATGGGGCCATCTGGGGCCGCTGGAGCGCCCAACCCTTGTCCTCCTCCTCGCCCCCGCCATTGCCCTTGCCCTCCTCCTCCCCCTCCCCCTCCTCCTCCTCCTCCTCCTCCTCCTCCTCCTCCTCCTCCTCCTCCTCCTCCTCCCTCCTCCTCCTCCTCCTCCTCCTCCTCCTCCTCCTCCCCCCGGATGGTCCTGGAGCGCTCGAGGCCCAGGCTTCGTGGACGGTGTTGTCCATGCAGCGGCGGTGCATGCGAGAGCCGCGGCCCACGCCGTCGCGAAGCCGTCTTGGGAGCCTCGGGGCCCGTCTTGGAGCCCTCCAGGGCCGCCTGGGAGCCATCAGGGGCCGCATCGGGCCGTATGGTTCCAAGAGATGGCGGCGGGGGCCCACGGCGGGAGGGGCTGGAGCCCTCGGGGTCCCACAGGACTCCTGGGGCGGTGTGCGTGGGGCCTCTGGGGGAATTGCGGATGGGTCCACTGGGAGAAGTCTTTGGGACGATCGGGGTCTCGCCGCGGGGTCCTTGGGAGGGATGTTGGGGACCCGTGGGGGTCTCTGGGAGGTGTTCTGGGGGGGGGGGGGGGGGCTGGACCCATGCGGGTCTGATGGAGGGTTCTGGGGAGGGGGGTTTGGGGTCCGTTGGGGTTCTTGCGGCGGGGTTCCCGGGAGGGGTGGTGGGACCCATGGGGGTCTCAGGGAGGGGTTTTTGGGGGAGGTGGTTGGTGTTGGTGGCCCATGGGGGTCTCACGGAGGGGTCATTGGGAGTGGTGTTGGAGCCCGTGGGGATCTCATGGATGGGTCCTTGGGAGGGGTGGTTCAGGCCCATGCCTTGGGAGAGGTGTTGGCGGCGCGTGTTTTTGAGGGGGTTCTCGGGAGGGGTTGTCGGGAGCGGGTTGCTGCAGGGGTGATGTGACCAACGAACAAATCACTGTGTTCGCGACGGGGTGACCGCGGGTCCAGGACTTCAGCCCTGCCTTCCTCGCCTCCTCCTCCTCCTCCTCCCCCTGAGGTACCACCACGGAGAGGCGTCCCTCGCCGGCACCATCATCTCCATGGCCCAAGATTTCGTCGGCTCGAACAACCTCAACTTGCTCGTGCCCTCTGGCCAGTTCGGCACTCGCCTGCAAGGCGGGAGCGACCACGCCAGCGCGAGGTACATCTACACGCGGCTGTCGCCCTTCACGCGGCTCATCTTCTCGCCCCTCGACGACGCAGTCCTCAACTACCTCAACGAGGACGGGCAGCGGATCGAGCCGTCCTTCTACGTGCCCGTCCTCCCCATGGTGCTGGTGAACGGGGCCTCGGGCATCGGGACAGGGTGGAGCACCGACATCCCGAACTACGACCCCCTCGCGATCATCGAGAATCTGAGGTGGCCAGGGCCCGATCGCGGATGGGACTGCAGTGTCGTTTTTAATACATGCTCCGCGTGCGGATCATGTATTAAAAATGCAGAGATTCAGTATTGAAAACATCGATGAGTTCATGCACAAATTCATGCATAAAGTAATCATGAATTAAAATCCTATAGTTTTACAAAACCTATGTATTAAAACTGCCTTGTGGGGAGGGGCAGCCAGATCTTGCCACGAACTCCTGGCCAGAGTGCGCTCCAGGACAGGTCACCGGTCCGGAGAGCGAACCTGGAGGGGGAGGGCGGCGCCGCCCATGCTGTTCGCGCCGGGAGGCTCTGGACTCCCTTCCTCCCTCAGCCAACCTCCCTCTCTCTCCCTCCCTCCCTCCCTCCCTCTCCCTCCCTCCCTCCCTCCCTCTCCCTCCCTCCCTCTCCCTCCCTCTCTGTCTCTCTTTGTTCTCTCTCTCTCTCTCTATCCTGGCCAGCACGGGGTCGCACCAGCCCCGTTGGGTTCCCGAGGGCTCCCCCCGAGGGCTGCCGAGAGGGGTCACGCAAGATGCTCGCCAACACGGGTGCGTGACCGCCGCAATTTGGCAACGCTGCAGAATGGACGCGGCCAGGTGAGTACTCTGACAGCGCGCGGGAAGGTGGGAGGGAACCGGCCACGTGCGCGCGGGATGGTGCAGGAGAGCAGCAGGGAGGCGCCAGCTCCCTGCATCGGCCAGAGCCCCCGTCTGCTGAGTACTCCGCGGCGCGGCGGCGAGGAGGGCCCTGGAGTCGGGGCGCCGCTCTCACCAACAGCACCGCGGGTGGTCTTGCCCCGCTTCGAGGCCCCAGGCCCCCCAGGGATCGGCTCCGACCTGAGAGGGCCCCGCCCATTGATTATGGTGTCTCACTTCCCGGTTCGGCAGAGGTTGGCCGGGCCTCTGAATCCCGACGATTATTTTCCCCGGGCGTGGCTCGACAGCTGCTTCCCCCCGAGGAGGATGGGACGCTCGGGACTAAAAACTGTGTCTCACTTTCCGGCCCCTATTGTCCGGGAGGCTGTGGATCGGCAAGAAGAAGATGAAGCCCATGAAGCCGTGGTTCAGGGGTTTCACCGGCACCATCGAGCACCTCGGCAAGGTCTGGGGCAGAGAAGAGCACACCTTGTGTTGTCGCTGCACCCCGCGCTCCTCAGCACCCCCCCTTCGTCCCCTCCTCTCCATGATGTCCTACAGTGGGTGGACCAAACAAGACGCTAGCCTGCCAACAGGTGCTCTACTGAAGTGTCTAATCCCCGGAGGCACCTGGGGTCCAGAGAAGCCCCAGGGCACCTCTGGATGGGCAAAGATGGACGACGGATGCGGCCATATGTTTACTCCAGGAAGGTGATTTTCACATGCGTGCATGTACTGCGTCAGGTCGACCCTCTGCGCAGTCACCCTCCTGCCACTCCACCTGCTCATCCCCTCCTCTTCCGGAGGGGGTGGGGGGGCTGGGGCAGGCGTCCAAACCCAGGGGGCATATGTCCATGGCTCCGCGCGGCGAGGGATCGCACTACAGCTGGGGCAAATACTGGGAGAACGACCAGGGGCTGGAGATCACGGAACTGCCGATCCGCAAGTGGACCCAGGACTACAAGGAGTTCTTGCAGACCATGTTGCCCGGAGCCGAGTCCAAGTCCAAGATATCGGTGCAGGACATCCGCGAGCACCACACGGAGAAGAAGGTCCACTTCACAGTGAAGATGACCCCAGAGCAGTTAAAGAGTGTCAAGGAGGCTGGTGTTGAGCACTCGTTCAAGTTGTGGGGCAGCGTCAACGAGACCAACATGGTTTTGTTTGATTCAGAGGGAAAGATCGCGAAGTACAAAAACGCCCTCGAAATTATGGAAGAATTCGCGGGGGTACGATTGAAGTACTACGACTTGCGGAAGAAGTACCTTATCGACAAGTTGACGTTGGAGAGGGATCTTCTGAATAATCGTGCGCGCTTCATCGCCATGATCATCGCCAAGAAATTGCACATCAATAACCGTAAGAAGGCAGATGTCGTGAAGGACCTAATCAAGTTCAAATTCATGAAGTTCGGGGACACCAAGCCGCCGAGAACAGGCTTCGAGTATCTGCTCATCATGCAGATTGCCTCGCTCACAAAGGAGAGGAAAGAAGAGCTGGAGAAGATGGCGAAGGAGAAGGCCGCCGAGCTCGAGAAGGTGAAGCGCACCTCCATTCAAGCCATGTGGCTCGAGGACCTGAAGAACCTGGAGGCCGCCATTCGCCAGCTCTACGAGTCGGACAAGGATGACGATGAGAACGATAAGTCCAGGAAGGGTACCAAGCGCAAGGCCCCAGAGGCGACGACCGCCAAGAGGAAGGAAAAATCTGGCGCCGAGAAGGACGAGCCCGGCGGCGATGCTGACGACGAAGAGGTGGCGAACGCGGTCGCCGACCCGCTTGACAACCCGTTCGGCGACATCGCGCGCTGGACGTCGGGTGCCCTCAAGGCGGCCACCGACGCGGGTGCCCCCATGAAGAGGCGCCGCACCAAGTGAGGCGGAGGCGCCGCGGGGCCGGGGGAGGCTCGCTGGGGAGCGACTGGTGGCGACCAGCCACAGACGCTGGGGCCTATGGATGGGGTCACCGATGTCGTCGGCGAGCAGCTGGGAGGCTTGAGGCACACCGGCACAATCGAGCCATCGCGAGCGCTGCTCACGAGATGGTGGCTCGCCTGTTCTGCCTACCGGCTGGCCGTGGTAATGCACGGGAGCACGGGGCTACGAAGAGCTTTGGGGGGGCTCATTCGGCTGGACGGAGATGACGGGGGTGGCAGCAGCCGACGGGCTGGGGCAATACACACGCACGTATGCACGTACGTCTGTAATCATTTAGATACCTATGTCAGCCAGCGTAGACCCCAAACCATGTGTTTCTAGCAGGGTAGCTTGTGCAATCTAGGTGGAGCAATATATGTGGTTCAATCTACGTGGTGCAATTGGATGTTGTGCAACACATCGGCTGCCATCTATGTTGTGCAACATCTGTTGTGCAGACTACGCGGCGGGCGCAATATATGTGGTGCAGTGGACGTTGCGCGGTCTAGGCCGGGCAATAGTGCAAACTATGTAGTGCAATCGCTGTGGCGCGCAATCTGTGTGGTACAGCCGACGTGGCGGAATCTATGTGGTGCATTGTATGTGGTGCCATCTCTGCGATGCAATCGACGTGGTGCAATGTTAGTGTTGCTATATGTTGTGCAAGCTTTGTCGGGCAATCTATGTGGTGCAATGTATGTCTGTTCGCAGTAAGTTGTGAACTCCATTGCTCGCGCAACCACCCCCCACCCACCCGCAACATCGTTTGCAAAACCCATGCGGCGGCGACTGCGATGCGTGCTTGGTGTTGGCTGGTGCATCTCTGCGGCCGCGCTAGCCCGTGCATGCTCGCGCGCGCAGCGGCCAGCTGACGCTGACCGCTTCCGGCTGACGCTTCGGCGCGACCGACGCGGCTGCGGTGGCGCTGACCACTGGGCCTTTCCCAGCGGCACTTCAATACAAGTCGGCGGCTTGGGCAGTCGCGGTATCATGACATCGTGTCGGCACCTGTAGATATGATGATGATAGTAGCGATGGTGGTGACGATGATGACAACGACGACGGCAATGCCAGTGACGGCGCCGATGCTGATCACGCCGATGACGATGACGGCATCCTCGCGTAGGTGCTCAAGGTTTTACATGCGCGCGCGGCCGACGCGCGTGGACGAGGCGGCGATGATAGCGTGGGCGTGATCTCGAGGTTGGGACCACCGGCAGTCTGAACCAGGCCGACCTTGAGCGACCTCCGTTGTCAGATAGCGGAGGTGGTTCAAGATTGGATCACGTGCGCGGTGTCAGACACCAGCGCCCACGTCGACACAACAGCATTCGTCCGCGATTTGGGGGCCGTGCAGGGGAACTCCCTGCGCTGGGCACGCCCTCTTGAGGGCCACCTGGGCACGCCCTCTTGCCCCCCCGTCCGCTCTCGTCCACCCGACTCGTGACCGCGGGGGCGTTGGTCTGCATAGGCCTTGCCTGCAGGAGAACCGCACTAGGATTCGAGAGCGTTGTACACTTGGGTTCGTTCTAGTGCGCGGCGTGGTGACACTCATCATCAACATCATCCTTCGCCGCCACCGTCGTCACCGCTGTCATCGCCACCATGTTGGCCGTCATTGCAATCAGATCTCAATTTTCGCGCGTCGCTGTCGTCGTCGCCAGGCGCCATGGCAATAGACACACAGGCGCCTCAGAGGAGAGAAGTGATGGTCAGCGTTAGCTCTCGCCGCCCCACGCGCGTCCTTGGCGGGGCCGTGGGGGAAATCCTGTTGACCGAGCTAGCTGACACCAGTGCGGTGGGTGTGACGATGACGCACATCGGTGTCTAACGCGTCGATGCGTCGCTCCTCTTTCCTCGCTGTCCTTGTTGCTACTGCGCCATCCTCCTACCCCCTCATCCCCCTCGCATTGCTCCTCTTCCCTCGTTGCTCTTGTTGCTACTACGCCATCATCCCCCCTCCTTCCCCTCCTTCTCCCCCCCATACTTTCCCCGGTGGTCACGTATGGCATCTATATTCCTTGTACTCGCCTTCCCTTTGCCCCTGACTTCCCTCTTTCCCTCCTCCCCCTTCTTTTTCCTCACTCCCTCCTCCCCCTTCCCCCTCTGGCAAACGTGGGTGCCACAGATCGCCCGAGCAGATCTCCTGCCCCACGCAGCAGGATTGCAAGGTCCCCTGAGGGGTCCCCAGGGCGTCGTAGCAATCAGACTGTTGTGCCATAAACTGGTGAGAGCTGACCAGGAGCAGCCCAGGCTTTTCACGAGCCGACAGTCTGGCTTACCACGCCCCCGGAGCTCGATTCGATTCGATGCCTTCCCCCATGGCTCCGTGTCCTCGTCGCGTCGCTGCAGACGTCTCGTCGTGTAGCCGCGCGGTGTCGACGTCGTCGCCGACGGCCGCCTGCTGCTCTCTCTCTCTCTCTCTCTCTCTCTCTCTCTCTCTCTCTATATATATATATATATATATAAGTAGATTGCAGCCGCAGGACACGAACATAAAACCGATAAACTGATAAACCGATAAACCGATAAGTTATTTCGGTTGATCGGTTTATCGGCAGATCGACCGATAAACCGATATAATTATATCGGTTTATCGGTCGATCTGCCGATCAACCGATCAACCACTAAACCGACTCATCGCATGCGTGCCCGAATCTCAGCACAGTTTATCAGTTTATCGGTTTATCAGTTTATCGGTTTATCAGTTTATCGGTTTATCGGTTTATCGGTTTATCGAAATAGTTTATCGGTTTATCAGTTTATCGGTATATCGGATGTTTCGGTTTATCGGTTTATTGGTTGATCGGTTTATCGGCCCGGCGTTGTCGTGGTTGTCCAATGGGTAATCCTTCGAAATTCTCTCTCCTCGTCCAGAAAGAAAGAAAAACTGGAAAGGGGGGGGGGCGGGAAGGAGAGATGGAGGCAGGGAGGGTTGGATTCGATTCGGGAAGGGGCATTTGAGAAAAGAGGGGATGGAGGGGCGGAGGGAATAGGGATGGGGACGGGGGTTTGGAGTTGGGAAGGAGGGGTGGAGGGAGGAGTGGCGGGGGGAGGGCGGGGTTTGTGGGAAGCAAAATCTGGCGGGGCATTTCGGGCTAGGACGTTTTCGGTTTCTACAGCGCTTTGGCGGGGGTGCCTCCAGCTCCCCCTTCCGCTCCTTCTCTGGGCTTTGGGTGGGTCGCATTTCCATTCTCCTCCTCCCCCATCCTCCTTCTCCTTCCCCCCTCGGTCTTAGCCGTATCAGGTTATCACTGTAGCGCGAGCTGCGGCGAAAGCTGCTGGCGTCGCGTGTCCGAATGCGGATCCGCGGCGATAGCTGCAGATCTGCGGCCACCCACACTATTGCGGATCCGCGGCGATAGCTGCAGATCGGCATGGCCGCTTCTTGCGCCATCTGCAAGCAGGCGCTCGAAGATGGCGAGGAGCTCGTCCGTCTGGGTTGCCTGCGCGGGCCTTGCCATAAAGAGTGCGTCAACGCGCACATGCAAGTGCACGGCCTGGACTTCGCTAATTTTCCATGCCCAGAGTGCAGGACCACGGAACGCCAGCTCCAGTCGATGGAGGCCGCCAGGTTGCAGCGGCAGCAGGTCGTCAGCAGCAGTGGGTCGTCAGCGGCAGCAGGTCGCAGGCGCGCAGCCGTCTTCCGGATCCCCCTCGCCCAGGGGGGGGAGCGCAGGATCACCGGGGAGAACCGCCGCTCCAGGTCGCCGCCTCCCCGCGTCGTGGCCGATTCGCCCATCATGCAGCCCGAGTCGCCCGGTGGGGCCATCGTCCCGGCCGCGTCGCCCATTGGCAGGGCCGTCGTCCCGGCCGCGTCGCCCATTGGCAGGGGGCTGTCGCAGTCCATATCCCCATCGCAGTCTCAGCCGTCGCGGCCGCAAGGCCCTGCCATCACGGATGCCGATTTCGGTTTCACGCTCACTGACAACACGGCGGCTGGCGGCGACGGGGCCCCGGTGCCAGACCCGTCCTTGGCTGCTATTCGCGCTCTCGACGCCGTGCCGAATGCCGCCGCTTTCCGAACCGCCCTGCACCCGACGGGCTTATTCAACGGCTTGCAGGACGAGCGGGGGACCCGAGAGACAGCCAAGCAGTGGCTGGGCGAGATGCTGGCGGACCCTAGGGACCACAAGGAGGTGGGAATGGATCCCAGCTTCTCAATTCGGCTCCTGCTCCCGCGCCCCTTCCGCGCAGCAGTCGTCGCGGTGGCGTCGCGCGAGGGCTGGCAGCCCGAAGCGCTCATGCAAGGTATCATGAGCAACGCGGGCTGGTTGGAGCGCCACGCCACGGTGCTCAAGGAAACTGCGGATGAGACGCACTCCCGCAAGCCGACGATTGCGATCTTCTGCGCGGCTATGCCACCCACTCGCAAGACCTCCCTCGCCCGCTTCGTCTCGGTCAGCCTGCTGGGCGACACTGACGAGGGGCGGCAGCTACAGGCTTGCACCTGCGGTGACGCCACGCTGAGAGGATTGTTGAATTGTATTTCGACGCATGAGCGCAGCGGGCTGGTCAACGACGAAATCACGACGGCTTACGACACCACCTTCAGCCAGGGGTCGCGCGGGTGTCACTACGCGGGAAAGCCGACGATGCTCAAGTTCGTCAACGGCGAGCGCAGCATCACTATGACTGGGCATGGGGCCGTTAACTTGGGCACCTACGGGTTCTTGCACCAGGTGTGGGGGGAGATTCCAGCGGTCGAGGAGGTGCTCCAGCGTGATTCCATTGGCTTCCGCAAGAGGTTCAATACCATTTGGTTTGGCGAGGCGGCTGGCCACCCGACGCAGAACACCGAGCAGTCCACGATTTTGTTGACAGCGCTCATGTCTTGGATGTGTCAGAATGCCCTGCCCCAGCAGGAAGTGCACTGCTTCGATAATTTCTCGCTGTCCATGTATCGGGCTTTCATGAGCGGCATCTCCAATTTCATAGACGAGAATCCAGGCCTCGACCAGCTCATACGGGAGAAATTGCAATTCGCCGACACAGACATCCTGCGGTCCCGAAACCCGTTTGGGGCGATTTTTGGGTCGGGAGGTAACGACGACGACGACGGCGACGCTGTCGCCGCCGCCGCCGCCGCCGCCGCCGCCGCCGCCGCCGTCGTCGTCGTCGTCGTCGTCGTCGTCGTCGTCGTCGTCGTCGTCGTGGTGCACCCCCCGACCCCTCGAGCACCGAGGCTTTGTAGCCTTCGGGGGCCCCCCTCGTCGCCGCGGCCGGACGCGGCGACAGAAGCTGGTGCCTTTTGACCCTGGGAAGGGTCCGGAGCCTTGTTCGGGACGGATCTTGGGTCGGGGGGTGCACGACGACGACGACGGCGACGACGCCGTCGCAGCCGCCGCCGCCGCCGTCGCCGCCGCCGCCGCCGCCGCCACCGCCGCCGCCGCCGCCGTCGTCGTCGTCGTCGTCGTCGTCGTCGTCGTCGTCGTCGTCGTCGTCGTCGTACACACCCCCGACCCTTCGAGCACCGAGGCTTTCTGGCCTTCCTGGGCCCCCCTCGTCGCCGCGGCCGGACGCGGTGACAGAGGCTGGTGCTTTTTGACCTTGAGAAGAGTCCTGGGGCCCGATTGGGACGGATTCTGGGTCGGGTGGGCGCACGACGACGACGACGACGACGACGACGACGACGACGACGACGGCGGCGGCGGCGGCGGCGGCGGCGGCGGCGGCGGCGGCGACGGCGTCGTCGCCGTCGTCGTCGTCGTGCGCCCACCCGGCCCAGAATCCGTCCCAATCGGGCCCCAGGACTCTTCTCAAGGTCAAAAAGCACCAGCCTCTGTCAACGCGTCCGGCCGCGGCGACGAGGGGGGCCCAGGAAGGCCAGAAAGCCTCGGTGCTCGAAGGGTCGGGGGTGTGTACCACGACGACGACGACGACGACGCGCCGCCGCCGCCGTCGTCGTCGTCGTCGTCGTCGTCGTCGTCGTCGTCGTCGTCGTCGTCGTCGTCGTGGTGCACCCCCCGACCCCTCGAGCACCGAGGCTTTGTGGCCTTCGGGGGCCCCCTTCGTCGCCACGGCCGGACGCGGCGACAGAGGCTGGTGCGTTTTGATCCTGGGAAGAGTCCGGGGACCCGTTCGGAACTGATTTGGGTCGGGGGGTGCACGTCGACGACGACGGCGACGACGCCGTCGCCACCGCCGCCGCCGCCGCCGCCGCCGTCGTCGTCGTCGTCGTCGTCGTCGTCGTCGTGGTGCGCCCCACGACCCCGCGAGCACCGAGGCTTTCTGGCCTTCGGGGGCCCCCCGCGTCGCCGCGGCCGGACGCGGCGACAGAAGCTGGTGCCTTTTGACCCTGGGAGAGGTCCGAGGACCCGTTTTGGACGGATTCGAAGTCGAGGGGTGCGCCACGACGGCGACGATGACGACGGCGGCGAAGACGGCGACGAGAGCGGCGGCGGCGGCGGCGGCGGCGGCGGCGGCGTCGTCGTCGTCGTCGTCGTCGTCGTCGTCGTCGTCGTCGTCGTCGTCGTCGTCGTCGTCGTCGTCCGTCGCCGTCGCCGTCGCCGTCGCCGTCGCCGTCGTCGTCGTCGTCCGTCGTCGTCGACGTCGTCCTCCTCCTCATCCTCGTCCTCGTCCCCGTTTTGGCTGGCCCGCCTGCGGTTCGGCCCGGCTCGGCCGGCAGAGGAGAGGAGGAGGAGGAGGAGGAGGAGGAGGAGGAGGAGGGGGAGGAGGAGGAGGAGGAGGAGGAGGAGGAGGAGGAGGAGGAGCTTGTTAGAAGTCGATTGGCTTATGGGTACCAACGCCCAAGGGGGGACCTGGTATCAAGCGCCGGTGGCTGGCGAGCCCCACCATGAGATTAGAGGGGAAGAACCCCAGCATCGTCCATGAGGTTTCGTCGAGGCAGAACCGGCATCCTGGGTGACCGATTCGATTGCCACGCAAATGAATGTTCGACGGCCCGGCAAATCAGACCCACCACGAAGGTGTTCCTTGCCCCCCCAGTCCCGAGAAGGGACAGCGCATCATTGAGGGGACGAATGGGATGAGGACGCTGGGGTGTCCTCCGACTCCTGGCTACCCCCTCATATCCTTGCCTCACCGTGGCAATCCGTCCAATTAGAGCGCCTCACGGCGGCTTACCGCAATCGCGCGCCCTTGACTCTGAAAGGAGGAGGAGGAGGTGGAGGAGGACACGGAGGAGGAGGAGGAGGAGGAGGACGACGACGACGACGCAGAGGAGGAGGAGGAGGAGGAGGAGGCCCGTTCCTCGTGAGACATCCTCGGAAGTCTGGGCTCCAACGCGCCACGACAAGTGATTATTAGCGCTCTCGCCTGGGGCATCTTCACCACACCGGCGCATCCCGCTTAAAGCATCCGCAGCGTTCTGGGATCCGATATTCTTTGAGTTGAAGCAATCTGGCCACCATCGCCTGAGCCATCCTCGCACTTGCTTCCCGCCGAAATTTGCCCCGCCAGATTTTGCCTCCCGCGCGGCTGCCGTCATCGCCATCATTATCATCAGCATTACCTTCCTCATCCTCATCCTGAGACATCCTCGCAACGCTGACCTCTGATATTCTTCCCTGCCCCAAATTGTGCTGGCCAGTTCCGCCTACACAAAAACTCGCAGCGTTGACCTGGGATGTGCCCTGCCTTCACGTAGTCTGACCTCCGATTTTCCCCGAGATGCGGTGTTCAGGCCACTTGCGCCTGAGACGCCCTCGCACCTCTGACTTCGGAGGTGCCCTGCCCCATGGCGGTCCGGCCACTGTCGCCGTCGCCGTCGCCGTCGTCGTCGTGGCGGGGAACTGACAACCAACCGATAACCCGATAAACCGATAAACCGATATGCGGCACAAGGATCGCCTCCACAGGTTCCCCCCCAGCGGTCTCAGACCAGCCAATCAACCGATAAACCGATCAACCGATAAACCGATAAACCGATAAACCGACGAAGAGAGGAGGGCGCGCCAGCAATCGCCTCTATGTTCGCATACGAAGATTATCGGTTGATCGGTTTATCGGCAGATCGACCGATAAACCGATATGATTATATCGGTTTATCGGTTGATCGGTTTGCAAACCGTTCAACCGATTAGTTTTTATCGGTTTATCGGTTTATCGGTCGGATGGATTTCCGGAAGCCGTTGCCGCTGCACTCTATAAGTATATATATATGCCTGGATCTCGCGCACGTGCCTTGGCGCTTGCGGGGGGCCGACCCGGAATCTTAGAAGCCTGAGGTGCCAGAAATTAGAGAAACAACAAAAAAAACGCCTGACATCCTAGAACTCCTCCATCTCCTCCCGCCTGCCGTTCCTCCCCTCTTGCTCGCCTTCTCTCAGTCGCCCTCATGTTCCTGCCCTCGTCCTGCTGGTTCCCTTCACGTCCCCCCAGCCTCCCGTCTCCCGAAAGCTTCCTTCTCCATCTTCCCCCTTGCATCCTCTCTCAGATTCTGCACGCTTACCCCAATCGCAAGGCAGTTGTCTCAAGGGCAGCCCAGCGGCAAGGCCAGCGGTCCTGCACTCGCGCATCTCTCCGATTACCACGGTTCGTGTCCTTTTGGTCGCTGCCTGGCGGCAACGCCAGCTCTCGTGCATCCACTCGTTCCCAACGCTTACCCGCGTCGCGAGGCAGTTGCCTCAAGGACACAGCCCGGCAGCAAGGCCTACAGTCCTGCACATGTTCGCGTTCATCTGCTTACCGCGGCTCGTCTCCTACAGGACGCCGCCTGGCGGCAGTGCCAGCTTTCACGCATCCACATGTTCTGCGTGCCAACCCCCGTCGCGATGCAGTTGCCTCAAGGACGCAGCCCAGCGGCAAGGCTGGAGGTCATGCGCACGTCAGTCTTGTTTGGTCGCTGCCTGGCGGCAACGCTGGCTTGCTTGCCCCCGTGTCGAGGCAGTTGCCTCGAGGTCACAGACCGCTGGCGAGGCCGGCAGTCCTGCACGTTCTCGCATCTGTCCGCTTACCACGGTTCGTCTCCTTTGGACGCTGCCTGGCGGCAGGGCCGGCTTCCGTGCATCCACTGATTCTGTGCGCTTACCACCGTCGCGAGGCAGCTGCCTCAAGGACACATCTCGGTGGCAAGGCCAGCTGTCCTGCACCCGTCCGGCTTCTTCGGTCGCGGCCCGGCGACAACGCCAGTTTGCGTGCATCCACGCATCCCCTTTGTCGCGAGGGACTTGCCTAATTCCTCAAGGACACATCCCGGCGGCAATGTTGGTAGTCTTGCATATGAGGAGTGTTTCTGTACACCAATATATTTCCCTGGTGTAGAATTCTTTACGCTTCGCGTATCCCCACCAGCCCATCTCACAGCAGCAACTCTTGCGAAGCATGCCGACAGTCGTGCTTTTCAGGCGTGTGTCCGCTTGGCCCCGCATATCTCCCCTGTTCCTCGTTCCTCCCGCCTCCTTGTACATCCTCCTTGTGGGGGGAGCGGGAGAAGGACGAGGCGGAGGAGGAGGGAGAGAAAGCGCTCCTCGTGATTTGAGTCGTTTGGGGTTTCTCGTCCTGGTGTGAGTCGTTCGGGCCCTTCTTCCTGGTGTGAGTCGTTCGGGCTCTTCGTGGTGTGAGTCGTTCGGGCTCTTCGTCATGGTGTGAGTCGTTCGGGCTTCTCGTGGTGTGAGTTGTTCGGGGCCCTCATCCTGGTGTGAGTCGTTCGGGCTCTTCTGGTGTGAGTCGTTCGGGCTCTTCGTCCTGGTGTGAGTCGTTCGGGCTTCTCGTGGTGTGAGTTGTTCGGGCCCCTCATCCTGGTGTGAGTCGTTCGGGCCCCTTCTCCTGGTGTGAGTCGTTCGGGCTCTCGTGGTGTGAGTCGTTCGGGCCTTCGTCGTGGTGTGAGTCGTTCGGGCTCCTCGTGGTGTGAGTCGTTCGGGGCCCTCGTCCTGGTGTGAGTCGTTCGGGCCCCGGAACCTTCTCCTGGTGTGAGTCGTTCGGGCTCTTCGTCCTGGTGTGAGTCGTTCGGGCTTCTCGTGGTGTGAGTTGTTCGGGCCCCTCATCCTGGTGTGAGTCGTTCGGGCCCCGGGCCTTCTTCCTGGTGTGAGTCGTTCGGGCTCTTCGTGGTGTGAGTCGTTCGGGCTCTTCGTCCTGGTGTGAGTCGTTCGGGCTTCTCGTGGTGTGAGTTGTTCGGGCCCCTCATCCTGGTGTGAGTCGTTCGGGCCCCTCCTCCTGGTGTGACTCGTTCGGGCTCCTCGTGGTGTGAGTCGTTCGGGGCCCGCGTCGTGGTGTGAGTCGTTCGGGCTCCTCGTGGTGTGAGTCGTTCGGGCGCCTCGTCCTGGTGTGAGTCGTTCGGGCCCCTCCTTGTGGTGTGAGTCGTTCGGGCTCTTCGTGGTGTGAGTCGTTCGGGCCCCTCGTCCTGGTGTGAGTCGTTCGGGCTCCTCGTGGGGCCTCTTGGGGGCCTCTTGGAGCCTCTTGGGGCCTCTTGGGGGCCTCTTGGGGGCCTTTTGGGGGCCTCTTGGGGGCCTCTTGGGGCCTCTTGGGGCCTCTTGGGGGCCTCTTGGGGGCCTTTTGGGGGCCTCTTGGGGCCTCTTGGGGGCCCCTTGGGGGCCTCTTTGAGGCCTCTTGGGAGCCTCCTGGGGGCCTCTTGGGGCCATCTTGGGGCCTCTTGCGACCTCCTCAGAAGCGCAAGTGAGCGCTGGCCCCTGAGAAGGGCAAAATGAGCCCAAAACCTTCGTAAAATCAATGATTTTGCTATGAAGGAAGATGAGCGCGGCCCCCTTCAGAAGGCGAAAATGAGGCCGACACCGTCGTAAAATCAATGTTTTTGGCTTCAAAGAAGAGCAGAGGGGCCAAACTACCTCCCCCCCTCGAGACCAGAATCCTCGTGAGGGTCGTCGTTTTTTGGCCCTCCCAGGAGTCGAAAAAGACCCCCTTGATCCCACTCGGCCCGCCCTCTCCAGGTCCAGGGGAGGGGGTAGGGGGAGGGGTAAACCCCTCCCCGAAGGGGAAGATAGGGGGTTAGGGGGTTGTGAACAGAGAGAGCTCTCTAAACCACTCACGCCCAAAGGGCTGGTGGGATTTATACGCGGTCTTTGTGTTGGCATCGTGGGCGTCCCCGCTGGCGGCGGCCATGAGAGGGCAGTATTGTTCCAAAGATTATCTGATACCTTCTTCAGCCTCCCGTTTCCGCGTCAAGTGACGGAGGCAAAATTGGGCCGAGCGGCACACGCCTATTTTGTGCTGGCTGACGGCCAGGCAGTGATCAGGGAATTCAAAGAGTTCCTTGACTGGCACAGCAGGCCACGGTAGAATATGTTCCATCGCGGCGTTGAGGGACTGGCTTCGGTGGTCTTCCTGCGTGTGACAGGAGGCACAGCCTGGAGGATACCGCTGTGCGCGGTCCCAGGTGATGCTGCGTACCTCTCAAGGAGTGGCTACGGTGGACTTCCTTCGTCTGGAGGGAGGCACGTCCTGGAGGGGAGCGCGAGCAGCGCAGCCCCAGGTGACGCCGCAGACCTGCGTGTCGAGCCGTTCGCCAGCAGCGCGTGCTCGAGCATTGTTCTGTCTCTCTTTTCGGGCTGTTCCCTCCTGTCTCGACTGTTTTGAGGCGCCGTCCCATCCCATCCCATCCTCCTTCTCATCCTTTTCCTCCTCCTCCTCCTTCTCTCCTTCTCCTCCTCCTCCTCCTCCTCCTCCTCCTCCTCCTCCTCTTCTCCTCATCTTCCTCCTCCTTCTCCTCCTCTTCCTCTTCCTCCCCTTCCTCCTCATCCTCCTTCCCCTCCCCCCTTTTCTCCTCTTGTTCCTCCTCCTCCGCGTGGTCGTTATCGTGGTTGTCGTCATCGTCGTCGTCGCCGTCGCGGCGGAGATAGTTTTGCCTCCATTGTTGGGCGGGTTGGACGATTAGTGGGGGGTGTTACTCCCAGGGAGGAATCCATGGTGGGGAATCCTAAGTATCTTTCTTTCTGATGCACACACAGGAGGTTTGTGCATCCTCCCATGAATATTCCAATAGAAGTCATGTCTTGTGGTTATAGACATGAATGTACTCGTGGTCGTAATGTTGTTTGTAAGTGTATCGCAGTCGCAATTGTAGTCGTAATCGTAGCCGCGGTTGCAGTCCTAGTCGCAATCGTAATCCTAGTCGTCGTCGTTGTTCTCGCGGCGGGGACTATGTTCCTTCTATTGCTGGGTGGTTTGGGTAATGTTCTCGCATCTTTCGCTCAGGAAATAATCCATTGCGGGCTACCCTACACGCGGGAGGTGCACGAGCAGCTTCTCATGAGGATTGCAATGCGAGTCAGTGGCTGTTGTTGTAGTCGCGAGTGCAGTCGCGGTTGTAATCGTGAGGGCAATCGTGTTTTGTAGCCGTGTGTAGTCGCGATGGCAGTCGTGGTCGTGGTTGTGGTCGTAGTCGTAACCGTAGTCGTAATCGTAGTATTCGCCGTCGCGGCGGATAATGGGTTCCGTCTTATCGTTGACCGGGCTGGGTAACTTTGGGGGGTCTCCTCCTCCAAGGGAATAACCCACTGTGGGCTGCCCTACACACAAGAGGATGTGCGAGCACCTCCCCATGAGGTTTGCAATAAGAGCCAGTGGTTGTGTATGTAGTCGTGACCGTACTCGTGGATGCAATCGTGATTGCAGTCGCGAATGTAATCGTAATCGTACTCGTGGTCGTAGTAACCATCGTTGTCGCAATCGTAGTCGTAATCGTAGTCGCAGGCGGAGTCGTAATCGTAGTCGTCGTCGTCGTCGTCGTTGTTGTGCGGCGGGTGCCGCGGAGAAATTCTTCACGCTTCGTATGCCCACCAGTTTCGTGCGTCCCGGCTCCATGGTGTCCGACGCTTTGCATACTTGCGCGCTGGCAGTTTGACTCCGTTTCAGCTGTCCCCCCACCCGCCGGTCCGCCGCTGGGCTGCTGCGTGGGGGCTCGGTTTGCCGCTGTAGGTGTGGCCCCCCTCCGTCGCCTTAGGTTAATTCGTCGCTGCGTGGCCCGCTTTGACTGGACTCGCCGCCGGCGCGCTCGCCCGCGGCCGCTGACTAAAAAAGTACCCCACCAGCCCATTCAATTACCCTGCCAATGAGAGCTGACGGAAAAATGGACGAAGAGACACATCTAGAGAAACAAAGCGAGCAACCAGGGTGAACCGAGAGATCTCTTGGAGCAAAGGGGTGGCCTTGGAAGGCCTCTTCGGGTCATCCCTGGGGGCCGCGTGGGGGCGAGGAAAAGAGGAGGAGGAGGAGGAAGACGAGGAGGACGAGGAGGACGAGGAAGACGAGGAGGACAAGGACTAGGATGAGGACGACGCGGACGAGGACTCATATCTAGAGGTGTTTTTGCGGCTGCTGCTGTTGTTGGTGCTCTCTGGAAGTTTTGGGGGCCCTTTTTCGAACCCTCTTTGTAACCCTGGAAGGCTTCTTGGGATCATCTTGGAAGCCATCGATTACAGGATGGTGGGGTCCCCAACTCAGCTCCCCCCTCAGGAGCCTGCAAACCGTTTCTTGCTTCTCGGGGCTCTCTTGGAGCGCTCTTGGAACGGTCGTGGGGCCGTTTGAAGCATCTTGGGAGCCATCCCGAGCCAGCTTGGCTATCTAAGCCATCTTGGAGGTCTTCTTGGGCGCTCTGAGACCGCTCGGTGGCCTCTTGGGGGCCTCTCGGTGGCCTCTTGGGGCCCTCTTGGGTCTCTTGTGGGTCTCTCTTGGCGTTCTCTTGGGGCCCTCTTGGGAGCTATGGAGCGCCTCTTGGGGCCGTCTTGGAGACCATCGATTAAAGAAGGGGGGGTCCTCGATTTGCCCCCCCCCCCCCCCCCTCTGGAGCAATCAAAATCGCCTCTTGGGGCGCTCTTGGGGCGCTCTCTTGGGCGCTCTTGGGGCCGCCTTGGGGGCCTATTGGACCCTTCTTGGAGCTTTCTTGGGCCATCTTGGGGCCATGTTGAAGCCTCAAAAGCGCATCGGAAGCGAAACGGCGAGCAAGTAAACATCAGAAGTGTCCCTTCGGTGTTTGACCGATGTTAGGCTCGTGGAGGGTCCTGAGGGGTCTCCAAGAGCACCTGGAACTGGATTGTGGCCCTCTTGAGGCGTCCTGGAGGCATGTCGGAAGCTGTCTTGAACCATGTTGGGCTATCTTGAGCGATTTTGAAGGCCATCTTGGGCTGTATGAGGCTCTCTTGGAGCCATCTTGTGCGAATAAGGACCCTCCGACACATCGCGGGGCGCCCCGTTCAGGTCCAGGGGAGGGGGTAGGGGGAGGGGTCAAGACTCCCTCCCCGCCCGCAAGCCGTCTCGCTCACTCCCACCCGCCCTCCCAACACATACGTAGCACCCGAGTCGGCCCCGAGCCTCAGCATATTCAGCAGTCGTCTTTGGATGGGCAGCTACTGTGGGCCAATCCGCCGCTGCCGCCGCCTCCGCCGCCGCCTCCACCGCAGCCGCTGCCGCCGCCGCCGCCGCCGCTGCCCGCCGCCGCCGCCGCGCCACCCGCCGCCGCCGCCGCCGCCGCCGCCGCCGCCCCCGCTGCCAAATCGCCGCCGCCGCAGCCGCTGCCGCCGCAACCGCTGCCGCCACCGCCGCCGCCGCCGCCACCGCCGCAGCCGCCGCAGCCGCCGCCGCCGCTACCGCCGCCGCCGCAGCCACCGCTGCTGCCGCCGCCGCAGCCGCCGGCGGCATGCTCCGGATTTGGAGGCAGAGTGTGTTTTGTATGGTTGTTTTACCAGGGATGGTAGGGGGGGCCCTCATGGTTCCTGGTTGGCTGCCATTCGCCTGGGGGAGGGGGTGTTCATCAATATGTAGGGAACAGTGATAAACCCCTCCCCGAAGGGGAAGAAGGGATTGTGGAAGAGGAAAGAAAGACAGCGTTAGACCACCTGTCGCCCAGAGGGCTGCTGGAATTAGTTGGTTTCAGAATTGGTGGGGCCTCAGTCCGTCAATAAGGTGTCGAAAAATGATCTGCTCCCGATGTATGGGGGGGTCTAGAAACCTATCGCGATTACTGCTGGTGTCGTGTCGTTGCCATCCGTTGTTGTTGCTGCGAATGCCGCGATCAGGCCGGCAACCCCCTCTCACGGATCGTGCCCTTTTGGTGAGATTCATCTACGGTCCCAGCGGTGGCGTGTTTGCGTTCGTCTGCACTCCCGTGGCCACGGAGGCCTCTAAAACATCTGGGAAGCACAAAGACAAACTCCGCGGCCCAAGTGGTGTATAAAGTGTCAGGACGACGGCAATGTGCGAGAGTACCCGACCAAACGCCCCACCAACATTTTACACACCAAGCAGGCCACAGGAAGCTAGACCGTGAACCCCTGGAAACTTCGGTTTCGCCGAGGAGACTGAGGTTTCGCTGACGGCACCGCGTTTCCAGAGCGGTGCTCGAAGCGCAAGCTTCCTGATGCCCAGGCAAAAGAGCTTCGAGAGGGGTGGGGTGGGGGGCGCTGGCCCTCTTCAGACGAAGGGGAGCGGGGGCCAGGCGGGGTCGCTCTGCGCCGCCCACCTCCCCTGGCGCTGCCCCACAGCATGCCTGGCCTGGTTCTCAAGGTGCCTGAACAGTTGCGGCCTCGGCCGCGCCTGTCAACACGCGCCCTGGATGTGGCGTATGGGATTCGTGCCCTCTGTCGGCAACTGCCCCAACGCCAGTGAGGCTCACGCAATCCAGAACACGAATCGCACCGAACAGGTCGGTGTATACATACTCTCCCCCCAACTCTCGCGTCTATCCGCTTACCACGGTTCGGTTCCTTCTGGGCGCTTCCTGGTAGCAATGCCGGCTCTCGCGCATCCGCTGATTTTGCGTGTTGACCCCCGTCGCGAGGGCATGTGCCTCAAGGACACAGCCCAGCGGCAAGGCCGGCAGTCTTGCACACTCTCGCCTCTATCCGTTTACCATGGTTCGTCTCTTTCTGGACGCGGCTTGGCGGTCATGCTGGCTTTCGCGCATCCACAGATTCTGCGCGCTTTCCCCCATCGCGAGGCCGTTGCCTCAAGAACAAAGCCTGCGGTGAGGCCGGCGGCCCCGCACACATCCATATTCTTTTGGAAGCTGCCTGGCAGCAGTGCCAGCTTACGCGCACCCACACCTTCCGCACGTTTACTCCCGTCGCGAAGCAGTTGCCTCAAGGACTCAGCCCGGCGGCAAGGACGGCGGTCCTGCACAATTTCGCGTCTATCAGGTTACCACGTGTCGTCTGTGTCTGGATGATGGGACGGCGAGGAAGGCAAAAGGAGGGAGCATGAGACGGGGTGGTGCACTGCACCATCGATGAAGCATCCGGAGTTCATTATGATAACCCACGCTTTCTGTTACACCTACCCTGCCGCTTCTATGGGGTTCTGGCGCGTGCTTCACGTCCATATTTGATCAATGAATCCTCTAACGCGCTCGCTGCCCACCAATGTCCAAGTGCACCGATCACACTTTCTCTTCACACATCCCCTAATTTACGAGGGCATGAGTGCCTGGGAGCAGTTTTTCCTCAACGATGATAATCTACGCTCTAGATCTTCCTTGTGGGCCATCTTGTGACGGACTTGGGGTCCTCATGGAACCCTCCGGAGGTTTTCCTGCTAGTCTGGCAGGCTCCAATGTGAAGATCGACGCCGTTGATTTCTTTTTGGGTCATCCCGTGACCGCCTTGAGGGCCCTCTTGAGACCCTCTTGCGGCTTTCCTGCGACTCTGGCAGATTCCTAGCCCAGGACGACCTCGTTCCGTGCGGTCTGGACCACGATGACCTCAGCCCGTTCGCACCATCGGGCCACCATGCCCTACAGGGTGGCGATTCCATCAAACTGGGCCCACTGACGGGGTTAAGGCGCCCCAGGGCCATTTTACCTGAAGTTCTGGCTCTCCTCCTCCTCCTCCTCCTCTTCCTTCTCCTGCTTTCGCCTCCTCCTCCTCCTCCTCCTCCTCCTCCTCCTTCTCCTCCTCCTCCTCCTCCTCCTCCTCACCCATCGCCGCAGCCTTCGTCTAGATCCCCCCCCCCTGCCCCTCGTCCGCCGGCCCCTCCACCCGCCTGCCTCTGTGAGCCGCTCAGCGCCGCCCCGGCCCTCCAGCTGCCCGCGCCCCCATCCTCGGCCCCCCCCCCCGTCCCCACGCCGGGCCGCGCTCAGCCGCCCAGCGGTCACCAGGAGCGCGCGCTCTTGCGACCGAGCCCGCACGAGGGTGGGTGCGAGAGGGGAGGGGAGGGAGACGAGGGGGTTGCAGCGGGACGGAGCTCATATCCACGAGGGCGTGACGAAGGCGGATGCGGGAGAGGGAGGGGGAGACGGGAGGGGGGGGGACGGCATGGGGGGGTGAGGGGGGCGGGAAGGAGGGGAGGAGGAGGGGGCGAAGGAGGAGGAAGAGGACGAGGAGGAGGGGGGATGATGATGAGGAAGAGGGGGAGGAGGAGGGAGAGAAGGTTGAGAAGGAAGGGGAGGAGGAGGAGAAGGAGGAGGTTGAGAAGGACGACGAGGAGGAGGAGGCGAGGTAGGAGGAACCTGGCAGGAGGGTTGAGGAGCATGAGGAGGTGGAGGAGGAGAACGAGGAGTAGGAACCAGCGATCAGGAGAAAGAGGAGGGGGATGGTAGCGGCGATGATGATGGTGGTGGTGATTCTGATGATACGAGTGTGATGATGGTGGTGATGGTGGTGATGTCCATAATGATGTGGTGAGATGGTATTAGATGAGACTAGATAAGATGCGATGGTGTGAGATGAGATGGGAGGAGGTGTGAGGAGACGGGATGGAATCGGACGAGATGAGATGATATTAGGATGACGGTGACGGGGATGAGACGGAGGAAGAGGTGGACGGAACAGTGCGCAGCAGAAGATGAACGATAGGGACGTGGTTGAGAAGGGCGAGGAGTGGAGAGGGGGGGAGGATCAGGGTGAGGAGAAAATGAAGGCGGAGACTGGGAGGACGAGGGAAATGTGGAGGAGAGGGAGGAGCATTGGGGGGATAGTGGGCCACTATCTCCCCCCATCGCCCTCTCCCTTCACATGTAGTCCTATTCTTGCGTCACCTCTCTCTCTCTCGCGTTCTCCCTCTCTCGCGCTTTCTAGTTTCTCTGTTGGTGCCGAGTTGGGCTCAGCTGATGCTCCTGTCTTCATAGCGAATTTGCTGAAACCACTGCTGCGTCTGAGCGTCAAAAGGACAGGGACAACGGGAGGGATGTGGGGGGGAGCTGGAGCGGAAGGGAGTGTGGATGGGGGAGGAGGAGGTAGCGCTTCGAGATAGGACGCGGCAGTCCAGGGCACCAGGGCGCACAGGCTCCTACCTGCCGTTGTGGCGGCGGGCCGCGTAGCCGTCGAAAAGAAAAGAAGGTTAGCCAACCACTATTGCACTTGGGATCCCATGTGAGGCACACGATCGCCGTGTGGCACGTGAACTTTGCAGCCGAAGCGCCCTGACTAGCGCAGAAGCAGCGAAGCCGCAGTGCTAGAATGGGGCGCGCAATCCCGAGGCCCGCGCCAGGCAATCGAGTTGGCCAGCGGAAACTAAACAGAAGGTCCGCTAGTCTGCGCAAAGATTTGGCGAAACTGCGGCCACCGCCCAGTAAGCTCATGGTGGAAACCGAGGAACGGGGCTTCTAAGGAGGCACCGTCCTTCGCGCCGCCGTCAGCACCGACGCCGACGATGACGATGACAGCGCTTGCTCCCTGACCTGAGAGCCAGCCGGGCACTAGCCGCCGCCTGGCCAGTACACGGGGTGGCTGCGGCAGCGGCCGCCGCCGGCCACGGGATGTGCTCCTGGGCAGGCGGGCCAGCCATCGGTGGAGAAGCGAGGCGGTTGCTCACGAGGCCGCCGAGGCTCGCGTGGCACCTGTCGCGCACGAGGCGCACGGTGCACGGGGGCGGGCGCGGGCCCGGGGTGCCTGGGGTTTTGCTGGGGAGCGCGTGCCCTGGGTGGCGGGAGCGTCTGCCGGCGCGGTGCCAGGCGGCGCTTTCGGAGGGCGAGCTGTCCCGCGCGAGTGGCAGCGCGGCGGCGTTTGAACGCCTAGCTGCGCAACGCATCGCGCAGCTCCCAAAGGTCCCAGATTCTCAGATTCAGGCTTTGGCTGCGCATCGCGCGCTCGTGTCCGCACGTCATGAAAAACGCATGGGGGGCCCGTGGCGCACAGCATGGGCAGACACTGCCCCGCGAGGGAAGCAGTCCGATGCTCAGCACGGGGCCCGCGGGGCCCAGGCGACTTCCGAGATGCTCTGCCTTTAGGGGCTCCGTCTAGCCCAGCACGCTCCTGGAAGTGCAAGTGGCCACGATAACAACGATAACAACGATAACAACGACAACGATAACAACGATAACAACGATAACAACGATAACAACGATCAACAATAACGATAACAACGACAACAACGAGAACAACGAGAACAACGATCCGGGGGCGGAGCCCGGCCTCACGCCGATAGGGGAGCCCGAGCCGTCCGGGCGGCGCGGCGCCGTGTCGGCTCCACCCGGCACGCCCACCCGGGCAGGAGCCAGATGTTCTGGATTGCCCCCAAAAAAAAAACCCAAGGATTGCAAAAAAAACCAGGAATGGCGGATTGCAGAACAAAAACATTTTTTTGTTTGCAATCCTTCGTTCTGGATTGCAAAAAAGCCCAAGGATTGCAAAAAAAACCAAGGATTGGCGGATTGCAGAAAAAAACAGGGTTTTGTTTGCAATCCTTCGTTCTGGATTGCCAAAAAAAAGCCCAGGGTTGCTTTGCAATCCTTCGTGTTGGCTCCACCCGGCACGCCCACCCCGGCAAGAGCCAGATGTTCTGGAGAGCTCCGCTTCCCAGAAGCCCGCGACGACGGCACGCTTGGCACCAGGGTGCTGTGCTTCGCGAGTTCCCTGTGCATCCCTTTCCCCCCTCTCCAAAATATTGCGCTAAAACAAAAAAACACTTGGCACCAGGGTCTGCACAGGCCTCTCGAACATCTGGAATGTTCTGCGTTTGGGGTTTGGGGTATCTCCGGGGGGGGGGGCCGTGGGCCTGTGGCGAAGGGACTCAGGCTCTTCACCGACCTTTTTCTGGCCGAGCTTCGACTGTAAGAGGTCTCGGTGCTAACGGGGTCAGGCACTGGCTCTCCGCTGATCCAGGTGTGGGAGCCATGTGGAGCCGACTTGCCGAAACAGGGGACTGTCGTCATGATCGATTCTTGGGGGAACAACCAGGTTTGGGAATCAATTTTCACTGATACTGGCTAGGGGCTAGGGCCACGCCACGGCCCTGGATCAGAATTGGCGTGCAGTGGGCACATCACAGACGAAATTGGTTCGCTAGCTGATGGCTCACAGAAGTTCGTTGACCCCAGACGCCCTGCGGATTCAGAAAACGTGTAACACGTTGGGAGATTTGCAGAACGATAGCACGTGTGCCCCTAGATTCTTGTCAAGCAAAAATGGTGTTGAATCTGGCTAGTGGGGATGCTGTCCTGGCTGGGTCTGGTGATGGTGTTTGGCCTCTCTTGATTGTGTGTTTTGTTTCTCTCTCTCTCTCTCTCTTTCTGTTTTCTCTCTCTCTCTCTCTTTATCTCTCTTGTTTTCTCTCTCGCTCTCTTGTTTTCTCTCTCTCTCTCTCTCTTGTCTTCTCTCTCTCTCTCTCTCTTTATGTTTCTGTGTTGCCTCCTTCCTCATATTGCTTCCGCCCTGGAGCCGCGCAGGTACACCTCGCGCTTCTCCTGCCCTCGCTGGGCCTCTCAGGAAATGGGAGCTTCGCCTACAGCGGGTCTCGTGAGGCCCTTCTCCCATCCCGTCTCCTCCTCCTCCTCCTCCTCCTCCTCCTCTTCCTCCTCCCCTCCCCTCACTCCTCCTCGTTCTGCCTGGGTCCAAAGGAAGCCCCAATGGCGCTTGCATTCGCGGCTTCGGCGGCCACGGCCTTCATCCCAGGCGGGTCACAGATGAAAAGGAGCAGCAGCAGCAGCAGCAGCAGGAGGGCGTCAGTGGAGGTCCGGCCGAGGCAAAGGCGGCCCCTTCTGCCATTTCCTCCATCCTTTTTCCGCCTCCTCCCTCCTTTTTCCTCCTCCCCCCTCCTCCCTCCTCCCCCTCCTCCTTCTCCTCCTCCTCCTTCTCCTCCTCCTCCTCCTCCTCCTCCTCGTCCTCGGGGTATCCTGGAGATTTCCGGCCGCCACAGCTGGCTCCGCGTCGAGAGACTTGCCAGGAGGACACCCTGGAGGGGTCTTGGCGGCGAGAGCCGATGTTGCGCGGGTCTGGGCTCGGCCGGAGCGCCTCCGTTGTCTCAACCGGCCGAGGAGGCTACAGGCGAAAACGATGAGGATGGCTTATCTGCACGAGCGAAATGGGTACGGAAAGAATGGGTACGATGCCCAACAGCGGATCTTGTTCATCTTGAACAGGACTCGCTGTCCGCACCGCCGCGGCCTGTGTCCATTCGAGACAGGAGGCCGCCTGCCCAACAGCGGCCGCTGTTGGTTTGGGACAACAGTTGTTGTTGGGCATTGTACCCTTTTTTTCCGTGCCCATTTCGGGCGTCCAAAAGGATGGCTTAGCCTTCCCAAGGGTACTCCTGCATCCTTGCCTCTTCGGTCCTCCTCTCGGTGGCCAGCCCCGCTTCAAGAGCTTCGACAAGGGCGTCCAAGCGGCATCATCGTCGTGTGTGCGTCTGGTGGCTTTTTGTTGCACGTTCCCCGGCGCATCCGCGGGGGGGCCAAGAGCACAACCGCGCTCCCGCGCGTCGCGGGCATCAGCCGGAGGGGCGCCCTGCCTCTAGGGTCAGGCCCCGACACCCAAACAAAGATTCACCAGGATATTGGCAAGTCGGGGAAACACGACGGACACCCTTTCCTGCAAGGTCAGATTTGATCGTCCAGTGCGTGTCTTGGGTTCGGGGGGCTGCACTGCAGGATTCGGGGCTTTGCAGGCTTGGCAAGCTTTCAGGGCCCTTGTCCGGGTTTCTTCCAGGAATGTTGCAGTGCAGTGTTTGGTCGGTGCCCCCGTCTGGAAAAAAGCGGTTTCGAGGGATACCCGATGTTTTGGCCTGGCGTGTCCGGGTTGGCGGGCCTTGACGCAGAGGCAGCGCGATGGCGCGAACAGGACCGTGCGGCGCGAAGCGTGGGGACGCGATGTGCGAAGGTAAATGGGCCCGGGGGGACACGAACAAATCGGCACAGATCCCAAGTTTCCCCCTGCTTTTTCCATGCGTTCTAGGTTTCCCTCTTCCCCTCCGTCTCCCATACTGTTCCATATTGTCACGGGAATCGACGTCTTCGTGCGTGTGTGTGTGATTGTTTCTCCCTCCCGAGAAGGTTAAGGGTGGCCTGGGTTCTGTGCCCTCGCAGGCCTCCAGCGCCTCCAGAAGGCTGCAGGGACCTCGTGGGCACCTCGGGGGGCCTCACAGACCTCTCGGCACCTGCGGAGGCGTCTGGGGAGGAAGGGGAGGAGCAAGAGGAGAAGGAGCAAGAGGAGGAGCACGAGGAGCTGGAGGATGAGGACGACGTGGAAGAGGAGGCAGAGAAGGATGAGGCCGAAAGTCAGCCTCTCCGACGTGTCCCGAGATGTTTTCTATTCAGCCGCATGCATGGAGGGAGGTGCAGAAGGAGGAGGAGAAGGAGGAGGAGGAGGAGGAGGACGACGACGACGACGAAGAGGAAGAGGAAGCGGAATAGGAAAAGGTGGAGAACGACGAGGAGAAGGAAAGGGAGAAGGAGAAGGAGGATGAGTGAGGGCGGGGAAGAGGAGGATGACAAGAAGGAAGAACATAGAGGACGAGGAGGAGGAGGAGGAGGAGGAGGAGGAAGAGCGGCAGCAGCAGGAGGAGGAGGAGCAGGAGGAGTAATTAGGAGGATCAGGAGGAGCAGGGCTTTAGGGCTCCTTGGATTGTCGGCTGTCCTACATGGCTTCAGCTGGTGGCTCTATAGGGATATGTGGGGGTCGGGCTGCTCCTCCTCCCGCCTCTCTCATCGTCCTTCATCCCCGTCCCTCCTGCTCCTCATCCCTCCTCCACCCTCCGCCGATTCTTGCCGAAGGCCAGCCCTCCAAAGTATCCCTGGCCAATTTAAGCCTCCCAACCGCATGCATCGTGGGAGGTAGGAGGATGTAGCAGGGAAGAGATGAGAGGTGGAAGGGGGAGGAGGAGCAGAAGGAGGATTGGGTACGAAGAGCATGGGTAGGGGTAGAGGTCAAGGCTGCCAGCTTGAACGAGTCAGCGGACCTCGCCTACTCCGACTATCTTCCTGATCAGATAAAATCGCTGGCGCGCGCCAGCTGGCGCGTGCGTGCACTGAAACAACTGGCAATACCAATGGGCTCATCCAAGACAAATGAGCACTTGAACGCGATGTCGCTGCTGCAAACTGCAGGGGGGTACCCATGCATTGCGCGTCGCCAGAAAGCTGTATAAGGCGAAGAATCACGACTGGGAGCCCGATGGAACCCATCTTTTTGCAGCGTGTTCGAGCCAGATCGATCTGTGAGGGTCCCGGGGCCCGATGGCCGGGGGAGATCGCCCGTGCTGAAAAAGTGCGACGCCAGGGCTCTCCTCCCACGCAGAGGCCGAGCGCCCCAGCGCCCAGAGAACTCGGCGAGGTCTCGCTCGTGCGTTTTGTTCTTGGCTCTCCGTGGCGAGTGGCGGTGGCACCTTGAGATGGTGCGGTGAACGGGCCACGGCTCACCCACGCTGCCCCCACAGACAGGGGAAAGTTCATGCTCCGACTGAGACGTCATGACCCACGTGTTGGAATTGGCTCGTGTTTCGACAGTTTCCGGACAGGTTTCTGAGAGCCCCAGCGGTTCCACTCGATTCCTCCTGTTGCGCTTCTTCGCGGAGCGATCTTCCAGTGCCCTGCGCTGACTAACACGTGCGTTATCGCCATGGCCGTTGCCGCGTCGGAAACGCAGACGCTACTGAGGTTCGTTCGGGAACAACGGCGTGATCGAGCCAAAAAAGCACCAGTTCGAGCAACAATGGCTCTGGAATCTGGCTTTCCCATGCTTTCGAATGCCCAACGGATGGCAAACACATCGAAAACCTGAATTCCCCCTTGTCAGTCAGGGACCCGCTGGCGGGCTGGCCGCAGGGCTCGGCGCGTTCCGCTCCGCTGCGCTGCGCTCCGCTCCTCCCTCCCCTGGCGTCGCTCGGATGCCGGGGAGGGGGGAAACAAGGAAGAAAAATTAGGTTGCAAATCTCAGAGGATCCAGATGCCCCGATACATTTGTGGGCCGTGTTGGGCTTCCTGGAGCGACTGAGTCGCCACGGCGGGATCCGCTTCGAGGTGGATGGTTGAGGGGACAGGAAAAGAAGGAGGGACCAAGGCCTCCAACACATCGACAACCATGGAGAACGGTCGGGGATTCGCTGCCCTGGGCCTCTGGAGAAAGCTGGCCCTGGGGATGGGGTCGATCGGTCAAATCGCCATCGTGCCGCTTGGGGTAGGGGTCCTCTTCGTTCCTCTTCGGACCTTCCCTTCTTCCTGGAGAGTCGGGGATCGACCTGGACGGGGTTCATGGATGTGTCCGAGGGCCAGAGACGTCAGGAGACATGTGGAGACTTCTCATTACCCCTCGGGGGATACGAGTCAGAGAACGAAGGGGGATTCGGCAATGGGCCGGGATCATGGCCAGCGAGAGCACCATGCAGCCGAGCCTGTTGCAAAGCGCACCAGGGTGTAAGAAGTATGAATAGGAGGCGGAGGGGGAGGAGGCAGGAGCTCAAGCGAGACTCCCCGCTGCGACACGCTTGAACGCAGTTGGCCTGCCGTGCAGGCGAGCACGACCGCATGCAAGCGCTGTTCGCGTATTATCCTTCCGCGTCGCTGTCATCGTCGCGTCGCTGTGGTCGCGTCCCGCCCAGATGTCATCGTCTCCCCGTCGCTGTCCTCCATAGCTTGTTTTGGTTCGGCGAAGAAGGACCCCTCTTGCCCGTCGCTGGCTTTCCTCGGCGAAGTCATACTCTGGATAATGCTCGCTATGCTCCGCCAGCACTTCGTGAGCCCGCAGGACGACAACGTGGAGGAGCCGAAGTGTACGAACAAGTGCGCCGCCACTCAAGTCACTCGCTCACTCCTCTGTCCAGAGAAGACACACCGGCAGTCGGTGGTGGACTCCTTTGTCAAGAAGGCTGTGAGGGGGCGCCCCTCCACGCACATCGACAATCAGACAGGTGGCCGGACGGAGTCGCTGTACCACATCGACAAGGGCTTGAGGCACTTCACGCTCTCGGCAAAGGACGATGGCAGGATAATCGCAGAGTGCCCGATCGAAGAGATCCAGGATATTTACGTGCTCGACGACGGCGAGAACTGCCTCCCTCCAGAGGTGGTGCGCCAGGTGGGCCCGCACGAGCGGGACTGCGTGCTCATGGTCGTCCACGGCCATCTTCCTGATCGCGCACGGTCGCTCACGAGGAAGTACGCCTCTTGTTTTTGCATTGTGGAGGAATCGCGGGAGGGGCGCGACGTGTTCCTCGAGAGCATGCGGGTGTCCAGCATCTACGCACAGCATTCACCAGTTGTTTCACCAGCTGTGTCACCATGTCGCCAGAACCGCGCGTCACAGTGAGGGAAGTCGAAGCGCCAGCCATTTGACAGCGCCGGTGTTTTATGTTTGGGCGCCTGGGAGGGCGGAGGAGGGCCGTGGAAGCGTGATCAAGCATTGTATTCTGATCCTCGCTGCCGGTCTTTCTTGTGGGAAGCTGAGCCACTTTAATGTGGACCTAGCAGCGCATGTTGCCAGGAAATCACCGGTGCTTGGGACCCCGCGCCAGCTCCTCCTGTCGCCGAGAAACGGTTCAGACGACAGCCCCAGCCACTTCCAGGTAAAGAGTCAATCACCGCAGTGAGGGCGCATGGTTTTATCAAGGCTGCCCTTGCATTCTTGTCTTTTCTGCCCATTCTTTGTGGATTCTCATTACTGACTCTAGGGGACACTCTCAAGAGATATGGGCTGTTATGGACGTAAGAGTTCTTGCACACATGCTTTGTATTATTATTCCTGTGTTTGACTCTCCGTCTGGCGTGGGCCAGGAGGAAGGAGGAGGGAGGAGGGAGCAGAAAGCTGGAGAAGAGGAGAGAGGATACAAGCTAGGTGCGCTCGTGCCAAATCTGGCATCCTACCCCTACCCATTGCGCTGGAACCTTTCTACCCGCAGGCTGGAGGGTCCTAGATGACCTTGAAACTTACAATGGCCCCATCTTGCAATGCACAGTCAGAGAGGGAGGGGCTTTGTACACTGGACGAGGAGGAGGAGACGGATGAGCAGGAGGAGGAGCAGGAGAGTGAGGAAGAAGGCGGAGGAGTGGCAGCAGCAGCAGCAGGAGGAGCAGCAGGAGCAGGAGGGCCGGGGGAAGTCGCAGGAGCCACGAGGAGGATCGCAGCGGACCCAAAAATGCAACCCGCGCTCGGGCGAGAGCGCGAGGCTGAACGACGGGAGCCAGGTGCCCATCCCGAAATGCGGCCACCGCTGCAGCGGAAGCATCGCATGCTGAAGCTCCGACGCCGGCAAAACCAAAAAAACACGTGGAATTCTGCGCGGGAGGAAGTGTGCGGGAAGGGTCGGGGGGCGCCCACGGGCACAACACAGCATCCGGTGAGAGAGGCGAGCAGCGCTCGCATTGAACAATTGCGCAGCGGGGAGGAGCAGTGGTGGATCTAAACGGTGTTTTGGCGATTTCGTGGGCCAGTTTCGTTCCGATTTCGTTTTGCAGCAAAGGCGAGTTGAAGACAAAACGAGGCGAAACGAAACAAAACGGAAACGAAAAACTCTGTTTAGGTCGAGCACTGGGGAGGAGGGGGGAGTTGTCAAGAGTTGCTGCCGCGTTGGACCCTGCCCCCGGGAGGCCCCCGGAGGCCCAACAGAGGTCCAACAGAGGCCCAAAATCCGCTGAAAGCCTCCACTGTCGACCCTCGAGGGTCGGGCAACACATGGCAGGCAGCAGGAGCAGGGAGGAGGAGTTTCAAGGTCTAGGGCTCCCGCTCTCCGAACCAGTTCTCGCTTGCAGGGCGGGCTCCGCAGGTTCGCTGCCTGGTCCGATGGATCGGACGGACGCCAGGCATTTCTCTCCGTGCCCTCCTTCCTCTTCTTCCTCCTCCTCCCTTCCTCCTCCTCCTGCTTTCTTCCTCCTCCTCCTCATCAACATCATCATCCTCATCATGTCATCATCATCATCATCATCATCATCATCATCATCATCATCATCATCATCATCATCATCCGCATCCGCATCCGCATCATCATCATCAAAATCAGAATCATCATCTTAATCATCAGCATCATCATGTAGTCGTCATCATCAGCAGCATCATCAGCAGCATAATCATCCTTTCTCCTCATCCTCCTCCTCCTCCTCCACTTCCTCCTCCTGCTCGTCCTCCTCCTCCTCCTCCTCCGCCTCTCCCTCCTCATCCTTCTCCTTTCTCCACAGCCGATGATCGGGCCGAACGAAAGGGGGGGATAGGGAAAGGGGGGGTTACGAAATCTGCTGCATGCAGCTGGTTTCGACTCCGCCGCCGGGCCCATTCCTCCATACATGGGCGCCTCCCGGCTCCGGGGGGCGCCGGGAAAATCAGCTACGTGAGTTGATTCTCAAACCCCCCCTTTGCTATCCCCCCCTTTCGCCCGGCCCGAGATGAGCGCGCCACCCACAGGGCGCGCCCCGCGCCCGACGCGCGCGGGCGCGGCCGGGGCCGGGGCGGCCCACATTCACGAAAACCGCCTGAGGCCGCGGAGGGGGAGGAGGGGAGGACCGTAGATGCGGTACATACCGTCGACGTAGTATCTTGTCGGTAGCGAAGTACACGGGGTACATTGTCGGTAATGCACAGGATGCCTCAGATTATGCATACAGCGCTGCATGGGTAGACGTAGCATCTTGTGTGTAAGATGTACATACACGCCCTTGTCCGTATCGCAGTAGTAAGTTGTGATATTATTCTGCTTCAGGCAGGCCATGGTCGCCATAATTCCCAGCGTCGTCGCTTACCAGGTCGGAGTAGTAAGTTTTCCATCTGTCTTCGTTTGAGTAGGTGTTGTCCTTCTCGCTCGTTTCCTCGTGTTCCTCGTCGCTCTCGTTCTGTGGCGGGGATAGGCATGGGTCGCTTTCTCATGTACATCCGATTATGGTGTGCCTCGTGTGGTCGCGGTCAAACAAGAGCGCTCTGATGGCTCCTGAGGGGCCCAGCACGCGGACCATCGCGTCTCCTTCCTCGTAGTGGTGGCCAACGCTTATGTCTACGGGTACCATCGTGTCGTGGGGCTTGTTGTGCGTGGGGCTCGTGAGTCTGGATACGGAGCTGATGGCGAAAGCCTCTGTGATTGCCTCCCCCTCGGCGATCATGGCCCTTAGGAAGTCCAGCCCCCGTAGCGCGGCGTACATGATGAAGATGGGCTCGTCCTGCTCGTCGCTGTCTTCGTCCTCCTGTTGTGGCCCTCGTAGCTCAGCAGGTGGCTCTCGGAATCCTGGTCGCGGCCCTCGTAGCTCGGCTTGTTGCCCTTGTAGTTTGGTTGGTGGTTCTCGTAGCTGTGCCGGGGCTCTAGAGGCTCAGCTCGTGGACCTTGTAGTTCAGCTTGTGGCGCTGGTAGCTCTGCTGGAAGCCCTTGCTGGTCAGCTCGTGTCCCGCGTAATTCAGCTTGTGGCCTTTGTAGCCTTACTGGTGGCCCTCGTAGTCCAGCTGGTGGACCTTGTGGCCCGGCTTGTGGTCCTCGTAGCTCGGCTTGCCGACCTCGAAATTCAGCTTGTGGCCCTCGCAGCCCTGCAGGTGGCTCTGGAAGCTCTGCTGGTGGCGCGGGTAGCCCCGCTGGTGGCTGCCGTAGCTCTGCTTGAGACCTGCGCAGCTGAGCAGGTGGTCCTCGCAGCTGAGATGGTGGCCCTCGTAGCTCGGCAGGTGGTCCCGGTACCTCAGCTGGTGGCTGCTGTAGCTCTGCGCGCGGCCATCGTAGCTCAGCGTGTGGTCCCCCTAGCTCAGCCGGTGGCTCTCGGAGTCCAGATCGCGGCCCTGGTAGCTCGGCGTGTTGCCCCTGTATTTCAGCTGGTGGATCTCGTAGCTGTGTCGGGGGCGTTCAAGGCTCTGGTCGTGGACCTTGTAGTTCAGCTGGTTGCATTGACAGCTCTGCTGGAGGACTTCGTTGCGGTCTCCGTAGCTCAGCTTGTGGTCTCCGTAGCTCCTCTGGTGGCCCTAGTATTTCAGCTGGTGGTCCTCGTAGCCCAGCCTGCGGACCTCGAAGCTCAGCTGGCACGGCCCTGGTAGTCCTGTTGGTGGCTCTGGTAGTTGTGCTGGTGGTGTTGGTAGCTTAGCAGGTGGCTCACGTAGCACTGCCGGTGGTCCTCGTAGCACAGCCGGTGGTCCTCCTAGCCTAGCAGGTGGTCCTCTTAGCTCAGCTGGTGGTTCTCGTGGCTCCGCAGGTGGCCCTGGTAGCCCAGCTGGTGGCACTCGTGGCTCTGCGCGCGGCCCCCGTAGCACAGGTCGTGGTCCCCGGAGCTCAGCTGGTGGCTCTTGAAGCTCATTTGGTGCCCCTTTCGGCTCTGCGCATTGCCTTGGAAGTTCGGCAAGTAGTCCTTGTAGCTCTGCTGATGGCCCTTGCAGCTCTGTAGCTGTATCCTGAGCGTCCTTGTCCTCCTGAGCCTCCCAGCCCTCATCTGCCTTACTGGCCTCTTGGGCCTTCCGTGACTTGTACCAATGGTCCCCGGCGGCGCAGTTGCACAGGGACTCGTAGTTCTGGCAGTTCTGGGAGAAATCGTAGTCCTTGTGGTCGTCGTAGCACTGGTAGGCGTATTTGCTCTGGGGGGTGCTGTAGTTGTCACGCTGGCTCCAGTATCTGAGGAAGGAGTCGCCAGGTCGCCCCAGCACTGTATTTTCTCGCCTGGGGAGACGATCGTGGTCTGGTTTGGCTTGAAGATGGCTGCGGCTGGGTTCAAGCCGCCGCTCTTGCTGTTGTACTTGCCGTCGATCTTGGTGGCGTGCTTGGTGTAGTAGTGTTGGTGGTTCTCGTACTTGGGCTGCCTGTTACGCAGCTCGTCCTCGGGCTGCATATTGCGCAGCTCGTCCCGTCCTGTAGTTGACGCCATCATGAAGGCGGTCGTAGCGATGATCATGATGTCGTTGAGGTGTGGTTGTAGCCCATGTCAGGCGAGGTAGCCTGGTCTCGCGAGAGTCGCATCTGTTCGTGCTCCTCTATGCGTGTATGGTCTCGGCATACTCGCCGGAGGGTCTCCACCAAGGTAGGTAGGCCTCGTGGCCATCGGCTGCTGTTGCAGATGTCCGAATTGTAGTTCAACAGCTGGTGGATGGTCACCCTCTCCTGGATGTTCACCCGCAGGTGGCTGCTCACCCCCTCCCGGGTATTCACTTTCTCCTGGTACGCGCGCCGCCGACCGCGGTCGGCGCGCTGAAGCCGGCCCCCCCAGGGGCGCGTTCGCGGCCAGGCGCGGCGCCCAGGGGCGATTGCGGGGGATAGAGTTCCTGCAAGTGGCATTCCTCTCCTCCTCCTCCTCCTCCTCCTCCTTCTCCTCCTCCTCCTCCTGCGGCAGCTCATCCTGCTTCTCACCTTGGCATTGCAGGCTGCCATACATATCGGCTCGACCGAGCCCTTCATATCGCTCGTCGAGCCCAGCTCCGAGCACTTCATATCGCCCGCCGAGACCTGCTCCGAGCACTTCATATCGCCCGTCGAGCCCAGCTCCGAGCACCTCATATCCGACGCCGAGCTGTGCTCCGCGTCCCAGGCCTCCGCCGTCGAGCCCAGCTCCGAGCGCGTCATCCCCGCCGTGAACGTTGCCCGTCTCGAGTTCTGCCGCCAGCATCTCCGCCAACCACGTATTGGCATCGCAGCCGCCCTGGACATTGGACAGCTGTACAACAGCCGCTCATTGGACCTGCCCTACCGTCCGCTACAATGTCGTCAAGCAGTGATGAGAGATCGACGTCCCGCAGCGCTCCGACACGCAGAAGGAAAGAACGTCGCCGTGGACGCCAAGACAAAGATCGAGATGACAAATGTTCCCGCGCCTCAGCTGCCAAGGTTACACTCGACGTCATGGGAGAAGCTGGCGTCGCATCGCAACTCGTACGTGCTTCAGGGAGAGCCTCGGCGCCACCTTCACGTCCTGGTCGCTCGTCTGCGCGCCCGTCTACTCCGCCAACGTTTGCGATGGATGCCGACGACCTTCTACACCGCGGTGACGTCGCTTGCCACGCAGCGGCTGCCCCCGTTCAAGCTCGCGATGGACAAGGGAATGCTCCGCCCTCCCAACCTCTTGCAGTCGAGGCAGCTCCAGCCGCTGGAGGACACCTACATGCAGACCCACTGGCTGGAGATCGTGACCCTTGGCGTGGCCAACACACCGCTGGACGCACGTCCGCCGTCGGCACCGCCGCCGTCCCTCATGGTTGGGACATGCCAGCCTCAGTCGAAGCTGCTGGAGGTACTGCCACGCCTGGATCGATCCCAAGCATCTCAGGCTTGCCTCCTGATGTCGAAGCTGCTCTTCAACAAGTCATGCAGACTCAAGTCGAACACGCTGCCGCCACCTTCCAAGCCCAGGCCAACGCTCTTCTCAATGAATCACGCGAAAGCTTTCGCCAAATTCTCGCACAACAAGTCGTTGCTACCGAACGCCGAGTGGATGTTCTACATGACGCCGTCGCACGCACCCGCCGTGAACAAGACCGACAAGCCGACGAGCAGAGAAAGATGTGGCAGCAGATCGGCCAGATGCGTGACACGCTCGCGCTCGCTGAAGCTCAGGCGCCCATCACGGACCTCACCAAGCTTGCTGACCGGGACCGCGCCCCCGACCCGACCATCATCCCCACCGGCTGCCAGCGCCTCATCGCGCCCGACACTCTGCTCAACGACCTGCAGGAGTGGATCGCCTCCGCCAACGTTGACCGCAACGCCGTGGAGTTGCTGGGGGACGAGCCGTCCAGACGCTTCCTTCTTCAAGTCAAAGGAGATCGCGCAGCCGCGATCCCGCGAGCTCTCGCTCTTCCACGTGCCCTACGAGATCCCGCTGGCAGGTGGAAGCGCTTTGTTTCCACCGACGCGACAGGTGCCCGAGTGGATATCTACCTCAATCCCGACAAGTCTCCCAAGCAGACCCGCACCGAGATCCAGTGCAAGAAGCTCCTGCAACCCCTGACCTCCAGCGTCTTGAGTTTTTCAAGACGCCTGATTTGTCTTGAGTTTTTTGTTTCATTAGATATCGAAGAACTTTTAAGCTTGTCTCGATTTTTGTTTGGTGGCCATCGTCCGTCTTGAGTTTTTTCTATGTCTTGAGTTTTGTTTAGACGTCTTGAGTTTTGTTTGGATGCCTCGAGTCTTGTTTTTGGTCCAGCGAAGACAATTGTGGGCCGCACCCTGATGACACGTCGCTCACGTATCGGCTGGTTTTCAATGTGCAACGCGCGCGCGCACGCGCGCTTCGCGATGTAATAGTTGTCCTATAACCCGCATTCATATAGCTCCCTCTTCTGATCTGCGAAATGATTTTTTTATGTGGTTTTCCCGATTGGGCTTCTGAGTTCACATCGCGCAAACTCTATAGAGCTTAACTAAAGCGCCGCGACGCAGATGACCGACGCGCGCGCGCTCCGCTGTAATGCGTTTCTTATAATCCACATTCATATAATTCCGCCTTCTGATCTGAGAATGAAATTTTACATTGGGTTTGCCCGATGGGGTTTCTGAGCTAACAGCGCCCAAACTCTATATAACTTAACTACAGCGCCGCGATGCAGATGACCGACGCGCGCGCGCGCTCCGCTGTAACGTGTTCCTTATAATCCACATTCATAAACATCCGTCTTCTGATCTGAGAATGAAATTTTACATTGGGTTTTCCCGATTGGGTTTCTGAGTTAACATCGCCCAAACTCTGTAGAACTTCGTTAAAGCGCCGTGATGCAGATGACCGACGCGCGCGCGCTCTGCTAAAATGGGGTTCTCATATTCCTCATTCATATATTCCCTCTTCTGATGTGAAAATGAAATTTTACATTGGGTTTTCCCGATTGGGTTTTCGAGTTAACATCGCCCAAACTCTATAGAACTCAACTAAAGCGCGGCGATGCAGATGACCGACGCGCGCGCGCGCGTTCCGCTGTAATGTGTTTCTTACTAGTCCACAGTCATATAATTCCCTCTTCTAATCTGAGAATGAATGTTTACACTGGGTTTTCCCGATTGGGTTTTCGGGTTAACATCGCCCAAACTCGATAGAACTTAACTAAAGCGCCGCGATGCAGATGACCGACGCGCGCGCGCGCGCGCGCTCCGCTGTAACGTGTTCCATATAATCAACATTCATAAAAATCCGTCTTCTGATCTGAGAATGAAATTTTACATTGGGTTTGACCGATTGGGTGTCTGAGTTAACATCGCCCAAACTCTATAGAACTTCGTTGAAGCGCCGTGATGCAGATGACCGACGCGCGCGCGCTGTGCTGAATTTCTCATATTCCACATTCATATAATTCCCTCTTCTGATCTGAGAATGAAATTTCACATTGGGTTTTACCGATTGGGTTTCTGAGTTAACATCGCCCAAACTCTATAGAATTTCGTTAAAGCGCCGCGATGCAGATGACCGACGCGCGCGCGCGCGCGCATGCGCGCGCTTCGCGATGTAATAGGTTTCCTATATTTCAGATTGAATCATTCCGTCTTCTGATCTGAGAATGAACTTTTGCATTGGGTTTTCCCGATGGAGTTTTTGAGCTAACATCGCCCACGCTCTATAGAATGCAATGAAAGCGCCGTGATGCAGATGACCGACACGCGCGCGCGCTCTGCTGTAAAGGGATTCTTTTATTTAACATTCATATAGTTCCCTCTCCTGACCTGAGAATGAAGTTTTACATTGGGTTTTCCCGATTGAGTTTTCGAGTTAACATCGCTTTAACTCTCTAGACCCCTACATCTGTTACTGGCCATCTAAAGTTTACATTCGTTTGTTCACCGCGTGTGGTCTGAGAACGATTTGGTTTTTTCCCAGTGGGTTTTCGAGTTAACACCGTTCATCTTGAAATGTGCGAATGGTAATATAATGTTTGAGCTCCTCGCATTGAGCATGGGTTCTGATCCCCCCCCCCCCCCAGATAATTCAGATCTGACGCGCCGATGAACCCGAGGGGCCGGCGGATTTCCATTTCAGATCTCACACGCCGATGAACCCAAGAGGTCTGCGTATTCTTGCTGATTCCAACCCTGCCCCGTCGAAGGGGGGCAATGTAGAGTTGGGGCGGGCGAGGCGGGAGGGGGGG
>CAUYUJ010001403.1:582500-633319 GCA_963575745.1 Prorocentrum cordatum
TGTGGCGAAGGCGGCTGTGGCGAAGGCGGCTACGCCGAAGGCGGAGGCTGCGACGCCGAAGGCGAAGGCGGCTGTGGCGAAGGCGGCTGTGGCGACGCCTGCGAAGGCGACGGCTGTGAAGGCGGCTGCGGCGGCGCCGACGCCTACGAAGGCGGCTGCTGTGGCGAAGGCGGCTGTGGCGAAGGCGGCTGTGGCGGAGGCGGCTGCGGCTGCGCCGCCTGCGGCCGCGGCGAAGGCGGCTGCGCCGACGCCTGTGAAGGCGGCTGCGCCGAAGGCGGCTACGCCGACGCCTCGGCAGGCGGCTTCGGCGACTCCGAAGGCGGCTCCTTCGGATCCGACGGCGTCGTCAGGATCAGCGGCTGCGAGTTCGAGCGCTGCCTCGATGCTGTTCTACGACAGCCTGGTGGGCGGCACAAAGAAGAAGAGCAGCAGGCGCCATACGAAGCACAAGAAAACGAAGAAGGAGAAAAAAACATAAGCGAGCTGCGGCTGAAGTTCCAGCGGTGCCAGTGGTGCCGCCGCGCCCAGAGGTGCCGACGCCGTCGTGGCTCGACCCAGGGGCAGGCGAGAAGAAGAAGAAGGAGAAACGATCACCAGCGGCGCCTAAGCAGACACCGAAGAAGGCAGCCAAGACCGAGTCCTCGGTCGACTCTCCTGCATCCGAGGTGCCTCCTGATGAGGGGAGTGCGGGGCCCGCTCCTAGCGAGGATCCTGCTGCAGAGGCCCCCGAGGACGCGGCTGGCAATGCCCCCGAGGCAGCGGCTGGAGAGGCTCCCGAGGAAGCGGCTGGCGAGACTCCCGAGGAAGCGGCTGGCGAGGCTGCAGGCGGAGAAGCTGCTGGCGAGGCTGGCGGGGAGACGGCTGGCGGGGAGACGGATGCCATGAAGGACGCGCCAGGCCACGCAAAGGGCTCCTTCACGCTGTACGGCAAGAAGTACGACGTGGGCTGCAAGAAGAGGATGGGCCACATTGGCATCTCGATCCGCATGGCGGGCGAGTCCAAGTGGAGCCAGATCACGCAGGTGCGCGACAACATGCGGGGGGATCGCTGCATGGACATCATGAAATGCGAGGGTGACAGGTCGGCGTGCACCGCGATGGCTGCGAACCACGTTGTGCACCAGGTGTCGGTTGACAAGGCCACGTCGCGCTCCGAGGGCGAGGCTTCGATGGGATAAGATTCTGGCGAAGATCGGGATTGGCAAAGGTGCCAAAGGGCAGTCCGATCGATCGATCGAACCGCTAGCAGTCAGTGCTTGAGTGCTCTGAGGAGGGAGGAGGGAGAGGAGGAGAGGGAGAAGCTGGAGGGGGATCGCGCGCTATGGGAGGTGCCCAGAAGTCCTGAACACGTACATCTACATGTACACGTACATTGTGATATGCTTTGGTGGGAACGGGAGGGGGCATGCCGCGAGGCCGATGAGACTGATGAGGACAAAGAGGTAAAACTGAGATGAGCATCAGTGTGCCGTCAGCAGCACTTCGAAGGATCCTCGTTGTCGGACAGTGGACGGAGGTGACGAGACGGAAGAGGAGTATGAGGCGGAGCTAGGAGAAGGATGAATGGGGATCTGAGGAGGAAAGGTAGGATGAAGATCCACGAGGAGGTTGCAAGAAGCGAGATCGGGAGGCGACGCGATGATGTTCGGCATCGCCTTCGTCTTGAGCATCGGCGTTTGCGCCGAGTACTCGAGGCGCGGCCCTGGGGAGGGCGTGGAAGCAGTTGACGGGAGGATGAGGGGAGGAGACGGATTCGGAGCAGGAGCAGGAGACGATCGATGAGGAGGAGGAGGACGAGCAGGATGAGGAGGAGGAGGAGGAGGAGGAGCAGGAAGAGCTATCGCGATGCGCTTAAGTAAATGAGGAGGAGGACCCTCGAGGAGGAGGAGGAGGAGGAGGAGGTGGAGGATGATGGCAACGAATATGATGCGGAGCGAATGAGGAAACTCGAGGAGGATGAAGGATGACCGAGGAGGATCTCGACTTGACCCCGCCCAGCGCTGCAAGGGGAGAGGGGAGGTGAGCTGCCCGCGCGACCGCATGCACCTGGACGGCGGCAACCTCGAGGGGAGAGATATAGCGTGCGTGGCAAGGGGATGGGCCGCAGAGAGTTGGTCGGGGAGGGCTTCAGGAGAGGATGACGTTGAGGTCAGGCCGAGGATGAGGATGAAAAGGAGGGGCCTCGGATCGATATGCGCGTGACTCGAACGAGCACGCACCACTAAAGCTAGAACTCGATGAACACGGTGATATGATAGAATAGCAGATCTGAGATAGGATCGAGGATGAGGACGGGATAGGAGGTGGATGGGAGGAGGATGAGGCAGATCGGAACGATGATGAGAATGGGATCCACGAAGATCCAACTTAAGGCCTATGGGGCTCCTCAAGGGGGTCCTCATCGATCCCTCTCATACTCGATCTTCCTACTCCTCGGCCCTGCTCCTCCTCGATCCTACTCCTCCTGATCCTCGATCCTGCTCCTGCTCCTGGATCCTACTCCTCGATCCCCCTCCTCCTCCTCCTCCTCCTCCTCCTCCTCCTCCTCCATATCTCCTCCGCGCCTGCGCCTGCGCGTGAACACGCAGGCTTTTCAGGTTCTCGAGCGCTGGGGCCCTCCCGCACTTGACGACCGCAGACCGCGCGGTATACCGTGCAGCAGGCGAATTAGGGATGCACGGCGAAAAGGGCGCGGTCACGTGAGTCAGCGTTAAAGCATGCGGGTTTCAGGCGTGGTGGCTAAGATGAGCCAGGGGAGGAGAGGACAGGAATGATGAGGAAGAGGATGAGGAGGATAGGAGGAGGATGAGGAGGATAGGAAGATAGGATGGTGAGGAGGATGAGGAGGATGGCGAGGATGCTTAGAAGGATATGATATGATGATGATGATGATGATGATGATGATGGTGATGAAAATGATGATGATAATGATGATGATGATGATGATGATGACGATGATGATGATGATGGTGATTGTGATGGTGATGGTGATGGTGAGGATGATGATGATGATGATAATGAAGATGATGAGGAGAATGAGGATGATGAGGAGAATGGGGATGAGGATGTTGAGGGGGATGGGGGGGATGAAGATATCATGAGTCGAGGCGCCCCCCCCCCGTCTCCCCGCCGCTGGCGGCAGGTGCACGTCGTGACCGCCGCGGCGGGAACCCCGAACAGAACGACATCGCGGCAAGAAGGCGGACCAATACACGCGACACTGCAAGCAAGCATCGGGCTCTTGGGCGCTGCAGGCCTATGGCTGCGGCCCAGGTTGGTGCCACGGTTTCTCGGGTTATGGTTATGGGTATGGTTTTGGTGATGGATTCGTGTTTGGTATATGACTTGGTATGGTGTGGCATGGTTTGGCATGGTTTGGCATGGTTTAGCATGGTTTGAATTGGTTTGCATGGTTTGGCATGGTTTGCATGGTTTGAATGGTTTGCATGGTTTGGTATGGTTTGGCATGGTTTGGCATGGTTTGAACGGTTTGCATGGAATGATGGAATGATGGAATGATGGTTTGCATGGTTTGGCATGGTTTAACATGGTTTGAATGGAATGATGGAATGATGGTTTGCATGGTTTGGCATGGTTTGGCATGGTTTGACATGGTTTGAATGGAATGATGTATTGATGGAATGATGGAATGATATGGTTTGGCATGGTTTAACATGGTTTGAATGGAATGATGGAATGATGGAATGATGGAATGATGGTTTGGCATGGTTTGACATGGTTTGAATGGAATGATGGAAAGATGGAATGATGGTTTTGGCATGGCTTAACATGGTTTGAATGGAATGATGGAAAGATGGAATGATGGTTTGCATGGTTTGGCATGGTTGGACATGGTTTGGCATGGTTTCATGGTTTGTATGGAATGATGGAATGTTGGTTTGGCATGGTTTGGCATGGTTTGCATGGTTTGCATGGAATGATGGAATGATGGTTTGCATGGTTTGGCATGGTTTGGCATGGTTTGCCTGGTTTGGCATGGTTTGCCATGGTTTGGCATGGTTTGCACGGTTTGGATGTTTTCCAGGGGGCTCGCGTACCCCCCCCCTAGACGCCCGTGCGAGGCCTGCTCGCCGCGCTAAGTCAAGCAATTGCGCTGGCCCCCCCCCGCATCCATGCGCGTGCCCTATGTACCCCCCCCCCCCCCCCCCATCCGCACGTGCGCGCGGTGCGCTAAGTAACCCCCCCCCCCCTCCCCCCCACCCCCCCGCGCACGTGCCCTATATAGATATAGGTACCCCTCCCCCCCCGTGCCGCGGTGCATGCGCGCATATAAAAAATCAGGGGGGCGCCTCGATACAGTGCAGTACTGGTGTTGTGCCGCACGCGGCTTTCGCAGCAGGCGAATAGGGCGTGGTCACGTGTCTCTGTATATATATATATATATATATATATATATATATATGGACAACCAATAAAAAATAGGAGGAGGACAGTGTAGCGGGCAGCAGGGTGGGTGGATATCGGAGACGATGGAACAATGAGGAGGATGGGGTAGCACGGATGGCGGACCGATGTAGGACCCTATCTTGCAACATGCACATGCTTGGATAGCGCATGCGAATCGTTGTGCAGCGTTGCTGGTCGATCGGTCTCCTCATATATATGGTCACTCGATCTGCGTACGTGTCTCTGATGTATATGGAATGTAGATGCATGCGAAACCTTACTCGAGGAGGGGGGGCGATGCCACCGAAAGGCTCGAAGAAAGCCACGAAGAAGGACAAGAACGCCGCGCAGGGCGGCGCCAGGACGGATGAGGAGAAAGTGGCTCGCAAAGCAAACTCAGAGCACGAAAACGCTTTGAACCGTCTTCGCCAGGCAATGAAGCGTGACCGCCCCGAGCTTTGGAAGGACTACAAACACGCGGGGTGGGAGAAGAAGAAGAGGTGGAAAGAGATTTGGGAAACCGCGGGCTCGTTCGACTCGATCCAAGAGCGTAAGTCCGAGACCCAGTCAAATACGGCCCGCGAGGACACTGTGGGAAACTGGTTCCTGGGGAAAAATCACCCGGTGTGTAGGCCATGCCCTGGCCATATTTTGCGTCCTCCCCCCTCCTCTCCCCGTTGACATCATGCATGAATTTTTGATTCAATGTCTATGTCTTTTTCGCTAGGTTTACTTACGATGAGCTGCTCGCGGATTGCAGGTGGACGGTGGAGAACGCGCGCACAGAGTACGGGATACGGCCGCGACTTGTCTTTTTTTTTGCGTGGGAGTAAGAGGAGGAGGAGTAGGATGAGGAGGAGGGGGATGAGGAAGAGGATGTGGACGGTGATGATGATGATGATGATGCTGATGATGATGACGATGATGATGATGATGATGATGATGATGATGATGATGATGATGATGATGATGATTAGGAGGAGGAGGAGGAGGAATGTCAGGAGGAAGTGGATGAGGAGGACGAGGATCATGAGGATTGCAGCAGAGGAGGGCGCAGGATAGGCAGCGAGAAAAAGGACGCGGCACGATGGAAGGATGATGGTTGTGATATATCCTTCGCCCCCATCCCCCCCTTCGCTCGCAGTGCCAAGCATCGCTGCGACAGCATCGTGCACTTCTGCAATAAGATGCCAAAGCAGTTCATCAAGGTGGGATTGGGGTTGCGCAGCCAGGGATGATGGTGAGTATGAGGAGGAGGAGGAGGAGGAAGAGGAGGATGAGGAGGAGGAGGTTGAGGAGGATGAGGAGAATGATGAGGATGGGATGACATAGGTACAGGATGAGGAGTATCAGGCCTGGAGGATGGATGGGGAGCAGCAGGATGATATTATGACAGAATGCGAGGGTGACGAGGATGGGAGGCAACATGAGGAGGGTGAGGAGGATGAGGAGGATGAGAGGATGAGAAAGATCATGATTGGGATCAGGACGATGGAAATGAGGAGGGTGATGAGGAAAGATGATGAGGATGAGAAGGATGAGGAGCATGAGGATGATGATGAGGAGTAGCACCAGAATCAGCAGCGGCCGCATGGGGAGGAACACCCGCAGCACAAGGAGCTCTTGTACAAGAAGTTGGCGATGCCGGAGCTTGCTCGCATGGACCGCTGCTGCATTCTCACCTCCAGATCCTTCCTCATCATCATCGTCCTCCTCCTCCTCCTCCTCCTCCTCCTCTCACCTCCACCCTCCCTGCTCCTCCTCCTCCTCCTCCTCCATCCTCCCTCCTTATCTTCCTCTTCCTCCTCTTCTCATCCTCTTCCGAGCGCAACGGTTGACGATCGATGGCAGGTTAGACGATGATAACCAGGCAAAGGATGACGAGGGTAACGACAAGGATGGTGACGACGATGGCAACGGCCGAATACGTTTGGGACGATGGCGACGCTGTCAAAGACGATGGTAACGACGATAGTGACGGCGACGGCCCAGTGATCGCACTCAGGAGAACCTGAAGGCGCTGACCACGGAGCTCGAGACGGACAAGAGGGCGATTCCCCAGCAGGCGGCCAAGGAGCGGCGGGCGCAGGGGTAGAGTTCAGCCAGCGTGTGGAGGAGAGAGATGGGAACAGGAGGCTGGTGGAGGAAGAGGATGAGCAAGATGAGGATGCTGCCGAGGATGATGATACGGGTGAATGTGACGATGTTGATCATCGCGAAGATGAGGAGGACGATGAGGAGGAGAGACGATGAGACGATAGCGAGGATGAGGACGATGAGGTGGAGGACGACGACGATGAGAGGGTGGCCGAAGATCTTGAAGCTGATGAGGGTGAGGACGATGATGAGGCTGAGGACGATGAGAAAACGGGAGGGCAGGACGAGCACAAGAGCGACGACTCCTCGTACTACAGCTACTCCGACAGCGAGGACTACCCCGTGGGAGCTGCCAGCCCTTTTGATCCTGGCCTCCAAATCCTTATCTCCTCCTCCACCTCCCCCTCCTCATCCTTCTCCAGCTGCCTCTCCTCCTGCTCCTCCTGCTCCTCGTCCTGATCCTCCTCCTCCTGCTGCTGCTGCTGCTGCTGCTGCTCCCCCTCCTCCTCCTGCTCCTCATCGCTCCTATTCGAGAATCCTTCGAAGGCCGATTTCGAACGCCGCGCGAGCTTGAGGAGGCAAGTCTCGAGAATTACGAAGGTCAGGACGTTTCCGTCAAGCTTAAATTGTAACAAGGTATATTCTGGTGGGTCAGGTCACCTTAGGGCCACTTCCCCTCTTACTGCTCCCCCTCCTCCTCATCCTCATCCTTTTCCACCTCCTTGCCTCCTCCTCCTCCTCCTCCTCCTCCTCACCCTTCTCTTCCCGTCCTCCTCCTCCTCCTCCTCCTCCTCCTCCTCCTCGGTCTTCTTCCTCATCTGGGGTTCCGATCCCCTCAGGGCTCTCCTTCCTCGGGGCACCGTGTGGCCCCAGAGGATGCGGGGGATGGGCCGAGCTCGTCGGCGGCGGCCCTCGATCCTGCGATTGCGAAGCTGCTTGGAGACGCCAGTGAGATGAAGAGTAACTTCGCTGAGCTGTCGGTGGCAGGGGGTGTCACCGACGACCCCCCTCGAGGAGATGGAGGACGATGAGGAGGAGGTGGAGCAAGGGGGGAGATGGAAGAGGAGGAGAAGGAGGAGGCGGAGATGGAGGGGGGAGATGGAGGAGGAGGAGGAGGAGGAGGATGAGGAGGAGAGATGTAGACACCATCGAAGAGGCGGATGCGAACCCATGGAGCAAGCCGCGGACGCCTCAGATCAAGGCCACGCTCTTGGCCTTGGACAACGCGTTCGTAGAGATCACGAAGCAGATTTCGTGCAAGTCACAGGAGGAGAAGCATTGAGAGGAATGATGATGAGAAGGATGAGGATCACGAGGGTGGCGGGGGGCGAACATATGTAAGATGAAGAAGATGGAAACCAACAGGATGCCCCTCCGTAATTCCCCCTCCACCATCTTCCCCCATAGTCCTCCTCCGCTTAGTCCTCCTACGCTCCTCCCTTCCTCCTCCCCTCCCCTCCTCCTCCTCATCCTCCTCCCCCCCCCCCTCCTCCTCCTCATTCATCTCCTCCTGCCCCCATGCTCTCCCGACCTATATAGGTCGGGGGACGTCGAGGCGGCCAAGGCGGACATCGAAGAGGCGGGCCTGTGCGTTCGAACCGATCGAGAGGAGAAGAGGAGGAACGCACGGAACAGGAGGAAGTGGAGGGGGCCCCTGAATTAGTCGAGGGATGAGTCCGTTCGAGGCCAAGGCGCTCTGGGCCGCCCTCGCGCCAATGAAGGCCTCTCGTACGCGTCGGCGGCGGCGGCCTTGAGCGCCATTAAGAAGAAGTGAGGCCGCTCTCGAGCGCCTCTGAGATCGAGGGAGGAGGATGGGGAAGAAGAAGGTGATGAGGATGAGGAGGAGGAGGAATATGAGGAGGAGGTAGAGGAGGAGGATGCGGCGGAAGAGGAGGATGAGGATGATGAGGAGGATGAGGAGGAGGAGGAGCAGGAGGAGGAGGAGGCGGAGGAGGAGGGGGAGGATGAGCGGCAAGTGCGGCCAGCGACCCGCGCAACGGCGCCGCGGCATCGATCTCTGATGATTTTTTGCGCGGTGGCTCGACCGCACGTTCGGCAAGGGAGCTCCTTCGAACCACCCTGATTTCTACAGTCGAAGTTAAGACGAATTCGACGCCTTGGCCCCACCTCGGCGGTGTTTTCTTTCCCCTTGGGCCGCCAAAAACATTCCAGGAAAACCGAAACCCTGGGACACGTGATCTGGAAAAGGCCCCGCGTCCGAATCCTGGTGAGCCAAGGCGCCGGATCCTCCAGCTGGTCATTCCGTTGGATGTCTGGATTGTCTCAGTTGCCAGGTCGGTGGATGAGCTGGCAGTTCTCGCGTTGGCGAGACGGCCCCTTCGATGCATACTCCCTTCAGCAGCAACAGCAGCATGCAAGATAAGCAGCATCAGCAACGACAACAGCTGCAACATCAAAAAGAACACGATCAGCAGCAAACATAACAGCATATGGCAACGACAATGCCACGCGATCAGCAGCATGGGCAACAACAGAGCAACACCGCCGCAATCGGCAGCAACGGCAATACCACAAACAACAGTAATGACGGCAGCAACAGCATCAGCATTCATTTCAGGACGGTTTGCATGAGTTGGTGCGCGAGCCATTGGATGCGTATATCCCAAACCCTCGAAGCCCACTCACTCCGTCGACATTTGGTCAGGCCCGAGTTTTCTCTCAATTGGCTGGCTCGAAGCTCCCGCTCATTCGTCATAATGGCGTTCAGGGCCGCTGGTGCGCAGTTGGTGGTGGAGGATACGCGGACTGCCGCGGAGACTGAAGTCCGCTCGTTGTTCGACGAGGGAGCGGGGCTTCGAGCCCACATCTTGGGCCTGTATAGACGGGGAGAGATGTCGGCGGCCGCTGTCTGTACTTTAAGCTATCATGCCTGCAATGCTGGGGCGAGAGGCGTGGGGGACCTCGCACTGCACCCGCCCTCGACGCATGCAGCTGAACATCTGCGAGCTGCTGCGTCTGCTCGTTCACAACAGAGTTTTTATTGGTTCGATTTGCCGATGTGGGTTGGGGACACGGACTCACGGGAGCTCATTCGGTTTCCGATCAATTTGCCTCACGATCAGTTTTCGAGAGCGTTCTCTGGTTCACCAGCTGACTGGGACCCGAGCCCAAGGGGCCAACGTGCAGGTTGGTGTGCGCGCGCGCGCGTGCGACACAGGGCGGGGGGGGGGATATGGGGGAGGAGAGGAGGGGAGGAGCCACGCGCACTCACATCAACGCGCATGTTGGCCCCTATGCTTCAATTATGATCAGGATATGCTGTCGCCGACCTTTGCTGACCACGAGCTGGTTCAGCGCTGCCCAGGTCGTGCTGCCCCTGTTGGGTACTTTTCTGACGGCGTGCCGCACACGCGCAAGACTCTTTCTTTGCGCATTATTTTACCAACCTGCTCACTGGAAAGAGGCACTACTGGGAGACAAACCGAACACATATGTGCGAATGTGTCCTGGTGCCTTGTTCCTGCGACGGGAACAGGGCACAATGACACATGAGTCCTGGGGACCTGTTCTTATTTAGTGGGGGAGGGACTCGTCTGTAGAAACAACCGAATGCACATGTGTGAATGTGTCCTGGGGCCCTGTTCCTGTGTCTGGGGGCCCTGCATAGGGTGGGAGGATGAGGGGATGATGGGGATGATAGGGGCGATGGGGGTTGAGGGGGGACCTTTGTATATTGTTTGTCTCCCGCGGTGGGCTGACAGGTATCTGATAGCAGCCGTCAGGAAGTCAGATGTTTGCAAGTGCGGTTGTCGTGGATATTGCACATTCGGAACATTGCTTCGCGTAATTGCTTGGTCGTTTAATGTTCTCGGCGAGGGACGCCATCCGTTGTCCAATCATCTCGGTGAACCTTTCACGGATGCTGCCCGCATCGCTAGGGCTGGTCAGCCCCTCGCATCTGGTTGGGTTGGGGCCCTCACTGAGCTCAGGGCCGATTTGCTAGAGATCGCCAGCGCGCTTGGATTTAAAACCTGGTCCAATGTCGAGAACCCATGCTTTAAGTGCGGCTGCAAAAAAAAACGATCTATTCAATTATCCTGCGACCTACTCTCAATGTTTGTGGGCCCCACGGGATGCGCACGCTTGCCAGATCATGGTGCAACGATCCACGATCGAGATAGACGTCCCCACGAGGGCTAAGTTTGACATGCTTTTAGCCTCCATGCGCTTTGACGAAGTGTACGGCGGTTTCGCCACGTTTCGGAAAGTTCGCGGCCTGAACCTCGAATCAGGGATGCGTCTCATCGAGGCTGGCCCTGTCAAAGATATTCACCGATTGCGTGAACTCGTTCCGCCCTTGCGGTTGACTTTCTTCGACAACCAAGCTGGGGTTGGTCTTAACTTGTCATGCCCTTTGTTCTCGGTTGTTGGCTTTTCTGTGAACAACGTTCACCTGGATGTGATGCACATCTTGGATCTCGGGTGCTCACAGTGCTGCTTGGACTGCTCTTCCATCTTGTGTGTAAGAATAACTTCGCACGCTCGCTGCGACCGAACGCGGCCTTGCGGAAGCACGACAACTTGCTTCACCTGAGGAGGCCGAATCGGGCTCCCCATGGGCATTGTTCGGATGGCCACTTCCTGGCAAGATGGTGGATTGCGGCGCGTGGGTGGAGGAGGAGGAGGAGGAGGAGGAGGAGGAGGAGGAGGGGGAGGAGGGGGAGGAGGAGGAGGACGAAGAGGAGGAAGCTGGGGCTGGAAGGTTCCACAAAACAACGCGAACGCCTTCTAGCCAGGAAGGCGGCTTCTCGATAAGTGCCTGCGGGGAGTCCCATTCCCAGGCGGCTTCGGGCCTTCTACATTGCAACGCCGTTGCCTCGTGGGCACAGATGCCGCATCAACCGGATCACCTATAAGATGTTCGCCCCCGCGAATGATAACCAGTATCATCGGTTAAAAGCGAAAGCCGCCGAAACACGCCACTTGGCACCGTTTGGCGCCCAGCTGTGTTTGGGCAACTTGCGTTTTTTAGGCCCTCAGGGGCCCGCGCTTTGCATCGCCGCCCAGGCCCTCAATGAGGCCCAGGACGTGATGATGCGCGAGCCACGTCGGATGTCCGATGGTGGCGGCGACCGCCTTCAGAAGGCCATGTTAAGATTTCTCCATTTTTGGAAGGCTGCTGGAGGCCATGCAATTTTTAAACACCACATGGCGTTCCACATCCCACAATTCGTGGAAACCCACGGAAACCCACGTTTCTATTGGACCTACGCAGACGAGCAAGAAAATCGTTTGATGGGTCGGGTCGCACAGTCGCTTCACGCTGGCCCCACATTTTATACTCGCTTTTTAGAGAAAGTTCTTTGATTTGCGTTGAGTTCTGGTGGGAGGAGTGAGGAAGGAACATGAGGATGATGAATGAGAAAGAGGGAGGGGCCGTTCTGACCAGACAAATGATTATCGATCCCGCTTCTGACGGGACAAATGATTATCGATCTCGCTTCTGATGAGGTGAATGAGCATCGCCGTTTAGCGCAGAGGGCCCCATGCTGCGCTTTTGCTTGGGTATGTTTCACCAGGGGGCGCGCGGTAGAGGCATGGGGCGCCCCCCAAAGAGGGCCCGACTGAGGTGGGGGGGGTTGGGCGGAGGAAAACCATGAGGAGGAGGAATCGTCGGTTCTGGGAGATCCTCGGGGGCTTCGATCCGACTTAGCGATTCGCACGGCAGTTTCGCCGATGACACACGCATCGTTGCATTGAGTTTCTGGTGGAAAGAGGAGGATAGGATGAGGAGGAGGATCCTCGTAGGGCGAAGATCACCCCCAGCAGGGGTGAGCCCTACTATTTCAACGCCGACTTGGCGCCACGCTTTTGATTTGCTTGCAGTTTCAACGAGAGAAAATGATCGACCCAATCGATTGGGGGAGTTGGTTCTGTAGAGAACTGGCGAGTTGGGTCCTGTTGGGGTCTGCTCGAGAGCGGCGCGGCGTCCCCCGCCGAGTGCTGTGCATTTTCGAAGGATCAACGAGAGAAAATGATGTGTTTGGGGAGGGAGAAGAAGGCAAGAGGATGATGGTGAGGAGGGGGGGGGGTCTTGGTGCTGCATGCCCTCGCTGCAGCACAGCGGGCCGCTCGGGTACGTCGGGGTGCCCAGATGAGGCCCTTAGTGTTGCGCACGCTGTCATTAGTGAGGCCATGAAGTTCTGTTGCAAAATCGCTGCACGCAGGTGCAACATTCTATTCCACGTTTTTGCAGAAGGTTCTCCCTGATAACAGTTGAGTGTCCCTCCTCCCCCATCCCCCTTAACAAGTCATCCTTCACCTCGACCATCCACCATCAAACCATTACCACCATAATCAACGCGTGGGGGTGTTGGGACAAACGCGCAGAGGGCCCCATGCTGCGTGTAGCTTGTTTTTTTTTTGCGTCGCCACAGGGGGGCGCGCGGTAGAGGCATGGGGCGCCCCCCCCGCCCAGGAGGAGGGGGAGGAGTAAAACCGGGACCAAGGAGGGGGATGAGGAGAAAAAGGAATGGGGAGAAATGAGGATGTGACTGTTTCAGCGTGAGAAATGGCGCCCGCCCAATTTGTTAACGCTCGGCGCCGAGAGCGGCGCGGCCGTTGCCGCCGAGAGCGGCGCGCACGCAGTTCTTCTTTTTAACGGGAGAAATGACGTTTACAGGGGAGGAGGAGGAGGAGGAGGAGGAGGAGGGGGAGGAGGAGGAGGACGAAGGGGATGCCCTCGCTGCAGCACTGCAGGGACACGCCGCCCTTCGCATGCTTCCGGTTGTTTATGTTCTTCGTTTGAACGCCAGAAATGATGGCGGACGGAGGAGAGGAGGAGTGAGAAGGGGGAAACATAGGATGAAAGAGGGAAACATTGGATGAACACGGGTACTTTCGAGACCCGCGGTTCGGTCGCGCGCCTGCGCGGCGTGCTGAGAGCACGTTTTTTTGCACCTGTCACCGCCGCCGCTATCCATGCGTTCTTCCTTTCAACGTGATACATGACGTTTTACACGGTTCCCCTGCAGACCGACTCCAGATCTCAGGATGCCGCCTCGCCGCCAGAAGCGACACGCCCGAACCTTGCCCGAACCTTCTTCTTTTCAACGTGAGAAATGATTCGGCGCAAGGGTTGAAAAGGGATTGAAGGGGAGGGATTGAAAGGATTGGATGAAGGTCGGTCCAGACATTCTCAGTAAGGTATCCGGACCGACAGACGTCGATGCTGTTTGTTTTCCCAATCGTTGTCCACGCATGTTTCACCCATCCGTTTCACCCATCCGTTTCGCCCATCCGTTTCACCCATTTGTTCCACTGTGCAGGGCGCGCACCAAGCGCTGCTCTGTGCACAACGCGTTTCCACGTTCTTCGTTTGAACGTGAGAAATGACGTTTTACGCGTTCATGCATGGCCGAGGCCTCGCGAACTCTGCGCGTTGAAAAACAAGAAAAAAACAAGCCCCAAAAAAGACCCCCAAGGCCCAGCCACTGGACCCACAAGGCCCCTCGAGGCTCAACCCAGCAAAAAAAGGAAAAACAACCTAACAAAAACTAAATCCCAAAGCAGAGCCAACAATATCTCGAAAGAGTCAAACGAAACGAAAGCAAACGAAACGAAAGCAAGCCAAAGGACTCCCAGGACCCCCCAAAGCAGGCCCAAAAAGACCGATCCAAGGCCCCCAAAAACAGGCCCAACAAGACCGCCATCCTTCCTCCTGCTCCTCCTCCTCCCGCTCCTTCTCCTCCCCCTCCTCCTCCTCCTCCTTTATTCCAAGGCTAGCGCCTCTGACGCCGACCCCGCCATATTCCAAGGCTAGCGCCTCAGCCGCCTTTCCCCCCCCCCAAAACCTTATTCCAAAAGTAACCGCCTCTGTCACTAAGACGATCCTTTTTGGACTAAGACGATTCGTTTTTAACTAAGACGTTCCTTTTTCAACTAAGACGATCATTATTCATCAACTTGGTTTTTTTTACTAAGACGATCCTTCTTCATGTGTTTTAAAGTTGTCTTGAGTTTTTTGCAGTGTCTTGAGAATTCTCACACCTTGCGACAAAACTCACAACACATACAGGCGTCTTGAGAAACTCAAGACGCTGGATGTCAGGGACTGCTCCAGCATCGTTACCCCGACAAGCCATGGAGAGCCATCCGCACCAAGGGCGAGATCCATTGCAACGCCACGCCTGTTGCACGCCTCGACGTCAAGGGCCAGGCCGACCCCGCCATCCTCGAGTGGAACGAGCACGCGTTCGAAGGCCATCACTTCAACGAAGTGGATCGCGGCGGCGTCTTCACTGCGTTCCAGGCGCTCTTCGCGGACATTGCGTCAGCAACGCGGCGGGTTCAACCATCCCTGGTCGCCTTGGCGACCGAACGAGGACCCCGCCCCCAGCACCTTCATTACTTGGAGTGCCAGAGCCCTCATGTGTCACAAGCGCCAGCGCCGCCGACGCAAACAGGCTGCCCTGCTGAAGTACATGCGCCGCCAACGCGTCATCCTCACCCAGGAGGTTCATGGCTCTGAGGCCCTGCCCCGCACGTGGGTGGACACGCAGCCGTACCCGCACAAGCTCTTCTTCTCCGAGTTCGTCGGCGGCGATGACGCCGAGGCCCGCCCTGGCACTGGTGGCGTTGCTACGCTAGTGCCCTGGCTCACACCAATGCAGCTCGAGCAGCTTGCCCCGCACCAACTGCCTACCTTCGTCCACGAGGAGATCGTCAAGGGCCGCATCCAGACCTGTCTCCATCACCAATGCCGTCACGAACAACTCCATCGTCATCATGAATGTCCATAACCATGAGATCGATGCTCGCGGCCGCGTCCGAGTGCAACGTGCTCGGCATCAGCATCGCACCTGGGCCGAGGTCGACTACCAGCACCGCACCTTCATCGCCATGGGTGACTTCAACACTGCCAGCCGCCCACCGAACAGCTTCCTGCAGCCCCAGCCTCAGCACGCGCGCCTTGCGCTGGACAACAGCGCCCGTCAGCAGCAGCCTTTCTGGAAAGCACTCTTCGATTCCATGCTCGAAATTGAATCCGACTTACCGACCCGCTTCAACAAGTCCGACTTCTCCGCCTCAGCGATCGACCGCGTTTTCATCAGCTTGCCGCCCCATGCCATGCTCGAGCTCACATCGCAGATCAACATTGCACACGACCCTGCCATCCTGTCCGACTCCTTCCTCAGCGACCATGCGATCATCTCCTACACCATTGGCATCAAGCCGCGCACGCCGACGAACGATCAGGCTATCCCCCCCGCGATCTTCCGCGACCCGAGCTACGCCAAGTACTTGGACCAACTGATCACCCACACCAAGACCCAGCACGTCCCCATCCAGAACCGCTGGCGCACGCACAAGCGCCTCATGGTCGAAGCCGCGAGGCTCGTCCGCGACGACTGGGTCAGCTCCATCGGGGACGGCAACAAATCCAACCGCGCCGACGGACGGGTCCTCACGGCGCGCTCGATCTCGCGCTCGGTCTGGCGCCAGGATGTTGCTCTCGCTCGCCGCCTACAGTCCACCACCGAGCTTGGCGCCAAGTACCTCTCGATCACCGACGGCCTCATCACGATCATCAACCAGCCCGGGTTCGCTGACATGTCAGCCTCGCTCCACCGCGACTTCGAGGCTCGGCAACGCTCTCTGGCGCAAAGAGCGGCCCAGCGCCCCCCTGGTGCGGCAGGGGCCCTCGAGCCCGAGAAACTCCGCCGAATCTTGCGCGCCTCGCAGAGGCGGGCTCTCCTTTGGGCCCCTTGGAAGCGTCGTCTGGTCCTCCAGGGCATCAAAATCTCGGGCCCAGATGGCCCCCCTGGGGTCGCCAGAGAGAGCTGCGATATGGCGGACGCTCTTCGCACCTACTGGAAGCCCGTCTTCGCACACGAGCTCGTCGACGCCGTCAAGGTCAAGCAGCACATCGCCGAGCACATGCCGCCGGGGGCCACCATCGACGTGGGCGCGCCGACCAAGATGCAGATCCGCGCCTTCCTGGCTCGCACCTCTCCGTCGGCTCCTGGTCCTGATTGCCTTCCTTATCGCGCCTGGCTCGCGCACGACTCGTCGCTGGACCTGCTCGAGGACCTCTCGTTCCACCTCTGCTCGAACGCCAATTTCATCCACGACCTGAACGACTCTGACTTCGCCTTCCTACCGAAAGGGGACAACCTCGTCGGCGAGTTGCAAACCGACAGGGCGCCCGAGGACACGCGCCCGCTCTCGCTCAAGAACACTGATATCAAGGCCATCGCTGGCGCCGCCAACTTTCTCTTCAAACCCGCTGTGGCAGAGCGGATTCACAAGGCACAACAGGGTTTCGTAGTCGGCCGCAACTTCACCAAGCACATTGTCATTCTTGACGCCGAAATGCGCCGCGCTGGGATACGTCCAGATGCTGATGATCGCCATCCTGTCTTCACCAGCTTCGACTTCGCGGCGGCGTTCCCGTCTTTGGGTCGGGTCTGGCTCTTCGCGGCTCTCGAGCGCTTCGGGGTTCCCATCGGCCTCATGAGCCTCTTCCGCAACATGTACCACGCGCCGAACAGCTTCCTCAAGGTCGACGGGATCCGCCACTTCATGTTCGCCATCGAGTCGGGCGCCGCTCAGGGCTGTCCCGCCAGTGGCTCTGCTTGGGCCATCGCGATGGACCCGCTCGTCCGCCACCTCGCCTCCTTCATCGAGCATCCCGACGGCGCGCCCGACTTCGACAAAGGCTACCTCGGGGTCTGTGCGGACGACACCGGCCTGCTCACATTCTCGTTCGACACGCTGCGCAAGGCATCTGAGCTTTTTTCTGCCGCCGAGGAGCTCGCCCTTCTCGCCCTCAAACCACGCAAGTGCGTAATAGTGCCCCTGTGGGCGCCTGTCTCTCCTGCCACCACAGCCCAAACGAAAGCGCTCCTGGCCGACCTTTGCCCGTCCTGGGGTGGCTTCACGATTTCCAGGCGAGCCAAGTACCTCGGGACCTTCCTTGGACCTTCCTCCCCCCTTGCCCTTCAATGGCTCGCCCCAGGGCAAAAGTGGTGGCAGCGCAGTAATTTGCTAAATCTTGTCCAGTCTGGCAGTGACGCCACTGTCCGCCTATATAACACTTCTGTCCTGTCCACGCTCAGCTACGTTGCTCAGTTCTTCCCGCTCGACTCCAAGATTGCTCGCCGTGAACTGTATGTCTTCCACAAAATGCTCAGCATGCCGCCCAACTCGTTTCGTAAGGTAGATCTCATTTCGATGGCGGAATGGAGCCCGCCACCTGTCCTTCGTTCAGCCCAAGTCACATGTGCCGCGGCGGCCATTCGTACAGCCACTTTCACACTCAGTGGAGAATGGGAACCGTTCCTCCACCGCCTGCGAGACACCGCCTGGGAGGAGAGCACGATCCAATCCTTCCCTCGGTGGGAAGCTGGGCGCTGGCCCCCCCCCTTCTGGGCAGAGGCCTCGTCCATCGTGCAATTCTACCATGCCCTGTCTAGCGGGCAGCGTGTCTCGCCATTTACCGCAGCAGCCGTGGCCCTGGCGAACCGCGCCGCACGAGCTGAAATTCGAGAGGCACCCGACGCCGACCCGCCGCGTCGCCCGAAGGTACAGAGGGCGGTCGCACTCGCGCTGCAGCGTGCCTTTTTCTCTTCGCCGTTCACAGTCACTCTCACGAAGCGCATTGCAGCGTGGGGCCTTCAGAGTACGCCGCCGCCCCCAGAGCTCGCCACCCGCTGGGCCACTCTCGCAAAAGCGCTTGGGGAGGTCCGCCCCAGCTGGCGCTGGGCGGTTTTCAAAACGCTCAGTGGCGGGTGGACGACCACACACCGCATGCATGTACTAGCTCAGCGCTCGTGTGTATTCGGTTGCCCGAACGCACCCGATTCTTTTCCCCACTACCTCTCCTGCTCCGTCCTCCTGAGCCTCCTCTGGTCCCCCGACCCCGCTCCGCTCCTTAGCACGTATACATCGCGGGGCTTAGGCCCTGCAGCAGCGTACCCTTCCGAACCTGCCAGCGACCTCTCGTTGCGGCAGACGATTCGCAGGGTTGCGCTTGCTTTCCACATGTACAACAAAATGAAGCAACACGCAGCGCCGTCGCCAGCAAATATTGCTGCAGCGATGGCCGCAGCGAAATCACTCCTGCGGCGTTGAGCCGCTGTCCGCCGTCTCACGCCTTGCCTCACTATCTAGGCAGGCTTGCGCGTGGGCTGAGCTGACAGACGTGGCCGCCTCAAGGTACGTTCATTCCTCCTCCTCCTCCTCCCCCCATCCTCCTCCTCCGCCTCCTCCTCCTCTTACTCCTCCTCCTCCTCCTCGTCCTCCATGCCTTTCTCCTAATGAATTCCTCCCGGTCGCACCCCGAGGCCAGTCGGAAGGGCGGGCCAGGCGTTTCGCTTGAAACTTCCTCACCGCTTATGAGCCTGAGGCTCAGGAACTGGCAACCGCTTCACGGATGCACGGCGGGTCGATTACAAAATGTGGCCCTCGCCAAGGCGCCGCTCACATTCGTTTGAACAAATTGCAGGAGCTTCACAGATGGAGGGCGTGCCGTTTTCGAAAAGTAGCTCTCACCTTAGCGCCGCGCACTTTCGTCTTCACAAATCGCAGGAGCTTCACGGATCGAGCGCGGCTCGTTCTCGAAATGTAGATCTTGCCTCAGCGCCACGAACATTCGTTTTGACAATATGCAGGGGTTTCACATATTGAGGGCGGCGCTTGTTCAAAATGTGGTTCTCACTTAAACGCCGCGCACATTCGTCTCAAACATGTGCAAGAGCTTCACTAAGGCACGATGCAAGGCTGTCAGAGCGCAACAGTTACGTTGATGTGTGGTGTTGGATAGCGTTCTAGCACGATTCAGGACCGTCAAGACGAAACAGCCATGTAGACGCATGATCGTAAAGTCCTGGGGACGGTGTTTTGGCACGGCTCAGGATTTTCACACGGCTCTCTCCCAACAGTGTTTCACACGGCTCTCTCCCAACAGTGCACTTCTTTCAGTGGAAATGATTATTTCTAGGGGCCTATGGAGAGTGAGTTTGGAGGGAGGGTGTATTCCAGCATCGTGGGTGGGTTTTGGATTTGCATCGGTGTTTTTCCTTCTCCTCCTGCTGCTCGTCTTCCTCGTCCTCCTCAGTCTCCTCATCCGCCTCATCCCCCTCCTCTTTTTCCGCCGTTCCTTGACTCGCTGAGCCCTCAAGCCGCCCCCCCTTCCTCTTGACCCTGCGAGAGGCCTGCGTGGCACGCGAGAGCTTGAACAGGGCCTCCGTGCGCAAGCCTTTTTTTTCCCAGTCCCACCGAACCACCTATTCACCCCTTCTCCCCAGAGGCGCCTGGAGGTCCCCGCGGCGGCGTCTGGAGTTCCCCGCGGAGGTTTCGGGAGGCCCCTCCCCTGGAGAGTGTAAAGCGTTCCCTGGCCACGTACCCAGCCCAGTTGCAACAAGTGGCCATAGCAGCGTGCCCATGTAATAGGGGCGCTGGCCCGATAAGATCCATGAGGGCCTTGCGCGCTGCACGACTCACAGGGGCAAGCCTGAGTGAGGCTGCACTTTAGAACAGGACATGCAGCGGAGACGACGGAAAGGCACCGATGAACAAGAGAAGCAGGAACAGGTGGGAGAAGGGAGGAAGCGGGGTGGGGACTCGGAAGAAGGTAGGATGATGGCAGGAGGTGGGGGGTAACGGGGGAAGGGCAGGAATGAGGGTAGAGAACCATAGAGAGACAGGAGGTCGGCAGTTGGCAGCCCCCAGGAAGGGCGAGGCCCCCCTTGGACCCCGTAAGACACCACCCAGCTGGAATTTCCCAGCGGCCCGCGAAAGTGGCGGTGATTGCGCAGCTGGCAGAATCCAGGAAGGGCAAGGTTTCTTCCTGATTTGCGTAAGACACCGCTCCGCTGGACCTGCCAGGGGTCCCCGAAAGTGGCGCAATTTGCAGCACCCAGGGAGGGCGAGGTCCCATTCAGGTATGCGTAGGGCACCACTCCGCTGAACCTCCCAGGGGCCCACGAAAGTGGCGACAGGCTCTGCAGATGGCAGCAGCCAGGGAGGGCGCGATCTCAGTCTGATGTGCGTAGGGGGGGGGGCTCGAAAGTGGTGACGGTTGCGCATTTGGCAGCACCTTGTCTTGCGTAAGATTCGATTCCGTTGGACCTCCCAGGGGCCCACGAAGGTGGCTACAGTTGCGCAATTGGCAGCCGCGGCAGTTGCGCATTTGGCAGCACCGAGGGAAGGCGAGGTCTCATTCTGAGATCCGTAGGACACCACCCCGCTGGACTTCCCACGGGCTCACAAAAGTGGCGGTAGCTGCGGTTGGCAGCACCCAGGGTGGGTGAGGTCTCATCTTGGCACGGGTAGGACACATTTGTGCTGGACCTCCCAGAGGCCCACGAACATGGCGACAGGTTTTGCATTTGGCGGCAGCCAGGGAGGGCGAGGTCCCAATGTGATTGGCATTGGGCACCACTCTGCTGGACCTCCCAGGGACCCGAGAAAGTGGCGATAGTCGCGCAGTTGGCAGCGGCCAGGGAGGGTGGGGTCTCGTTCTGGTCTGCGCAAGACACTCCGCTGGACCAGACAAGAGCGTAGGAGAGTGGCGACGGTTGCGCAACTTGAAGCACCCAGGGAGGGCGAGGTCTCGTTCCTGCGGCACCTCCCAGATGCTCACAAAAGTTGCGACAGGTCTTGCAGCTGGAAGCAATCATGGAGGGCGAGGTCTCATTATGGTACGCGTAGGACCACTTCCTCGGGGCCCATGAGAGCTGCGACAGTTGCACAGTCGGCAGCATCGAGGGAGGAAGAGGTCGCATTGTGACGTGCGACATCGTGAAAATTGCAGTTGCGTTGTTTCCAGCACCCAGGAAAGCCAGGTCGGAGGCATCCACGAGGCAGGTCGGACGGACGCAGGAGGCGAGAGGAGAAGGAAGGAGGACGCGGCAACTGCGTTCTAGCCAAGATGAGACCCATCGCAGCAGGTTTTGAAAAATAAACAAGAATCATCGCTGAACCAACATAGTGAGCTTGTGAACGTTGGATGTGCAAGCAATGTGGTGGTAGCAGCGTGGTGAAAGTAATGTAGCGCAAGGCATGTGTTGCAAGCTATGCGATGCAACCTGTGAGGGGTAAGCTATATGGTATTAGGTGTCAGCTAGTGAACGTTTCTTTATGCATTGTTTTGCCGATCGGCGTGGGTCCTCGCACCCCCCCCCCCCTGCCCCCCCCCTGGAGTAGATCTTGGCTGTTGTTGGCGCCTGTTTCGAGCGGGTGGAGTCTCTCCCAGATGGAGCATTGCTGCAAGCAGTCGCATTAAGCAGAAGTCCGGAGCCGGACCCCCCCCTCTTCCGCCCAATGTCGAGACGCCGAATAAGAAAACGTTCATCACGTGGTGCAAGAGATGCATTCAGATCCAGGCGTTGCACAGAAATCGTGGTGGCATCCGTTTCGCCTTCGGCCTCTGAAGGCCGCTTCGTGGCCCCAGGACCTTACAACAAATAGCTCAAAATGAGAGGGTGGCCCTAAGGATGTGGTCGAGATCCCAGGGGGGCCCACATCACCCAAAAAACTGCAGTGTCGGAGGAGAGGGTGTCGCACAAGGTGTGTGGCTAGGTGGTGCAAAGTATCCGGCGCAGTCTATGTGGTGTTCCCTGAGATCCGATGTCGTGATTTCTTCAGTGCGGGGTCCCGGGAAGTCCCGACCCTTTCCCCAGGGCCGGCTTTTCATCCTGAGTCTTTTTTGTTGACGGTCCCAGGGCCCGGCGAGGGCCTCCAGAGGCCGAACACGGTGGAAACCCTCCCTCACTTGAACGAAGGATTGCAAAAAAAACGAAGGATTGCAACAAAAACGAAGGATTGGTTTTTGTTTGCAATCCTTCGGTTTTTTTAGCAATCCTTCGATGTTTGTTTCAATGCGTTGGATCTTTGGTTTTCGCTGCGTCCAGCCGGCGCACGACGCGCCCGACCGGCGCCCCCGGGCCGGCCACGGGTGGCCGACGTGCGGCAGGCCCGGCAGCGCAGGCCAGCGCCCGCGGGGCGCCCACGAGGCCGCCACGGCCGGCTGCCTGGCGAGAGAGCCGGCAGCGCAGGCACTCTTCAGGAGGAGGAGGAGGGGGAGGAGGAGGGAGGGAGGGAGGGAGGGAGGGAGGGAGAGACTGCAAGAGGCAAGCGAGACTGCAAGAGGCCAACGACCCAGAGACTGCAGGCACTCTTCATTGAAGTACTTGTGGTCCTCGATTCTTGGACCCTCTCCTTCGCTCCTCCCTGCCTCCTGCTCCTCCAGCTCTGCAGCCTCGTCCTCTCGTGATCTCCCCAGGAGCTCGACCACTTCCCCAGGGCCTGCTTTTCATCCTGAGCCGTTGCCCAATGTCCTATAGGGTTGGGAAGCTCGACCACACGCAAGAGGGACCCTTCGCCGGCGTGACCTCTGACGCGGGCCCACCGGGGCCCCCCGATCGCCGAACACGATGCGGTATAGTTGCGTATTGTGCGCTTGTGTTCGGCTCCCCCCGCGGCCCCCTAAAAGCGTGCACCAGGAGGGAAAGAAACACGCAGACACAACTAATCCTCGATGCCCCAGAAATTATGGGAAAAGATGAGAAGTGGGGGGGAAGACAAAAACCCAGAAAATGTAGGAAAATATGGGGAATATGTTTATTTGTGTGTATCTATTGATGTGTCCCAGGGCCCCTTCAATGCCCTGGATACAGTCGGGGCGCTGAGGAAGGAACCCTTCTCGTTGGGGAGGGGCTCGGTGTTCCTTAGTTGTTTTGTAGTTCGCCTTTGGTTTTGCTTAGGGTTTCGATGGGAAGTCGAAGTTTAACTTTTGGGAAAAAGGGGCCTCGTTCCTTCTTTAGGGTTCCTTAGGTCAACGCCCCGACTGTATCATCAGAGGGCTCCCTCCCGCCGGGCCGCCAAAGTGCCCCTGGCCCGGCGCGCCGGCAGAAGCCCGGAGCAGCGCGCCCGATGCGGGGCAGCTCGGCACCCGAGCCTCGACCTGTGGGGACGTGCGGGCTGTCCGCGTGCACAGACCGCGGCCTCCTCCTCCCCCTCCTCCTCTTCCTCCTCCTCCTCCTCCTCCTCCTCCTCCTCCTCCTCCTCCTCCTCCTCCTCCCCCTCCGCCCAGGCATCCGGCGTCTCGACAGAAATAGCGACGGAGGTTTTTTCCACAGTCTTCGGCCTCGGGGAGCCCTTTACAGGGCCTCGGGACCGGCAAAGAACGACTCGGGATGGAAAAAAACGGTCCTGGGGAATGGGTCGAGACCTTCGGGGGTCGACGTCATGGTGAAACACGACGTCGGGTGTCTGGGCATTCAGACGACCGAGGGCTCTCGCCTCGTCTCTTCTGCGTCTCGTGCTCTTGGCCGCCCATCTTCGCTTGGGCAGTGGGCACTGGGCCCCTGCAAACTGGGCGGGCATCGAGGAGAACAGTGTGTGTTGACAGTTTTTGGCCCTCCCCGGGCCTCCAGAGGCTTCCGGGAGAGGCCTCTGGGAACACCTCCCAGGAGAAAAGGCTCCCGGCGGCTCGAGAAGACGGAGACGGCTGGTTTTCTCATGTTCATCGGGGCCCAAGGACCGCCAGAAGACGGCTCTGGGCGGAAAGCCCGTCCTCGGGCAGAGGTCGGAAGCTTCAGGGGCCAGCGACTCGAAAAGCGAAGTCGTCGCAGGTCTGGGTCCTCCTCCACTCGATTCGGATGTGGGCGCCGTGAACAATGAGGTCAGGGGATCGAAGACCCCGCGCACTCGTTTGGCTCGGCATGAAAGATATCCCAGGCAAGCCAGACATCAATAGGCATCCGACTTGCATTGATATCTTTCTTGTCAGTTCGTGGGCCTCGAGGTCTCGACCCCTTGCAGCCTTTCCCCCAAGAACCACATCTGATTGCGCAGGCTTTGATTTTGGTTACATTATTCAATGCGGGATGCCCGGCTCTGGACCACTCCCCGGGGGCCTGTTTCTCGTCTCGGCTATATTTCCGGACGATCCCGAGGCCCAGCGAGGGCCCCGAAACGCCGACCCATGTGAATAAATGTCGATATGTTTGCCAAATGTGTTAGCAGAGGGGGTCTCTTACTTGCTCATATGGACTGCGTGTTCCGAGACCCTTGCCGGCTTTGGTGATGCGATTGTTGTTGATGTTGCCATTATTTGTTTTCATGTGCTGTCGGATTTTGTTGGATGGCGTGTCGCTCCGCCAGTTCTGGCCCACCACGCTTCGGCGCGACACGCTATCCACTTCCTGGTCCCCAAGCGTCAACGTCCCGAGCCTTTACGTGCTCCCCGCTCCGCGGAGCGGAGCGGCACGCTATCCGTTCGCATGGCATAGCGTTTCACCAGGGCCGTTGCCGCGATACACTATGCAAAAGTTCCCAACCATATTTGGTGGCGGCGCTGGGGTATTGGGAGGGCCTTACGGCCTGTGCCGCCGACCCTGAAGGGGACGACGACGACGACGACGACGACGACGACGACGACGACGAGGTCTCAAGTCTCCGGATTTCCCTCGAGCCCGAGGAGGAGGAGAGGCGGCACTTTGAGGAGCTCCTGGCGTCGCAATTTCTTCGCACCGGGCGTTTTCTCGCCAGGTTTCGGGACCCAGGGCCCTCGCGTACCGATCCTGGATGAAAAGTGTCCCAGGAAGGGGGGTCCAGTCGGACGGGGCCAGGACGAGGATAAATCCGTTCCAGAGCGTTCCAGAACGCTCTCAGAGCGTGCCGAAACGCTCTGAGAAGGCCGTCGCGCCCGAGACATCCTCCCGAGCCGCCAGATCTCAGAGATTCCCGATTTGTCCTCGCACCATTCATCCTTATCCTGGCTTCGTCTTTTCCTGGGCTCCAGTCGAGTTGTTCTACGATGTTGCGTGTCTGCGTGACGACGACGGCGGCGTCGGCGGCGACGACGACGGCGACGTGGGGCAGAGTCCTCAGGGATGCTCAAGGGGACCTCTTCGAAGCGCGCTCGCAGGCCTCTGGGGGAAGTGTTGGGGGCCTCTTGCGAGCACTTTTGGGACCTCTTGGGATTCGGTGTCGAGCATTTTTGGGGCCTCTTGCGAGCATTGTTGGGGCCTCTTGCGCGCACTTTTGGGGCCTCTTGGGATTCGGTGTCGACGTCGAAGTATTTTTTCAGCATGCGTTGGAGGCCCGGGTGCGCCGCGCGCCCGCCGCGCGTCCGCGCAGCCCGCCCGCCGCCCCATCTTGACATCGCTCGGACGTGTGCGTCCTTCCTCGGCGGGGAGCATCTTGGATCCTCTTGCGACGCAGGACGCGCACGCAGCCGAACGACGCACGGGCCGATGGACGTCCGAGCGATAACAGGCCCTTCGTCCGCGCACGCGGCGTGGTGCCCTCCGCCGCCCCCTCCGCGCCGCGGCCCCGCCCTCCGCCCCGCGCCCCGCCGCCTCTCTGCCCCGCCCCGCCGCCCCTCCGCCGCCCACCGCCCTCTCGCCGCCCTTCCCCGGACGCCCGGCGCCTCGAGTTCGAGGAGGAGGAGGAGGAGGAGGCGCAGGAGGAGCCCGACTGTTCGACCACTTCCCCGAGAGTCGTTCTGGAAGGTCCCGAGGCCCAGGGAGGGCCCCGAGAGGCCCGAGGAGAAGCCACCGCCTCGATGCGTCCGAGACGCCGGGCGTCTGGGGCATCCGTTCGCGCAGGCGGCGTGCTGCCCTCCGCCGCCCCCGCGCTCCGCGCCGGCGCCGGCGCCTCGGCGCCAGAGCAGGGTCGCGCCGGAGCCGGCGCGGGCTGGGCCGCGGCGGCGTGGGGCGCCGCGGCGGCGGCGGCCGCCGCGGAGGGGCTGCGGACGACGATGACGACGACGACGACGACGACGACGACGACGACGACGGCGACGACATGGATGACGACGACGACGACGACGACGACGACAACGACGAGGTCCCAAGTCTCCGGATTTCCCTCGAGCCCGAGGAGGAGGAGAGGCGGCACCTTGAGGAGCTCTTGGCGTCGCAATTTCTTTGCACCGGGCGTTACCTCGCCCGGTTTCGGGACCCAGGGCCCTCGCGTACCGATCCTGGATGAAAAGTGTCCCAGGAAGGGGGGTCCAGTCGGACGGGGCCAGGACGAGGATAAATCCGTTCCAGAGCGTTCCAGAACGCTCTCAGAGCGTGCCGAAACGCTCTGAGAAGGCCGTCGCGCCCGAGACATCCTCCCGAGCCGCCAGATCTCAGAGATCCCCGAGTTATCCTCACACCATTTATCCTTATCCTGGCTTCGTCTTATCCTGGGCTCCAGTCGAGTTGTTCTACGATGTTGCGTGTCTTCGTGACGACGGATCTCGGGGCACATTCGGTGCCATCGATTGTCTCGATTGGCAGGGGCCTCTCTGTGGCCCCTCGTGCGTGCCTTCGAGCCTCGTTGTGCCGGTCGCGCGGTGAGCTCGAAGTCTCTAAAGACCTCAGCGCACGGTCCGTAACCCCTTTTGTCCTAGGTCCTCGGAGGCCCCAGCCACCCGAGACGTCCGCGGAGGTGCTCCTGGAGCTCGTTGGGGCCGCTGGCGTCGCCTCGGGAGCCTCTCTTGGGCTGCCTTGGCGGCGTCCTGGGCCCCGCCCAGGGCGCCTTGGCCGCCCGACTGGAGCCGTTCTGACGCCCCCCATCCAGTGGAGACCCATGCCAAGAGACACCCTGCTTGCCTCCGGGGTGCCCTCCCTGGGTCTCTTGGGTTTCCACGGTTTTGCGATGGAAAGCGTGACGCTCCCACACCAAAAATCAACGGATTTCCTGGGGTCTCAGGGTTGGGTTTCTTGTGGAAGGTTTCTTGTGGTCGAGCCCTCACTGTACGGGGAGCGAGGAGAGGAGACTGCACCACCCCGATGTACTCCATACGGGGTCCCGCGCAGTCCCGATCCGTTCCCCGGGGCCATTGTCTGACAGCCTCGGGGCCCCGCGCGGGCCGCCAGAGGCCAAAGCCTCCAGACTGAGGTTTGCAAGACGTTGGAGGTCTGGGACCAGGAGGGCTCTCTCCCTCTCTGGCGCCTCGCGCTGGTGGTGGCGGTGTCGCCCCTCCCCGTGCCCCGCGGGGCTCGGGGGCCAGGCGCGGGCGGCACCTGCGGGCGGCGCGGGGGCGGCAGGCCCAGGCACCCCACGAGATGTGCTGCTTCAGTCCCGTCGCGCTTCTCCTTGAGATTCTGGCTTCTCCGCCTGTTCTCCGCACCCTCCGGCCGCCTGAGGCCCCGCCCGCCCGCGCCCTGTCTCCCCAGTTAGTGCTTCGCGCGCCCCGCCTAGCTCTTAACCGGAAGAGGCCCGCTCTTGACCCGCCGGCCCCCAAACAAAAACTGTGCGCTGGGCCTCCCAAGCTCGGCCCGAGCAGATGGGGTCGGGGGATCCCGCCGATGCATCGCCGATGCATCGGCGATGCGGCGCAGTGCGCCGACCCCACCTGCTCGGACCCCGTCTCGGAGGCCTCTCTCTGCAGGGCCCGTCTCTGGGCCCCGAGGCCGTCCAGAGCGGGCCCGGGGCGAAACGTGGCCCCCGCGGAGGGGATCAGAGCCTCGGACCTGGATCGTCGGGCTTCGGACCCTGTGGGGCATGTCGTCGGGCCCCCGGGGCCACTCAGAGTGGGCCTGGGGCGGAACACTGCCCTCAGCGGAAGGGGTCGGAACCTCCTACGGGCCGCACACTGAACAAAACAAAACAAAACTAAAAACATCGTTGGATGTCGGGGGGGTGGGGGGCTCACGGCGGTGCGGTGAGGGGGGCGGCGGCGGCGGCGGAACGCGGCGGGAGGGCGGGCTGGCCACGGCGGCGCAGACTTGGCGGCAGGCCGACGGCTACCGCAGGGCGAGGAGCGGAGTGGACGCGCGTGCCCCCCCGCACCGCCCCCCTGGCTAAAAACCTCCCCCGGCCATCCCGACGCTGTGGCCAGGCGTCGGCTGAGCGTAAGGGTAACCCTTCGTCAGGGTGACCTGTGGTGCGAGCCCACAGAGGAGGTTCTCCCCAGCACGGGCTGGGGCGCTCGAACTGTTTGGACATGGCCTCCCCTGCGGCCACCTGAGGCCGCACGCCACGGGCCGCCCTTGTCCAGGGCCATTCTCGTTGGCAGCCGAAGGAAAGAGGGGGGCGGCGGGCGCGGTTCTCGCGGCGGGGGGGGCGGATGGCGGCGGAGGGCATTGGCCGTCGACGTCCTCTTCCTGCCCGAGCACCACGCAGGTTCGCTATCAAGTTTCCCAGCAGTCAAGGATTCGCGGCGGCTCATTTCCGACATGTGGGGTTCGCTGTAGCTCCGCGCACAGTAGGCCCCAAAGTTCCCAACAGCTACAATACTGGGGTAACAGTCGTTTCCAAGATGGGACTCTCGCGATTCCGCCGCGCACATGCATCATCAAAGCTTCCGACCGCCACATAGATGGAAGGCGACCCGTTTTCAACATGTAGGTTTCGCTGTAGCGCTGTGTAAATTCGTCTTCAGAGCGCTCAACAGTTACAATGATGGGGTGCAGCTCCCTCTTACAATTGAGCTGTCGCTTGAACGACTTACAGGCTATGGCGTACTTGATACACAGATGGAGGGAGATGCCCCATAGTGGCCTATCGTTTTTGACTTTCCCATTTTACCGTATGAATTCTCAAGTTGCGCAACCCCTGATGCTATCTGGGTTTGCTCTGGTCCTCCTCGTCGTCGTTGAGGACCCATTGTCGAGTAGGATCGAGAATCGATGTGCTCGGACGTGTTTGACCAGGCTTCGGACGCTGGTCGTGGGCCTCCAGAGGCCTCCTGCTCACCAGATGTGCCAAGCTACGAAAAAATGGCACAGACAGTGTTTGTTACATTCTGGTCCTCTCGAGACGTGTGCCCAAATGTGCGCGTTGTTGACATGCCAGCGCAGCCACTGCGGCCTTCGGTGAAGCTCCATATGGGACCACGAAACGTGTGAGGGTTGTGCCGAACTGGCTGTGGTTGTGGAATGCGGACGTTGCCATTGGGGCCTTCGGCGGATCTCCCTGTGGTGCCACGAAGCATGTGACGGGTGCGCCGACTTGGGCGTGGTGGTGGCAGGCGAGCGCAGCCAATGGGGCCTTCGGCGGAGCTCCTTGTGGGGCCACGAAATGTGCGAAGGGTGTGCCGACATGGGTGCCGGTGTTGGCATGCGAACGCAACCATTGGTGCTTCCGGCGGCGCTCCGTGTGGTGCCACGAAACGTTTGAGGGCTGTGCCAGAGTTGGCGCGGTGGTGGCATGCGAGCGCAGCCACTGGGGCCTTCGCTGGAGCTCCCCCTGGTACCACGAAACGTGTGACTTGTGTGCCGAACTGGGCGCGGAGGCGGCATGCGAGCGCAAGCACTCGGGCGTTCGGCGGAGCTCCCTGTGGTGCCCCGAAGCGTTGGAGGGGTTTTCCAAACTGGACGCGGTTGCGGCATGCGAGCGCAGCAACTGCGACCCTCGTCGGAGCTCCTTGTGGGGCCACGAGACGTGTGAGGGTTGGGCCGACATGGGTGCGGTGGCGGCATGCGAACGCAACCACTGAGGCCTTCGGTGGGACCCATTGTGGTACACACGAAACGTGTGAGGGTTGTGCCAGAATTGGCGAGGTGGTAGCATGCGAGCGCAGCCATTTGGGCCTACAGTGGAGCTCCCTTTGGTGCCATGAAACGTGTGACTTGTGTGCCGAACTGGGCGCGGTGGCAAACGCAAACCCTGGGGCGTTGGGCGGAGCTCCTTGTGTGGCCACGAAACATGTCAAGTTTGTGGCACAATGTGTGCGCTAGTGGAATGCCCGCGCAGCCACTGCGGCAGTTGGCAAAGCTCCATATGTTGCCACGAAACGTGTGAGGGTGGTGCCCAAATGGCTGCGGTGGTGGCGTGCGAACGCAGCCACAGGGGCCTTCGGCTGAACTCCCTCTGGTGCCCGCGAAACGCTTGACATTGATGGTTGTGCCGAAATTGTCGCGGTGGTGGCACGCGAGCGCAAACATTGGAGCGTTCGGCGTAGCTCCATCTGGAGACACGAAGCGGGTGAGTGGTGTGCCGAATTGGGCGCGGTGGCGGCATGCGGGCGCAGCAACTTGGGCCTTCGGCCGAGCTCTCCGGGGTGCCAGGAAACATGTGAGGGGTGTGGTGGTGGCGTTCGAGCGCAGCCATTGAGGCTTTACGACTGCTCGCGGGAAGCCAGTCCTCCCTCTCCTCCTCCTCCTCCTCCTTCTCCTCCTCGTCCTCCTCCTCCTCCTCGTCCTCGGCCTCGTCCTCCTCCTCCTCCTCCTCCTCCTCCTCCTCCTCCTCGAGATGATGCGCGTTTCCCATACACCCTCAGGGGGCTTCTAGATGGCTAAAGGGGTCTCTGGGGACCTAAATGCGACCTTCAGAGATCTCCGCAGACCCGAAGGCCTCCAGAGGAGGAGGAGGGAGATCGGGATTCGAAGATCAGACCTCCTGGGGTGTTTTTTTGGCCACGTCTGGATCCCTCTCGAAATGATTAACCCCACGCGTGCTTCCACCGGACCATCCAGATATGATGTCCAGGCGAGTTGCCCTGATCAAGAAAGTGCAGTTGAACAGAGAGGGAGGGGTGTGGGGCAGCCGTTAAACCATGCTCAGGATCAGCCCGAGCAGACCCAGGAGCGATCCACACATGCTTTCGCGGCGCTCTCGAAGGATGAAAAGGAGTGAGGGAGGAAGGGAGGGAGCAGGGAAGGAGGGAGGGGGGGAGGGAGGAAGGGAGTGAGGGGGTGGAAGGAGGAGCCAGGAGGACGGAGAAAGAGGAGGCGAAGCGTTAGGAGGAAGCACGATGGAGAGGAGCCAGGGGCTTCCCAGGCGGCCTCTGGAAGACCAGGCGCACATTTGTGTTGTGCGTTGTTCCGAACCCTGCGGGAAGAAACACTGTTCTCGGAGAGGAGGTGCGGCTCCTGTTCTCGGAGAGGAGGTGCGGCTCCCGTCACGCCCGCGCTGCTTCAGGTCCTGCGGGAAGGGGGAGGGGCAGCAGGCCTACAGAGGATAGCAGCTACGAGGCCCAGATCCGCAGCTCCACTGCGACGGACGCTCGCCATTCTTCGTTCTCTCCAGGGAGTCATCCTGCCGATGTGCAGACCGGAGGGCAGGGCGCGCGGGCGAGCACCTGCTTTGCAGTGGCCGTGCCCTGGTCCGTGTGGGGTCGAGACGCCGGAGAAGGGATCACGGTGGGCTCGGGAGGGGCTCGGGTTCTCGGGCCGCTCCTCTTCGTCTGGGCCGGGGGCATCGTTTGTGGCCGAGGCCATAAAGTTTGGCATCGCTCGGGCGTGTGCATTTTTCTTTCGGCGAAAACCATCGAGGAGCATCCTGGATCACTAGGCGAGAAAACCACGCACGAAACCGAACAAAAACACAGGGAATGGACGTCCGAGCGATGGCCAGAAAGAGCCCATAGTGTTCTTCTTTCGGTACGGTGGAGGCGTTCGTTAAGGAATGTGCCCAGTAGGTCGCAGACCCTGGAGGATTCCTTATCTGATGCGGGCGGCGGTGCTATCCATGGCCGATCCACGATTGGTGTTCCACCAGCTTCTAGACCCTGGATTCCTTATCCGCTGGTTCCTTATACAATGCCCTCACAGTAGCCATTTTGGCTCAAGTGCCTGGCGCTGGGCCCCCGCCGCCGCCTTCCCGCTGGACCCCCGCAAGTTGTAAGTCGGCACTTCCTCCTCGGGGCGGATGGCTGGCCCGAGGGGCCCGCCTGGGCGCTGACGCCACCGGCGCAGGGCGCCCGCCCGCTGCCCCACGGCGGCCGCTGGGCGCCTCGCCCGCTCTTGCGGGCCCCGGCGGCTCGATGGAGGCCTTCGTGCTCTTCACTGCGGTGACGGCGCTGGCGGAGGACCGCTGGGCGCGGGCGCGCGGCGCTGGATGGCCCGCCTTCCTGCAGCTCGCCGCCCCCCCGCTCCTGCCCCTCGACCTCTCGCTGCTGGAGATGCTTCTGGCTGGCCTCGACCGCTCGGGTGCGCTGGTGCCCTTCCGCCTGGCTGCTGGGCGCGGCACTGGCCACCCAGGGGCGATGCCCCCTTTTCCCAGGGAGTGGCTTCGGTGGACTGCCCCCTTTTGGGGGCGGCACGGCCTGGTGGGTGCCGCGTGCGGTGACGCCCCAGGTGACGCCGCAGACCTGGATGTGCGCGCGGGCCGGGCCGCGTCGCAGCGTACGCTACGGGAGGGCCGCGGGGAGTGTTGAGCGGTGGACTGCTGAGCGGCGCCGTGGGGCTCGTAGTGGTGCGGTGGGCCCAGGTCTGGCTATGCCCAGGTCTGGCCACCGCGGTGCCGAGCTCGTGGGGCGGGCCGTCGCCGTCGTCTCGTCGTCGTCGTCGCGAATGCATGCATGACCACGTGGGTTCGCCTACTCGAAGAGTTTTTTAAAACATGCCCTCACAGTATCCCTTGTGGTAGCACGCTGACGGCAGGATGGGGGTGAACCGCTCCAGAGCGCCGTGGAAAGCTCACAGCGTTCCGAATGGTCCAGGAACGGCCGCGGCGCCTGCGTCACATCCCTTGGACCCGCCAGTTCTCCAAGGTTCGAGGCCCATCCTCGGTCGGATTGTTCGTCTTTGCCTTGTCTCGGCGAGGGGGCGGGCAGGCAGGAATCGGCAACGAGCGAGGTGGGAAGGAAGAAGGCGTGAGCCTTCTCAGAAGGCTCGGAAGGCCTCCAGTTTTTTTGAAAACACCGGACAGGTCGCTCCTCGGCCCCCCGCCAGCCCGCACGTCAAGGGGCGGGCAGATCTATATCTATATTATATATATATACGTATATATATACATATATATATATACGTATAGGTATATGCATCTATACATGTGCGTACACATTATCCACATATATATACATATATCCGTATGCATATACATACACATATACAGGCGCAGCACCGCGCTGCATGCGTAGCCTTCCGCTGAGCCAGGCAGGCGCAACACTGCATTGCGTGGCGCGCGGATGCCCGCACCGACCACTACTCTTTTCCAGGCCCTACCTCCGACCACCCCTTTTCCCGCCTCCTCATCGTTCTCGTCCTCCGTCCTCCCTCGCCCATCCACCCCCGTCGTCCAACTCCTCTGGCTCCTCCTTCCGCCGCCTCGTCCCTCTCCTACTCCCTCCTCGTTTTCCGCCTCCTCCGCCGTCCTTTGTCGCCCACCTCCTCTTCCTCCTCGTCCGACACCTTCCCCCTTCCTCCCCACCAGTCTTCCTCCCCCTTTCACGACGTCGACATACTCCCCACCGCCCCCCTCCTCCATGTCCGCCTCCCCTCCCCCTTCCCCCCCCTCCTCTCCTCCTCCTCCCTCCTCCTCCTCCTCCTCCTCCTGCCTCCTCCTCCTTCCCTCCTCCTCCTCCTCCTCCCCCTCCTCCTCCTCCTCCTCCCTTTTCTCCTCATCATCCTTCTCTTCCTCCTCCTCCTCCTCCTTCTCCTCCACTTCCTCCTCCTCCTCCTTGTCCTGCCCCTCCTCCTCTTGCTCCTCCTCATCATCCTCCAGGTGCCATCTGCGCTGAAGGCGCATTGGCCGCCACCGTGGGACAGACCTTCAGGATTCCCTCTGTCAGCGAGAAAACTGCCAGCTAAATATCCTCGTGCCTGGCGCCCAAGCTGCCAGCGCAAAAACCTCAACCCCTGGAAGATTAACCGTTAGCGAAATAGCATTACCGCCTTTGGCCTACAACTGCCAGCAACATATCCTCACCCTTTGGCCTTAAAACTGCCAGCGCAACACCCTCACACCCCTCGCTGGAGACTGCCAGCGAAATATCCCCACTGCCCCTGGCCTAACAATGCCAGCTAAATATGGTCACCCCGTGGCCTACAACTGCCAGCGAAATATCTTCAAACTATGCCAGCTAAATTTCCTCACCTTCTGGCCTTAACTTGCCAGCGACATGTCCTCACACCCCTCGCTTGAAACGGCCAGCGAAATATCCCCACCGCCTCTGACCTAAAACTGCCAGCAAAATATCTTCACCCCCTAGCTTAACACTGCCAGCTAAATATCCTCACCCCCTGGAAATAAAACTGCCATCTAACGGTTTTGGTGATTCAGTTGTCAGTTCAGTCAGTCGGTCAGTCAGTCAGTCAGTCAGTCAGTCAGTCAGTCAAGCAGTCAGTCAGTAGGCAGTCAGCCAGGTATTTCGCGAAAATCAAATTACGGGCTGCGCCCGTAGACAAGTTTCCTGAGGCTCCCTGAAGACACAACAAAACTGTTTACAAGGCGCGAAGTCCTCTGAGAAGCCCCGCCGCCTACTGAGAAGGCCTCCCAACTCCCTCTCACTTCCCCCCCCCCCTGGTTCGCCGCCGAAGCAGGGTCCTCCCTGGGCGGGCCGCAGGGGCTCCGCCGGCGCGCCACCACGGGGAGCAGGACGGCGGCGAAGGGCACGCGACGCGACCTCGCCGTGGCCTACGAGGACTCAGGCCGCTGAGCGAATGGGGGTGGGGTCCCTTTCATCTCGTCCGCTTCGTCCTTCCCCTCCTCCTCAACCTCGTGCTCTTCCTGTCACTTTCGCTGGTGGCGGTGTTGTCAAGCAAGACTGGTTCTCCTCTTCCTCCTCCGCCTCCTCCTCCGCCTCCCCCTCCGCATATTCCGCTTCCCTCTACGGTCATCGACCTCCCTCAGTGGGTGCGCGCGTTCCTCCTTCCTGCACATCGATGTCGTTCTTGTCCACCTCCTCCATATGACGTCCGGGGCTTCGGCTCCGAGTGCGGAGACGTTGTGGGTCGCCTCGGGTGTGCTTCCAGAATGGTTCCATGAGTGGATTATGACAGTTTTCGCCCTGGCGCCTTCACGCCGATGGCCCCCTGGGGAGGGCCGCTGAGGGGGGAGGCTCCTTCGAAGTGGGCCCTGCTGGAGCCGAGCACAGGCTGCAGCGTCGAACTCCACAGAACGACCAAGACGAGGGCAGAGGGCGACGTGCCAACAGCAGCAGCCGCTCGGCGCTCATGGCCAGGCGGGGGGCAACGAGTAGAAAAAGGAAAAGAGAGAATAGAGGGCAACGCGCAGGAAAAGACAACAAAGAGGGCAGAGGGCAGAGAGCAAACGCAAAGGAAACGACAGGGCAAACGCGTTGGAGAACAACGAAAAGAGGGCAGAGGGCAACGGGAAGGGAACGACCACAAATTCCCCCATGCTCTTCGTGACGCCCGACGCTTACGCGGAGGGGTGCGATGAACTGCGGCGTCGGCAGCGGCGTAGAGTTTAATTCTTTTTTGACAAAGGCAGACGGTCGGACCGAGTTATAAGATCGAGGTCGGTTTCAGGAGGGCACCGTCGTGTTATTCATGTTCGTTGGATGTTGTTGTGCATCCTGGGGAAAGCACCCTCGAATGTTCTTCAGTTTGGCCAGCGGATGGTCTCATGCTCTTGAAGGATGCTTTTATGTCTTAGGTCCTAGGTCTGGCCGTATCTGCTGTGCACTCTGTGGGTGGCATGCTGCCTGCTGCCGTCCACGCGGTACAGCACCAGCGCGCGCACGAACAGTTGCAGCACCAGCCAGCTAGGGGGCCACATGCGAACCCTACCCCTACCCCCCACGATTTCTGAGGGGGAGGGTGGGGTTCACTTCGTGCGGGAGCTCCCGAGCGGGCTTCGCGCGCGCGCATGTCGAAATCTGTCGAACGCCCTTGCGCGTGTGCCGTCGCGAGAATCCCCTGCAAAAAACGGGACGAAGTGCAGACGCGCGCGTCGTCGCGCGCGTATGCCGAAATCCTTCAAAACCCATCGGTCTCGGAAGGATGTCAAAATCGTGTGTCCAAAAAACCGACAAAAACACTAGGTTTCGAAACACGGATGTTCAACAAAAGCGTGCGCGCGCGCTCTTGCGTCGTCGTCGTCGTCGTCGCCTACGTCGTCCTCTGTCTTTCCTCGTGTTCGTCGTCGTCGTCCTCTTTGGCGCCGTGGTCGTTTCCGTCGTCGTTGTCGCCGTGGTCGTCCTTCCTCCTCCTCCCTCGTCGTCGTCGTCGTCCGTCGTCGGCGTCTCGTCGTCGTTCCTCCTATTTCGTCGCCGTCGTCGTCGTCGTCGTTGTCGTCGTCGTCTTCCCTCCTCCCTCGTCGTTGCCGTCGTCGGCGTCGCCGTCCTTCCTCCTTCTTCGTCGTTCGCGTCGTCGCCGTCCTCCCTCCTCCCTCGTCGTTGTCGTCGTTGTCGTCGTTGTCGCCGTCGTCGTCCTCCCTCCTCCCTCGTCGTCTTCGTTGGCGACGTCGTCGTCGTCTTCGTCGTCGTCGTCGGCGTCGGCGTCGTTGTCGTCTTTGTCGTCGTCGACGTCGGCGTCGTCGTCGTCGTCGCCGCCGTCGTCGTCGTCGTCGGTGTCGTCGTCGTCGGCGTCGTTGACGTCGTCGTCGTCGTCGGTGTCGTCGTCATCGTCGTCGTCGGCGTCGTCATCGTCGTCGTCGTTGTCATCGTCGTCGTCGTCGGCGTCCGCGTCGTCGTCGTCGGTGTCGTCGTCGTCGTCGTTGTCGGCGTCGTCGAAGTCGTTGGAGACGTCGTCGGTGTCGTCGTAGTCGTTGTCGGCGGCGTCGTCGTCGTTATCGCTGTCGTCGTCGGCGTCGCTGTTGTTGCCAAATGTCATTCGGTACCCACCGTCACGGTCTTAAGAGATTCTGCAAACCAAGTTGCGGGTGGGTGGGTGGGATGTTTGCGCGAGCAGTGGAGTGGACAACTCATTGCGAACAGAAATTAATTGCACCACATAGATCACACCACATATGTTGCACAACATGTGTTGCACGACATAGATTGCACAACATGGATCGTACCACCTAAATTGAACCACCGATCTTGCAGAACGTAGATTGCACAATTTATTTGCACAACATAGATTGCACTACACCTTTTGCTCCTCATGTATTTATTGATCCAGATAGAGTGCACAACATCGATTGCGCCACCTAAATGGCACTACATAGATGGCGCCACATATATATAGAGAGAGAGAGAGAGAGATTGCACCACATGTTTTGGTCCCCATGGACTCCCAAACATCGATTGCACCACAATGATTGCAACACGTCAACGATTGCACCGCATAGATTGACAGAAATCCTACTCTGGGGCCCACGCTGACTATCGGATGTTGAAGATCCGTTTATGTGGGGGCTCCCCTCCCCGGACCCTGAACCTCCTCGCCATCGTCGTCCAAAAACACATTCGCAGGCATCGACCTCCTGGACAACGGCCAGTTCGCGCAGGGCCTCGTGGGCGCCGAGGGCGCCTGGGGCCGGTACGAGTTCGACCCCGCGGGCTTCAGCAGGCGGCCCGCGCCTTCCCCGCCTCGAGGGGAGGAGGGAGAGGAGCACGAGGAGGACGACGAGGACGAGGAGGGCGAGGAGGACGAGGACGACGAGGGGGAGGACGAGGAGGGCGAGGAGGAAGAGGAGGACGAGGAGGAGGAGGCGGAGGACGAGGAGGAAGGAGGAGGTGGAAGAGGAGCAGGGGGCGAAGGAGATGGAGGAATTGGGGCAACGCCGGAAACGGCCCGCGGAGAAGAAGAACCCTGACCCCCGGCGGACTGACTATGGTCAGCCCAGGTTCCTGGCCACAGTTTCGGTCTCAGGGGCCGTTTCTGGGCTCAGGGGCAATCAGAGAAAGATCCGAGATGAGAAAGCGAATGCCCGAGGGATGGGTTCGATATGTCCACTTGAGACAGCACTCGCACTCCCTGAAAACATCGATACCCGCTCGGGACAGCACTCGCACTTCCACGTGAGTTGCCTCGCCCTTCGCCCCTGTCACCGCTTGCGCAACTACAGCCAGGGCGCTGAAAGAGGGACCACGTCGGGCTCAGGATGGGCTCGTTTTTTCGGGCCACTCCTCAGCTCTAGGTCTGGGACGTGTTTGTGGCCTAGGCCCGCCGTGGCCAGAAAAGTCCCTTCGTTCCTTCTTTGGCGACCCTTCTGGTAGCGCGTTGACTGCATCCCCCCTCCCCGGGAGGCTCGAGACGACACGGACATAACCTTCCGGAGGTCCGCACGGATGTGCCGGATCGGCGCCGGGCCACCTCTCCTGGCGCGCTGGAGGCCCGCCAGGGGCGGCGCTGGAGGCGACCCCATCGCCGACCCAATCGATCCGCGCGACGATGTCTGCTCGCTCGTATTTCCTCGGGAGAGGGAATCTGTACGTGCCCACTGCCCCCCTGGCCAGGCCCTTCTGGGCCCAGGGGCTGTGTGTACGCCCCCCTGGGGCAAGCCAGAAGCGTGGCGTACACACCGCTGCCTGCTGGGTTCAGGATAGGCCTGGCTAGTGAGCAGTGAATATGTATAGATTTCGTCGCCTACTTCCTCCTCCTCCTCCTCCACCACCCTGTGCCCGTTGCCGTTCGACTTTTGCCCACCTTCAGCCGCGCGCAGGGGGGACTAGGAGGAAGGGGGACAGCTTCATTCCAAGAAACCTTCCCCCTCCCCCATCCCCCCTTGCGCGCGCTGTCGATTGAGACGACGGCTGTTCGTTCTCTTCCTCCTCCTCCGCCCTCTGCCCGTTGCCGTTCGACGCTGGGCCACTTGCCCGCGTGCCGAGAGGCCTCTGCGCGCGCACGCGCGGCGAGCCATCGTGCGCAGTCACATGCGCAGCCCGCACAGAGGGCTTGCACGACCCCGCGGGGGAGCGCAAAACGGCGTACTCCGCCCGAGTCCTTGGAGGAGGAGGAGGAGGAGGAGGAGGAGGAGGAGGAGGAGGAGGAAGAGGAAGAGGAGGAGTCGCCATGGGGGAGGAGGAGGAGGAGGAGGAGGAGGAGGAGGAGGAGGAGGAGGAGGAGGAGGAGAAGGAAGAGGAGGAGGAGAAGGAAGAGGAGGAGGAGGAGGAGGAGGAAGAGAAAGAGGAGGAGTCGCCATGGGGGAATCGGGTTCTGAGGGAAACGGGTCCTGAGGTGCTTCGCCGCGTTCGGGCTCTGCTTCGCCGCGTTCGGGCTCTCGGGGCCCTCCACGGGCCCCGGGACTATCAGAGACCGATTCGAGATGAAGATCTCGTTTTGGGGGGAGGCCTTGGGGTCCAGGACCCGCTTCCCTCAGGACCCGTTTCCCCCTGTATGCTAAAGGAGGGGTGAGGATGGGCAGCAGGAGCAGAAGCGAGGAGCGAGGATGCGGGGGAGGGGCGGGATTCCCTGGGCTTCTTGGTGTCCAACATTGGCCATCAGGGAGGCACAGCGAGGAGGGCTTGGGGGGAGGAGGACGGATGAGCACAACGGAGGAGGTAGAGTATGGAGGAGGAGTAAGAAGATTGAGGATAACCAGAGGGGACCAGGAGTAGGAGGAGGAGGAGGAGGAGGAGGAGGAGGACGAGGAGTTGGAGGAGGCCAGGCCAGAGGAGGGCTGGGGATGTTGTCGGATAATGGAAATTAGAATTGGTATGGTCTGCATCCGCAGCAGTTCAAAAAGGAATGAGGAGAAGGAGGAGGACAAGGAGGTGAAGGAGGACGAGGAGGAGAAGGACCGAGCAGGAGGACAGGGGAAGCAGGAGAAATGGCCTCCTCGTCTTCCCAGCATCATCCTCTACCAATCGCTCCCCCCGCTCCTCCTTTCACTTACTTCCTCCTTCATGCGGTTTTCCTGGCTCACACGTTCCTCCTTCCTCGCTTCCCTCTTCACCATCTGATTACCATTCATCTCCCCCTGCTCCCCTTACTTCCGGTCCTCCACTTCCTAAGGTACACCGAGTTCGTGCCGTGGTTCCGCGAGGCGGAACTCAAGCACGGCCGCATCTGCATGCTGGCCTGGCTCGGCCTGGTGGTCCCCGACTTCGTGCGGATTCCAGGAGCCCACGAGGGGGGGGAGGGAGGAAGGCAGGGAGGGAGGAAGGAAGGGAAGGAGGGAGGACGGGGAGGGCGTGGAGAGGGAGGGGTGATGAGATGGGTGGAGAGAGGGAGGAGTGAGGGGTGGAAGGGCGAGAAGGACCGCAGGGGAGGGAGCGGGGAAGAAGACGGAGGACGAGGAGAATGAGGACGGGGGGGGGAGGGGGGAGGGAAGGAAGAGCACGAGGAGGAAGGAGGGATGGATGGCCCAGAAGGAGGAGGACGGGGGGAGAAAGAGGATGAGGGACAGGAGAGGAAGAGGAATAGGAGGAGCAGGAGGAGGAGGAGGAGAATGAGGGGCACGAGGAGGAACGTTGTTGAGGAGGAGGAGAAGGATGACAACGACACGGAGGGACAGGAACGAGGAGACTGTGTGAAGGAGCAGGTGAAGGAGGAGAGCCCAATATGAGCCAAAGGGGCAGGAGGATTGGGAATCAAAAGGACGAGGAGGGACCAGGCTGAGGAGAAGGGACCAGGACGAGGCGGATGAAGAGGAGACGGAGAAGGGACGAGGAGGAAAAGGAGGAGGAGGGATCCTCAAAGAGAGAACGAGAGAGAGGGAGAAGGAAAAGGATGAGGAAGAATGGAGGAAGGAGGATAAGGAGGAGGATGCGGGACTGGGAGGAGGAGAAGGGACCCGGGAAACAGAGAAGTGGAGGGAGAGAGAAAGGAGCGGGAGCAGGGAGGTGGGAGGAGCAAGAGGAGCAATGCCGCTGAGATGGACGAGCGAGTGCCCAAATGCGTTTGGCCTGGATGTTGCAAAATGTTTGGTCAGGAGGCTCGTCGTCGGGCGCAGTGCGCGCACTCTTCTGGCCACTGGCCACTGCACTGCCAGAAACAGGAGCGTACGCATTGCGTTGACAGTACTGTGAAGGCCTTACCGCTGGCGTTGCCGACCCTGAAAGGGGACGACGACGACGACGACGATGTTGACGACGGCGGCGACGACGAAAAACGTTGAAGAAATTGACGAAAATGATAGACCTTACCTTGTTGGGGTTCGTGCGGCGTTGGCGCGCGAGCGACGCCGGCGGAGGCGTTCAAGGTTTACTTCTGCGAGGCGGATGCACCGATGGACACGGTCACGCCATTGGGCCCGATTCAATCCAACCTTGAACGATCGGGGCCGCGATCGATTCGAGGTTGAACGATCGGCGCGATCGCTTGCCTTTGTTGCGGCTTAGAAACAGAAGTGTACATGTTGCGTTGGCAGTATTTGCGTAGCGAGTTCGTTGCCAGCATCACGTGGCGAGCGTGCCCGGGCGTCCTCTCCAGTTCGCAGACGCCACGGCGCACTGCCACGATCGTCTGCAGGGCCTGCCCGCGATGGCCCCACACGGAGCTGACCAGAAGTCGAGGACTGGCAGCCGCCGTTGGAGCATACGGTCAGGATCGTCGAAACAGGAGAACAGTTTTGGCTCGTTTCAGGATCTTCAAACGGTTGTCTCCCAACGGGGCAATTCCCTCAATGGAAATCAAACCTAGCAGGGGCCTACGAAGAGGGAGCACGGAGGGGCTATTCCAACATCATTGATGAGTATTGGGTTTGCACTGGTCCTCCTTCTCCTTCTCCTCTTCCTCCTCCTCCGCCTCCTCCTCCTCTATCGCTGCTCCCTTCTCTCGCTGCTCCCCTCTCTCTCGTTCCTCCTCCTCTCCTCCCCTCTGCTCTGTTTGATCATTCCCGCCCTCGCTGCTCCCTGGTTCAGCTTGCCCAGCTTCCCCGCCCGCGACCCGGTCGACCCAGGCCCACCGGGCGAGACCTCCCCCCCCCATCCCACCCCGAGGAGAGCGCTACTCTTTCGAGGCCCGCGGCGGAGGCGGAGGAGGACGGGGAGGAGGAGCAGGAAGGAGCAGGAGGAGGAGGAGGAGGAGGAGCAGGAAGGAGGAGGAGGAGGAGGACGATGAGGAGGAGGACGAGGAGGAGGAGGAGGAGGAGAAGGAGGAGGAGGAGGACGAGGAGGATGAGGAGGAGGAGCAGGAAGGAGGACGGAGGGGGGTTCTGACTGACTGACTGACCACTGCATGAGGGAAGCAGGAGTTCCGAGCAGAGCACCGCCCACCGTGCAGGCGCGCTTCCGACATCGGTCGCGTGAGCCCCCGCCCCACAGTAGCGAACGGGCGGATGCCCTCACGGCGGAGCTTGGGCACGCCCCGCCAGGCGACGGAACGGCGGGCACAGGTAGAGAGGGGAGAAAGGCTGAGGAGGACTCTGAGATCCAGGCGTTACACTGTTTCACAACGGGCGATGTTGCCGTGCTGCGGGCCCTGGGACCCTCCTGGATCGATCCGGCTCGAGAGAATGCCGCAAGCGGACGGGGTCCAGGGTTTCGGTCGAGTCCTTCGTGACGATATTCCTCTGTGTCCGTCGCGTCGGATCTCAGGAGGAGGAAAAGGAGGAGGACGAGGATTGGCGCGGACGAAATGGGCAAGGAGAAAACAGGAACGATGCCCAACAGCAGCTCCCATTCATTTTGAAGAGGACCCGCTATCCGCGCCGCTGCGGACGTTGTCCATTTGAGACAGAAGGCCGCCTGCCCAAAAGCTGCCGCTGCCGAGTTTGGAGGAAAACTGTTACTGTACATCGTACCCACGTTTTCCGTACCCATGTGGGGCGTCCAAAGAAGAAGGATTGTCAGACGGGGCTAGGACGAGCATAAATCCGTTCCAGAGCTTTCAGGAACGCTCTGAGAAGGCAGCGGCGCCGGAGACATCCTTCAGAGCCGCCGAATCTCAGAGATTCTCGATTTATCCTCACCCGATGTTATCCTCGCCCTGGCTTCGTTTAAGATAAAGGAGAAGGAGGCGGGAGTTCGGACTCGGGGTCCGTCCACCAGGGCCCACAGGGATGGGCAGGTCAGCCTGGCCAGACGGCGTGCGGAGGCGTGGGGGCGTGGCTCCAGGCGGGGCTGCGGTACCCCAAGCGGCCCTTGGGTGCGGCAATCGTCGACGGTGTGGCGGGAAGAGGAGCGATCAGCAGGATGAGGAGGAGGAGGATCAGGAGGAGGGGTGCCAGCTCGGCCGAATGCTTGTCTTCGGCCAGCAGATGGCGCGCCGCCACGTTCGCGCTTCATGGCTGCAAGCCATCACGAAATGAGTGGGGGAAGTTGGCGTTCGACTGGACGGGCCCTACGGCTTGGGCCCGTAGGCTGTGGGGCCCGGACTTTCGGCGGATACCTCGCGGCACGGTCCAGGGCGCGCGCGGGTTTCACAGAAGCTGTGGCGTTCCCGCACGCTCTCGCAGCGCACCCGCCGCAGCCGCGCCGAGGCCGTCTCCTCCTTCGCCCGGCGCTGCACCGAGTCGCCAGAGGTCCCGCTGCCTGCGCAGCGGCGCTTCGCCCGCGCTCCTGGACACGTTCCGCACAACGATCGCCGAGCGTTTTGGCCGCTGGCGCCCAGCACACAAAGGCGCCCTCAGAACTCGTCCTTGCAGGCCTTCGCGGCGAAGGCTTTGACGACGGCATCGCCCTGCGTCCGCAAGCATGGTTCCGGCCCTCATCGGTTCCGCGGAACTTTCTCGACCGCTGGATCTGCCCTTGAAGTCTGCTGGCGTCGCTGGCATCTGGCCATCGGTGGTGCCATTGTTTCCTGCCCCAGCGGTGTGTGTGGGCCACTGCCGCTCCGATGCAAGTGTATCCACACCTAGCCACCTGCCTGCACGGGTGCCCAGATTTGCGAGACGAGATTGTTCACTGCATTGTTTGCGTTCGCGCGCAGTGGCCCGCGCTGATTCTTCTCATGCGCCTGGGGACCTGGTGATCGTTATGGTGAGGAGGGTGAGAACCCACTGGTCGATAGTGCGAAGGCCCGCCCTTGTCTACAACTTGTACAACGCAGTCAAACATAATATTGGCGTCTCGCCACACCACCACCTTGCCTGTTTGCAGGGCTCCCCCTTCATTGACGATCGCTCCTCGCCCCTGTCGAGCATCTGGGGGCCGCACTGCGCAGGAGCCCCCGAAAGTGTTGGCAAGGATCGACGCTTCACGTAACCTACCAGCCCAGCCAGAAACGATGCACAGGTGAGTTACCCTGATCAAGCATGTGGGGCACGCGATAGAATAAAAGCCGAGAAGCCCTCATACCCCAAGAGGAGGAGGATACAGGAGGAACCAGAGGAGGACGAGGACGAGGAGGAGGAGAAGGGGAGAGAAAGGAGAGAGAAGGGGGGTGAGGAGGAAGATTGGGCGGATGAGGAAGAGGAAAAGCAGGAGGGCGAACAGAAAGGCCAAAGGCCTCTTGGATGTTTCTCGGCGTCTCTTCGGATATCTTCTCGAGTGCTTCTTGTAGGCTTGTTGGAGCGTCTCAGGAGCCTCTTGGCGGCCCCGGGGGCCTCTTGAAGCGTCTTGGGTGCCTCGAGGGGCCTCGTGGGGCCTCTTGGTGGTCTCTTCGGAGCCTCTTAGGAGCATCTTGGAGGGGCATCTCGGGGACCTCTTGGGGCCTCCTGGGCGCCTCTTGGGGCACCCTCGGGAGCCCCGGGGGTAATCTTGGAGGAGATCCTTTCAAAGAAGGGGGGGGGAGTAAATTCGACCCCCTCCCCAGGACGGCAAAATGGGTCCAAAACCTTTGTGAAATCAATGGTGTTGGCCGTCTCGCCGATGCCATCTTGGACGCTCCAACGCCTCGCCGAACCCTTTGTCCAGGTCCAGGGGTAGGAGGGAAGGGAGAGGGGTCAAGACACCCTCCCCGTCCGCAAGCCGTCTCGCTCACTCCAACCCGCCTTCCCAACGCATGAGTAGCGCCCGAGCCACAGCGTGTTCTCTTTGGATGGACAGCTAATGGGATCCAAAACAGACCCCATTTCCGCAACGCTGGGGCGAGGTGCGCCAGGCGTGCCGGGCGCGCCACGCGCGCCAGGTTCGCCAGGCACCCTGTGGCCGAAGCGTGCCGGGCACGCCTGGTGCGCCAGTTGCGCCACGTGACCCACGTGCGCCATGTGTGCCGTATTCTCCAGCCGCGCCAAGTGCGCCAGTTCCGCTCGTGCACGTGGCAGTAGACATGGGGAAACGTGTCGACACCCACAACCCTTGTCGAAAACCAGTGCGCAATCGCGGTGGGGTGGCCACCATAGCGTCTGATGGGCCTGCTGCACATAGCAGGCAATATGCCAACACCCCCGCCGTCCCAGTCAAAAACCAATGCGCAGTGATCTCGGGGTGCCTGCGCATGATCCAGATTTTGTCTCGAAGTGCATGTTTTATTGTTTTTGACATGGGTGCTGGCCCTGCGCGCAGCAGCTAATATGCGGGCACCCCCCCGTCCGTCACAAAATAATACAAAGTGCTCGCGCCCACCTGATCATGATCCAAGATTTTTCCCCAAAGTGGACTTTACATTGTTTTTTGACAAGGATGGTGTTGGGGATGCCCTCATTGGTCCTGGTTGGCTGCCGGTCGCCCAGGGGAGGCGGTGTTCACTAATCGGGAACAGTGATAAACCCTTCCCCGAAGGGGAAGAGGAAACGCTCTAAACCACTCACGCCCTGAAGGGCTGGTGAGATTTGGCAGTTCGCCACCCCAGGACAGGCGAGGTCTCATCTGATCCGCGTAGGACGTCACTACCTCGGACCCTCCATGAGCCCACGAAAGTGTCGACATGTTCCCGGTTAGCAGCCCCCAGGGGCGGCAAGATCTCATCTGATCCGTGTAGGGCTTCACTATATAGGGCCCAAGGAGCCGAGGAAAGTGGCGACATTTAAGCAGCTCGCAGCCCCTAGGGACGGCGAGGTGCCATCTGACCCGGCATTACGCCAAACCCCACAGGGGCCCACGAAAGTGATGACAGTTTCACAAGTCGCAGCCCCATTGGAAGGCGAGGTTTCATCTTACCCGCGGAGTGCGCTGGACCCCACAGGAGCTCACAAAAGCGTCGACAGATTCGCAGCTCGCAGTGGCGGCGAGGTCTCATCTGACCCGCGTATGGCGGCACTAGGCTGGACCCCCCAGTGGCCCACGAAAGCGGCAACAGCCTTACAGCTCGCAGCCCGTAGTGACGGCGAGGTCTCACCTGGCCCGCGTAGGACGGCACTACGCCGGACGCCCCAGAGGCCCACGAAAGTGGCGACAGCTTCGCTATTTGCAGCCCCCGTGGACGGTGCGGTTTCATCTGATCCGCCGAGTACCCGGGACCCCCAGGAGCCCACGAAAGTGTCTACAGTTTCGCAGCTCGCAGCCCCCAGGGCCGGCGAGGTTCCATCTGATCCGCACAGGACCTCATTACGTTGAACATGTCTGAAGCCCACGGAAGTGGCGACAGCTTCGCAATTCGCAGCCCTCTTGGACGGCGTCGTTTCATCTTATCCGCGGAGTACGTTGGACCTCTCAGAAGCCCTCGAAAGCGTCGACTTTTTCGCAGCCCGCAGGGGCGGCGAGGTCTCACCTGATCCGCATAGGACGTCACTGCGTTGGCGGCAGCTTCGCTGCTCGCAGCTCCCACTGAAGCGAGACAGAAGGCAGCCAGGAGAAAAGAGGCAGGCAAAAGGTAAGAGGCCAGAAGGAGGGAGGGGGAGGGAGGAAGCGGGAAGGAGGGTTCGAAACCGCAGCAGTCGGTCCGGATTAAAAACAGGAGGGGTTGGAAAGCATATTGGCATAATCCTGAAGCGTCGGGAACCTTACGAGAACCCTGGAAAAGGCAGAGTATCGATGACGTCTGGAAGAAGTTGGCAATCCCATCCTCTTCACCTTCACGCTCCACAATCCCCTCCACGTCATATACCTATACGACCGCCCTGCGGGCGATAAGGAGGTTGGTGGGGGATTGAGATCAAATGCCCACCCTGACTGACCTCCAGCCTGTCACCTTGATCTCATCTCTCTCTTTCTCTCTGTCTCTCTCTCTCTCTCTCTGTCTCCCTCTCTCTCTCTCGCACTCTCTCTCTCTCTCTCTGTCTCTCCCTCTTTCCCTCTCTATCAGAGTCTCCCTCCACCACAATGATGATCGCGATGACGATGAGATCCCACTATCTACCTATCCGTCGACCGGCCTATCGGTGAATCGCCCTGTCGATCTCACTATCGACCTCAAAAGCAAAATGAGAAAGCTCGCCGCAGGCGCCGAAAAACTGTATGTTGTCGGACAACCACAGGACAAGCATCGGCACAACCACCAGACAACCATCAGGACAATCACGAGACAACCACGAGACAACCATCGCATACTAGGTAATATCTGTCTCTCTCTCTCTCTCGCTCTCTCTCTCTATGTATATATACGTATCAGATAAGATGGGTTGGATAAGATATGTGGGATAAGATAAGATGGGACAAGATGGGTTGGATAAGGCTATATGGATTGGATTGGAGAAGATGGATTGGCTAAGGTCAGCTGGATTGGATAAGAAGGCCCGCCGCTGGCGCCGAAAAACAAGAATTTTGAAATTAGCGGCATGCGTTAGCGCCGGGACGCCCGGGACACCCAGGACACCGCCCGGCCCAATTGGGACACCTCCCGGCCACTGGCGGACGGGAAACGGACTTTCGCTCCTACCTCGGCCTAGCTACAGGAGGATCGCGCGCAGCTTCGCCTCGCCCGCACGCACGACAAGAACACGAAACCGAAACCGATTCCCGGTGGGGGTTCTCCGTTTCACTGCGATCTGACCCCCCAACCTCCGATTGGCATTGCCATTTCCACTGCGGCTCTCCCGAGTTCATCGCTTTATCTGCTCGTCGTTCGCGCCAGTCCCTTGTGAGGCGGTCCCCTGCGTTCTCGACGCGCACGACAGGCTCAACGGCAGCGTTGGCGTGAACGTTCAGATCTTGATCTGGAGAGCCAGGAGGAGGAGGAGGAGGAGGAGGAGGAGGAGGGTTGCGTCCGACGAACCCTACAGCCATCAGGAACCAGGAAGCAAGGAGGAGGTGGAGGAGGAGGAGGAGAAGGCGAAGGAGGATCGGGAGGAGGACAAGAAAGATGAACACGTGCAGGAAGCAGAAGAGCACGAGGAGAGAGGAGAGTTGAGGTGACGGAGGAGAGAAGAGGAGCAATCAGGAGGAGGAGGAGGAGGAGGAGGAGGAGGAGGAGGAGGGGCATGGAACAGCACCAGATCTTTTTCCGCCTGTTGGCGCCCTCTGCTGCCCCCCGAAGGGCACCCATCCCCTTTTCTTTTGTCTGGAGAGAAGACAACACACAGGCACAAACAATCGTCGATTCCCTGGACAATGTAAGACATGAGGGAAGCGGAGGGGAAGACGAACATCCAGATAATATGGCAAAGAATGGGAATCCTGGGATTTGTGTGTAATTGTTTGTGGGTCCCTGGGCCCATTCGTCTTTCTGCATCGGTGGCATCATCGACACGGCCGCCTACACTGACGTCAGCACGACTGCCCACCCCGTGTCCTGTTCCTGCGCAGCCCGCTTCTATGATTCGCGTTGCCCTTCCGTATGCTCTTCCCGCGCTTACCAGTTGCACACGCAAGCTCCACCAGCGTACCCCGCCTAGCCACAGTCACCAGCCTTTTCACCTCCCACCTCGCTGCGTGCGTGCTCACCTCTGCGCCCGGTTAGCTACGGCAGGTAGTAGAGGCGCGCGATACTTACAATGTCCGTGGACCGTCCCAGAGGCACACCATTTTCAAGCACCAATCTTCACCGAGCGCGTTCAGCTACTCGCAGTCAGAAAAAAAATCCCGGCGAATGACCCAACCATGTTCAGTTGTGGGTACCGCAATTGTGAATATATTCTTCGGTGGAGTTCCCTATGAGGCCACGAAGCGCTGCAATGGGTGGGGGGGCGCATGCGGGCGGTAGCGCTGGGGCTCTCGGTGGAGCTCCCTGTGGGGCCACGACTCGTTGTACTGGGTGGGGGGGCGCATGCGGGCGGTAGCACTGGGTCCGTCGGTGGAGCTCCCTATGGGGCCACGAAACGCTGTACTGGGTTGGGTGACGCATGCGGGCTGTAGCACTGGAGCCGTCGGTGGAGCTCCCTATGGGGCCACGAAGCGCTGCACTGGGTGGGGGGGGGGGGGGGAACATGCGGGCGGTAGCACTGGGGCCGTCGGAGGAGCCCCCTAAGGGGCCACGAAGCGCTGTACTGGGTTGGAGAGGAAACGCAGCGGCGTTAGGCACTGTGTCCGTCGGTGGAGCTTCCTATCGGGTCGCGACTCGTTGTACTGGGGGGGGGGGCGCATGCGGACGGTTGCACTGGGGCCGTCGGTGGAGCTCCCTATGGAAAAACGAAGCGCTGTACTGGGTGGAGCGGGGGGGCGCATGCGGTCGGGAGCACTGAGGCCTTCGGTGGAGCTCCCTATGGGAAAACGAAGCGTTGTATTGGGTGGGGGGACGCATGCGGGCGGCACTGGGACCATCGGTGGAGCTCCCTATGGGGCCACGAAGCGCTGTACTGGGTGGGGGGCCAGCATGCGGGCGTAGCACTGAGGCCGTCGCGCCGGCCCTCTGGGAAAACAAGCGCTGTAACTGGATGGGGGGAGAACGCTGCGGGCGGGTACCACTGGAGTCCTTCGGTGGAGCTCCCTATGAGGCCACGATACGTTGTACTGGGTGGTGGAGACGCATGCGGGAGGTAGCACTGGGGCCGTCGGTGGAGCTCCCCATAGGGCCACGATTTGCTGTACTGGGGGGGGGCATGCGGGAGGTAGCACTGGGGCCTTCGGTGGAGCTCCCTATGGGGTCACGATGCGCTGTTCTGGGTGGGGGGGGGCGCATGCGGGTGGTAGCACTTGGACCTTCGGTGGAGCTCCCAATGGGGCCACGAAGCGCTGTATTGGGTGGGGGGGCGCATGCGGGCTGTAGCACTGGGACCTTCGCTGGAGCTCCTTTATGGGGCCGCGAAACGAGTGAGGAGTTTACTGAAACGAGTGATGACGATGATGATGATGATGATGATGATGATGATGATGATGATGATGATGATGATGATGATGCTGATGCTGATGATGATGATGATGATGATGATGATGATGGTGATGGTGATGATGATGATGATGATGGTGGTGCTGATGGTGGTGATGGTGATAATGATGATGACGATGATGATGATGATGATGATGATGATGATGAGGGTGATGGTGGTGATGATGATGATGATGATGGTGATGGTGATGGTGATGGTGATGATGATGATGATGATGGTGGTGGTGATGATGATGCTGATTACGACGGCGATGATGATGTTGATGATTATGGTGATGATGATGATGATGATGGTGGTGATGATGATGCTGATGATGATGATGATGATGACGATGATGATGATGATGATGATGATGATGATGGTGATGATGATGATGAGGACAAAGGGGAGGGGGCAGCGGGAGGAGTGAACGCGGGGCGTTGTCTCTTTAAAACGAGGATCCAACACCACAGGACGGTTGGGAAAACAACATGTGCGCGTCGATGTAATGGATCGTACATCCCCCGCGGCGGATCTGGATAGTGGAACGCGTTTGTCTAAGTCTGACGCGCCCGCGATACGGGCCCTACTGCATACTGTCAGCGCCAACTCTCGCCGGACGACCGCAGCTCTCTCATCCGCAGGGCTCCTTCTCTCGACGTTGGTTGCCCCCTGCCCGGTCAGATAGAGGGCAGACGCAGCAGGAGAGGCACAGGTAATATGCGCTTGATTCCTGATTCTTGGTGGGAAAACATCGTTCGTAGCCATCCCGATGTGTGCCTCCTCCCTTCCCAACCGCTTCCCGCCGAGAGTCGCCGCGGCTC
>CAUYUJ010001404.1:2500-25000 GCA_963575745.1 Prorocentrum cordatum
GCCGCAATCGAAACACTCGGGGCGTTCGACCAGCTCGAGCTCAAGATCCGATTCACTTCGGAAGCGGGACGAACCCAAAGGGGGCGAATCTGAACAGTTCTGTGCTCTGTTGCGTCGTGGATCGAGTCTTCCCTGGCATCCGAATCCTGACAGAACTGAGCTGGGCCCTCGAGCTCGAGCTGACTGGGCGATTGCTCGCCCAGAGCTGCTTGCAGTCGAGACCTTATGAAAGGATTATGTTCCGCAACAGGGCGAAATCATAGGGGCGAATCCAAACCGAGGCGAAATGCATCGAGAAGGAGCGGGCCGAAACGCCGACGACGACGACGACGGCGAACAGCGACGACCGCGACCGCGGTTCCAGCTCGGGACCACTATATGTTAGATATCCACCTGGGTGGCCTGGACACCTGAAAACACAAAGTTCCAGCTCGGTGCCACCATGTTAGATACACCTCTCTGGGTGACCTCGACACCTGAAAATATGTGGTTCCAGCTCGGGGTCACTGGGTGGCCTGGACACGTGAAATCACTTGGCTCCAGCGAGGGGCAAGAGGCAACTATCCCAGATACCCTCACCCCCTGGGCGGCCTGGACATGTAAAAACACTAGGTTCCAGCTCGGGACCACCATGTTAAATACCCCCTGGATGGCCTGGACAGATAGAAACACGTAGTTCCAGCTCGGGGCCACCGTGTCAGAGATCCCCATGGGTGGCCTGGACACGTGAAAACACGTGGCTCCAGCCCAGGACCTCCATGCTAGATACCACTCTGGGTGATCTGGACACGTGAGAACACATGGTTCCAGCTCGGGGCCACCATGTTAGATACCCCAGCGGGAACTCTGGTCAATCACCAGCCGAAGAAACTGTGCCAAGTTATTACACGTCTGGTGTCGATGTATCGATTCTGTCTGGTTCTTGTGGGCCCCCACGCTGGGGGCTCCCAGACGACCACATGTTAGATGCCCCCCCTGAGTGGCCTGCACACGTAAAAACAATTGCTTCCAGCTCGGGGCAACCATGTTGGATACCCCCTTGGGTGGCCTGGACACGTAAGAACACGTGGTTCCAGCTCGGGGCCACCACGTTAAATACCCCACTTGGTGACCTGAGCGAGTAAAACCACGTATTTCCAGCTCGGGACCACCATGTCAGATACCTCTCTGGGTGGCCTCGACGCATGAGAACACGTCGTTCCAGCTCGGGGCCACCGTGTTAGATACCCTTCTGGGTGACTGGACACGTCAAATGTTCCAGCGAGGGGCAAGAGGCAACCATCCCAGACACCCTCATCCACTGGGCGGCCTTGACACGTAAAAACACCGAGGTTCCAGCTCGGGACCACAATGTTCGATACCCCCTGGGTGGGGACACGTGAAAACACTATGTTCCATCTGAGGACAAGCATGTTAGATGCCTCTCTTGGCGACCTGGGCACGTGAAAACAAGTACTTCGCCTGAGACCTCCTCAGAATTCTGGCCCCCAGGAGAGGAGCAATATATCCGATGGCCCCCTTGTGGGGCCACCAGGCTGCGAGGAGCGGGATTCGCAGTTTCCTGTACCAATTGTAGCTTGTAGTTTCCAGTGTTACAGTTCTGCTTATTGCTGGTTACTGTAACTAGTTGATTGACCGCGCGAGGCGGGGGAGGCCCAAACCAGATTTTTAGCACCCCCTGGGCGCGTTGTCTGAATTGCTGGGAGGGCTCGAAATCGACACCCCTCACGCAGATCCGCGGGGTCAGGGTCCAAAAACACAGAAGATTTGCCACATTTCTCAAATTCGGTGCCACCCCTCACGCAGATCCGCGGGGTCCACATTTCTGAAATTCGGTGCCACCCCTCACGCAGATCCGCGGGGTCAGGGTCCAAAAACACATGGGATTTGCCACATTTCTGAAATTCGGTGCCACCCCTCACGCAGATCCGCGGGGTCAGGGTCCAAAAACACATGGGATTTGCCACATTTCTGAAATTCGGTGCCACCCCTCACGCAGATCCGCGGGGTCAGGGTCCAAAAACACAGGGGATTTGCCACATTTCTGAAATTCGGTGCCACCCCTCACGCAGATCCGCGGGGTCAGGGTCCAAAAACACATGGGATTTGCCACATTTCTGAAATTCGGTGCCACCCCTCACGCAGATCCGCGGGGTCAGGGTCCAAAAACACAAGGGATTTGCCACATTTCTGAAATTCGGTGCCACCCCTCACGCAGATCCGCGGGGTCAGGGTCCAAAAACACATGGGATTTGCCACATTTCTGAAATTCGGTGCCACCCCTCACGCAGATCCGCGGGGTCAGGGTCCAAAAACACAGGGGATTTGCCACATTTCTGAAATTCGGTGCCACCCTTCACGCACATCCATCGCAAGGCGTGGTAACCCAAACTGCGAGAACTCCCTCGGCCCTTTAATCGCAAGGTGTGGTAACCAAGCCCGTAAACCATACACGTCTTACCAATCGCCAGGTGTGGTAACCCCTCTTGTGATCAGTTGGTTTTGCTGATTGCGAATCGGCTTCGCATGAAGTTTCGATACTGCTTCACGACAGCGCCAAGGCCTCATGACTTAGCTCTTCCATGGCCCATTCTCCGAGAGAGGGGGCCGGCGGCAGGGGGCGAAGCCCTTACGGATAGAACAAAACAAACGTTTCGCTCAGGACATCCTCGACAAATTCTGCAAAAGAAGCTGTTCCATCGAGACATCCGCAACAAACGAAAGTTGTACTCCACCCTGTGTTTTATCGATCCGAATTTCAGAAAGCAGCATTTCGCTTAGGACATCCGCAGAAAAGGATCCGCCGACCCACCCTTCCCTTGCCACCCCCAGCACGCCACCAGGGACAATGACACCACTAACAGAGAACCCTGGGCCTGCGCCCTCTCCGGAAAAAAACCTCAAGAGGGGCCCAAAGACCTCGAGGGGGAACCCGCAGGGACCAGGGAGCCCTTCCCCCAAAAGATGGCCCCTAGGCGCCCCAAGATGCCCCCAAGAGGCCCAGAGGCCCCCAGGAGCCCTAAAAGGGCTCCATGAGGCCGCCCCCCTAGGCCTCCAAGAAGCCCCGCAACAGAAGCGGAGGAAAAGGCAGAGTCAGCAGCAGCCTCACGCTGGCAGCACGACGCGAAACGGCGAAAGGCGCAGACAAAATCGGAAGCCGTCCAGATTCTCTTCTGGGGGTCAGCGAAATGACGTAAGCCTCTTGAATCCCCCACCGTGCCCCCTGGCACGTGTGGGCGGGCCAGAATGCCGGGTGCTGCCTGGTAGGGTTTCTGTACTGCAGGTCCGTGCCGTGTCGACCCTGGCGTTGGTTCCTGACACCGCGCTGGATCGTTCAACCTTGAACGATCGGCCGTCTCCGCAACGTCCGATCGTTCAACATCGATCGATTCTGGGTCGCCGGCGGCGTTCAACCTTGAACGCCCGCGCTGGGGTCGCCGCTGGTCGACACGACGCAAACCTACCGTACTTGTCTAAGGGCCCCCCCCTCCTCGGGCCGCGCCCGGGGGCATGCACCGCTCCCTCCTCCCGAGGCCACGATCCCCCGCAGAATACAGCAGACTCGGGCTCCCGACGCCCGGAAGCCTCCGAGACTGGCCAGTATCGCTCCAAAACTCGCCGCGTTGGAATGAAGACAGCCCAAGATGGCCTCGAGACGGCCCACGAGGCCTTGAGGCGTCCAAGAAAGCCCCATGAGCATTCCCATGAGGGCCACGAGAAGCCTAAGTCAATGATTGTCCTTAGGTGTTTTTATGTTTTTCGGATGTTCGCCGTTTTCAGCTTCCGCCATCCCAAGACGACCCAAGAGGCCACCAGGACTGTCCCAAGACGGCCCAAGAGGCCCCCAAGAGGGCCCCAAGACGGCCCAAGAGGGCTCCGAGACGGCCCAAGAGGCGCCCAAGAATGCCGAAGCGGGCCCCAAGGCGGCCCCAAGGAGGGCCAAAGAGGGTGAACACGAACCGACAATTCGAGCCGTCTGGCCCAAGAGGGTTCAGGATGCCCCAAGAGGGTCCACGAGAGGCCCCCAAGAGGGCCCGAAAAACAAAAAGAATTGACGTTCTGATGCTTTTTCAAAGTTTTTGAGGTTCTCGCCTTTTCGAGCTTCCGACGCTCCAATCCAAGACGGCCCAATCGAGACGGCTCAAGAGGCCCCCAAAAAAGCTCCAAGACGACCCAAGAGGGCGCCAAGCCGACCCAAGAGGCGCCCGAGACTGCGCAAGATGGCCCCCAGACAGCTGCAAGAAGGCTCCAAGAGAGGGAATACGAACCAAGAATTCGCACCTTCTGCCCCAAGAGGCCCCCAAAAGGCTCCCTTGCCGCCCTCGAATACTTGTCACCCGGAATGCTGCGCTGGCACGGTGGCGGAATTGCCGGAGGCAGTCGGATGTGAAGATGCGCGTGCGGGCAAGATGTCAGCCGCGGAAGCGAGACCCGCGAGGGCGAGGAGGCGCGAAGGAGGAACAGCAGCCGCGGAGCCAGAATAGGCCGCAGGCGGAGGAGCGGAGGTGCCCCGGTCCTGTATCAGGAGGAGGTTGACGATATACGCCTGATGTCGGACCCCATCGTTACATCAGGCCACAGATCCAGCCTGCTCCACTCTCTCTCTCAGCTTCCCCCTCTCCCTCCTCCCCTCCCCCCCCCCTCCTCCTCCCCCTCCTCCCCCGCCCTCCTCCTCCACCTCCTCCTCCTCCTCCTCCGCGGCGCCGCGGGTCCGTCTGCCGCGGGCGCACCGTGATCGGGAGCCGGCAGACTTCCCCGCCGCCCCTCCAGCAGGGCGGCCCCTCCAGGGGTGGCCGGCTCCTCCGGGGGGTGGCCCCTCAAACAGCGTGGCTCCACCTCCTCCTCCTCCTCCTCCTCCTCCTCCTCCTCCTCCTCCTCCTCCTCCTCCTCCTCCTCCTCCGCCTCCTCGTCCTCATCCCACTCCTCTTCCGCCCCCCTTTCATCACCTTCCCCGTGTCCCCTTCCTCCCTGTTCGCGGCGGCACGCCGCAGTTTTGGCCGGGCAGCGACCAGCAGACCAGCAAGCTCCGCCGACCCTGGCAAACCCACGGCAGTGCGAAGGAGGAAGGCGGAGGACGGCGAGGAAAGGGAGGGGGGAGAAGTGGAGAGGAGGGTACGAGGGACAGCTCTTCACAATGCACAACTCAAGAGCTGGACCTTCGAGTCAGACACAAACGTGAGTTTGGCGATGCAGCGACAAGGTTCACGTCGCGGAAGAACTCTTGGAGGCTGTGTTGCAGGTATGTGTGACATGGGATAAGCTACGGATGTGAAGGAGCAGGAGAACGGAAGGGCAGAAAGGCCAGAGAGGATGCAACAGCAGGCGTGAGCTGGATCGAATCTCGTAACCGAACCGGATCGGAAACGGATTGGATTGGATCGGATTGTGTCCGAATCGGCGCAGAATAGGATCGAAATCGGATCGCTTGGGGTCCCCGATCAGTCTCGACCCCTGAAGGCTGGAGAGGAAATCGGTTCGTGCCGAATCGGTTCAGATCGGATCGAGATCGGAACCGAAGGTTGGAGATCGGATCGGATCGAAACTGGACCTTTAACGGTGTCCAGCAAATCGTGCAGTGGGTGACAGTCCAAGAGCAATCATCCATGTGCCTGGCCTTGACCGTACTGGTTCCAATAAGTGCGAATCAGCACTCGACGGATTTAGGGCATCGGGTACGTAGGCGTTGTCACGACGACCTAAGTTTCGCGGGCTGCCCAAGGCCACAAGTCCAGGGCACGTGCATGCGCAAATCACCCATGCAAAGGGGACGGCCTAGACACTGCCAAACATTATTCTCTTGCACAGGGTGTCTAGAGTTCCGAACACTTTATTCCGCGTCGTACACACACACACACACACACACACACACACACACCTCCCCGCGTCCCCAGCGCCAGAGTGGGACCCCCGCGCCGCGGCTCTCTGCCCCGAGCCCCCCCGCGTCATCAGCGCCCCAGCGGGAGCCCCGCCCACTGCCCCCTCCGCCACGAACGCTTTATTCCGCGTCGCACGCACACACACACACACACACACACACACACACACACACACACACACGCGTCCCCAGCACCAGAGTGGGACCCCCGCGCCGTGGCCCTCTGCCCCAATCCCGAACCCCCCCGCATCCCCAGCGCCCCAGCGGGAGCCCCGCCCACTGCCCCCTCCGCCACGAACGCTTTACTCCGCATCGCACCCCCCCCCCCGCGTCCCCAGCGCCAGAGTGGGACCCCCGCGCCGTGGTTCTCTGCCCCGGGCCCCCCGCGTCCCCAGCGCCCCAGCGGGAGCCCCGCCCACTGCCCCCTCCGCCACGAACGCTGTATTCCGGGTCGCGACGCACACCACCTGCCCCACCTCCCTCCCCGCGTCCCCAGCGCCCCAGTGGGGGGCTCCGCCCCGTGTCCCCTCCGCCCCGACAGTGTTATTCCGCGTCGCGACGCACGCCACCTCCCACCCTTCCCCCCCTGTCCCCAACGCCCCAGTTGGACCCCCGCCCCGTGGCCCTCTGCCCCAAGCCTTGCTCAGTGCCCCCTCCATTTTATTCCGCGTCGCGACGCACACCACCTCCCCCCCCCAGCGCCCCAATGGGACCTCCGCCCCGTGCCCCCTCAGTTTCGCGTGGAGCTTCCTGCAAAAACATGGTTAAGCCTCTAGAAAACCATAGGAACATTCTTATGTGTTATGGCAATGCTTTTGCAGGGAGCTCCACGCGAAACTGGTTGTCCTCTAGATTGTCCTCTAGGTTGTCCTCTAGTTGTCCTCTAGTTGTCCTCTAAGAAAGACGTAACCCTGCCCCTCTTATTGTCGATCCGGCCCCCTCTCATCGACCCGGGCCCCATATCCCACCATACCAATCGAATAATATCATGAGGCGCCTTTGGCATGGCGAGCCGAACCCGTGGAATCGGCAACTGGAAGACAGGGATGCAAAAGGTAGCGTTGCGTCGCCGAACCCTTGCAGGCAGTCGCGCGGAGGAATGGCATGGCGAGCCGAACCCTTGGAGTCGGCACGTGGAGACAGGGATGCAGGGATAGCCTTGCGTTGCCGAGCCTTTTCCAGCAGTTACGCGGAGGCGTGACAAGGCGAGCCGAGGCACGGGCGCAACGGATGCGGGAGCTGGAGGGCCCAGGTGGAGCACGACTCCCCCAGCTCATCTGTAACCGTGGCCGCCGTGACTTCCGAGAGGCCCTTGGACTTGCGGAGGAGCCTAGCGAGCGCTTTCTGCGCTGCCAGAAACCCTTTTTCAGTCCTCACGAACGCCTTCGGGCGTCCTTTTGGTTTTTGCAGGCCTGCGCTTCTTGATTAGGTGCCGGGACACTGTGGACTGAGATCGCCCGGTGGCATTGCTGATCTTTTTCACCCCCAGCCCATTCCGGTGCAGACGGCGAAAGAGTTCGTCTTCCTGCGCAGAAGAGTGTTCGTATGAGTCGGGAGGGCATGGTCTCCACAAACGGGATGTTTGTGACGGTGCTGGGACGAGAGCTCGAACCGGTATGTCTGCATACGGCGAGCAGCTCGTCTGTGGAGGCATGTGCGTTACGATAACCTCGCTTAGCGGAGCTATCGCAGAGGGATCGTGGACGTATGGATGCCAAGAGCATCGAAGCCTCGAGAAGAAAAATTGGGCAGGGATGACAGGGCAGCCTTGTGTAAGGATGCGGAGAGCACCGAGCCCTTGCAAGGAAAATTCGGACAGGGATCAGAAGGGCAGCCTTGTGTAAGGATGGCAAGAGCACCGAACCCTCGCAAAGCAAGTTCGGACAGGGACGCAAGGGCTGCCTTGTGTAAGGATGCCAGGAGCACCGAACCCTCGCAAGGAAAGTTCGGACAGGGACGCAAGGGCTGCCTTGTGCCAATCAACCCTTGCGAATGGGAAGGTGGATGCATGGATGCAAGGGTGCGGAGGTCAGCCGTCTGGCACATTCCGAAAGGACGCTCGAGGGACCCCCGCATCTGAGGCCGTTGTCTTCGCGCCCCAGCGCTCAGGAGGCATGTCTGAGACCATCACTGGCAGCGAAGAGTCGGTCGCAATCCGATTCGACACCGAGGACGGCCCACTCCCCGAGACGAAACTTAATGCGGCGAAGCCGCCAGGGAGGTCCCCCTTCCTTTTTGTGCAAGAGCCATGGCACACGTGCCACTTGTTATTGCGCGTCGGGCGCATGCCAGTTTAACACTGCTCTCCACTCCGTGGGTCTCCATCCCCACGTTGAGAGTAGGTGCTTCGTCAGACTTTCCCTCTCTCGCGGATGGAGGAAGAGGATGGGATGAAAGGAAGCGGGAAGGAGTAGGACGATGAGGAGGATGACGAGGATGAGGGGGGAGGATGACTATGAGGGGGGAGGGAGGATGTGGGAGTGGAGAGAGATGGAGGAGGGGGAGGAAGAGAAGAGGAAATACCGTAGAAGGTGATAAGAAAAAAAAACCGTCGCGTATATGCAACACTGGCAATAGACGGGAGCAAGAGAGTGGGAAAATGAGAGAAACCTAAGTGACAGCGCAGTAACGTCCACAGCGGGAAAGAAATTACGCATCGGATATAGCTCCTCCTTCTCCTATCATGGCATCGGGGTTTGGCTCTAGGCACCGCATCGATCACAACGCTAATAGCCAGGTAGTACAAGTAGAAGCGCAGGTGAGGCTCCACCCGCTGAGAGCGATCATGTATACCAGAAGGCTGAGACGATTCCAACATATCAATGTCACACTGCGTGCGTCTGCCAAACTGCCCACTATGCTGTTGATATCAGTCCTTGTTGGAATTACACCTCTCTCGACTGTCAAAGTGGCACTGCTCTCCGAGCGATCAAAAATGCTCGCAATCCGATTTGCGGGGCCAACATACTGCTCGGCAGAGGCTTCCTCGGTGCAACTTCGTTCTGAACAACATTGCGGTTTGGCACGTTAGACACCTTCCTAGCAGTACAGTAGGGGCTTCTGCTGAACTTGTGTCAGAACGCCAGACATGCATCAAACCTCTGCTTTTAAGTCGGGCGTGTCCCCCTACAGGGGGAGGAGGAGGAGGAGGAGGAGGAGGAGGAGGACAAGAAGGAGATAAGGAGCCATGATGTCGGGGTGCCCCTGCCGACTTCCAGCAAAGATCCGGAGCCCTCGATCTACAAACATGCGCCGTCCCTGGCCTGGCCAGGCCCATCCTGGCCCAGGACGGGCCTGGCCAGGGGCGGGGGATATCTACAGATCTCTTGTCGCCCCATCTTGGGCCGTCTTCGGGGCCATTGGGACTGGCCAACTTCAGGTCGGGCATGTTCCCCTACAGGCGGATTTTGGACGAAAAATAAAAAATTAGCCTGGCGAAGGACCCAACCATATGCAACTGTGAATACCGCAAGTGTGAATATCGTTTTCGGCGGCGCTACCTCTGGGTAGTGGAGACGCATGCGAACACCCCCACTGGGGCCTTCGGTGGAGCTCCCTATGGGGCTACGAAACGCTGCCCTGGGTGGGGGAACCGCATGCAGGCAGCCCCACTGGGGCCTTCGGTGGAGCTCCCTGTGGGGCCACGAAACGCTGCCCTTGGTGGGGGAACCGCATGCGGGCACCCCCACTGGGGCCTACGGTGGAGCTCCCTCTGGGGCTACGAAACGCTGCCCTGGGTGGGGGAACCGCATGAGGGCAGCCCCACTGGGGCCTACGGTGGAGCTCCCTATGGGGCTACGAAACGCTGCCCTGGGTGGGGGAACCGCATGTGGACACCCCCACTGGGGCCTTCGGTGGAGCTCCCTCTGGGGCTACGAAACGCTGCCCTGGGTGGGGGAACCGCATGTGGACACCCCCACTGGGGCCTTCGGTGGAGCTCCCTCTGGGGCTACGAAACGCTGCGTGGGGGAACCGCATGTGGACACCCCCACTGGGGCCTTCGGTGGAGCTCCCTATGGGGCTACGAAACGCTGCCCTGGGTGGGGGAACCGCATGTGGACACCCCCACTGGGGCCTTCGGTGGAGCTCCCTATGGGGCTACGAAACGCTGCCCTGGGTGGGGGAACCGCATGCGGACACCCCCACTGGGGCCTTCGGTGGAGCTCCCTATGGGGCCACGAAACGCTGCCCTGGGTGGGGGAACCGCATGCGAACACCCCCACTGGGGCCTTCGGTGGAGCTCCCTATGGGGCTACGAAACGCTGCCCTGGGTGGGGGAACCGCATGTGGACACCCCCACTGGGGCCTTCGGTGGAGCTCCCTATGGGGCCACGAAACGCTGCCCTGGGTGGGGGAACCGCATGCGAACACCCCCACTGGGGCCTTCGGTGGAGCTCCCTATGGGGCTACGAAACGCTGCCCTGGGTGGGGGAACCGCATGCGAACACCCCCACTGGGGCCTTCGGTGGAGCTCCCTATGGGGCCACGAAACGCTGCCCTGGGTGGGGGAACCGCATGTGGACACCCCCACTGGGGCCTTCGGTGGAGCTCCCTATGGGGCTACGAAACGCTGCCCTGGGTGGGGGAACCGCATGTGGACACCCCCACTGGGGCCTTCGGTGGAGCTCCCTATGGGGCCACGAAACGCTGCCCTGGGTGGGGGAACCGCATGTGGACACCCCCACTGGGGCCTTCGGTGGAGCTCCCTCTGGGGCTACGAAACGCTGCCCTGGGTGGGGGAACCGCATGCGAACACCCCCACTGGGGCCTTCGGTGGAGCTCCCTATGGGGCCACGAAACGCTGCCCTGGGTGGGGGAACCGCATGCGAACACCCCCACTGGGGCCTTCGGTGGAGCTCCCTATGGGGCCACGAAACGCTGCCCTGGGTGGGGGAACCGCATGCGAACACCCCCACTGGGGCCTTCGGTGGAGCTCCCTATGGGGCCACGAAACGCTGCCCTGGGTGGGGGAACCGCATGCGAACACCCCCACTGGGGCCTTCGGTGGAGCTCCCTATGGGGCCACGAAACGCTGCCCTGGGTGGGGGAACCGCATGCGAACACCCCCACTGGGGCCTTCGGTGGAGCTCCCTATGGGGCCGAAACGCTGCCCTGGGTGGGGGAACCGCACACCCCCACTGGGGCCTTCGGTGGAGCTCCTCTGGGGCTACGAAACGCTGCCGGGGTGGGGGAACCGCATGTGGACACCCCCACTGGGGCCTTCGGTGGAGCTCCCTCTGGGGCTACGAAACGCTGCCCTGGGTGGGGGAACCGCATGTGGACACCCCCACTGGGGCCTTCGGTGGAGCTCCCTATGGGGCTACGAAACGCGTGAGAGGTGTGCCGAGAGCAGAGGCAAGGAGGGGGAGGAGGAAGGGGGCAGCGGGAGGAGTGGACGCGGGGCGCTGTCTCTTCAAAACGAGGACCCAACACCACAGGATGGTTGGGAACTCCCCTACAGGCGGATTTTGGACGAAAAATAAAAAACTAGCCTGACGAAGGACCCAACCATGTGCAGTTGCGAGTACCGCATTGTGGGTACTGGTTTCGGTGAAGCTCCTATGGGGCCACGAAACTTGTGAAGGGTGCGCCGAACTTGGTGGCGCGGACGCATGTGGACACCGCCACTGGGGCCTTCGGGAGAGCTCCCTATGGGGCCACGAGCGAGGGAGACGCATGCGAACTGCGCCATTGGGACCTTCGCTGGAGCTCCTTATGGGGCCACGAAGCGTTGTCATGGGTGGGGGAGACGCATGCGAACTGCGCCTCTGGCGCCTTCGGTGAAGCTCCCTATGGTATGGGGCCACGTAACGCTGTCCTGGGTGGGGGAGACGCATGCGAACACCCCGATTGAGGCCTTCGGTGAAGCTCCTTATGGGGCCACGAAACGCTGTCCTGGGTAGGGGAGACGCATGCGAACACCCCCACTGGGGCCTTCGGTGGAGCTCTCTATGGGGCTACGAAACGCTGCCCTGGGTGGGGGAACCGCATGCGGGCACCCACCCCCACTGGGGCCTTCGGTGGAGCTCCCTATGGGGACACGAAACGCTGCCCTGGGTGGGGGAACCGCATGCGGGCACCCCCACTGGGGCCTTCGGTGGAGCTCCCTATGGGGCCACGAAACGCTGCCCTGGGTGGGGGAACCGCATGCGAACACCCCCACTGGGGCCTTCGGTGGAGCTCCCTATGGGGCCACGAAACGCTGCCCTGGGTGGGGGAACCGCATGCGGGCACCCCCTCTGGGGCCTTCGGTGGAGCTCCTTATGGGGCTACGAAACGCTGCCCTGGGTGGAAGAACCGCACGCGGGCACCCCCACTGGGGCCTTCGGGTGAGCTCCCTATGGGGCTACGACACGCTGTGGGGAACCGCATGCGGGCACTCCCTCTGGGGCCTACGGTGGAGCTCCCTATGGGGCTACGAAGCGCTGCCCTGGGTGGGGGAACCGCATGCGGGCACCCCCACTGGGGCCTACGGTGGAGCTCCCTATGCAGCTACGAAACGCTGCCCTGGGTGGGGGAACCGCATGCGGGCACCCCCACTGGGGCCTTCGGGGGAGCTCCCTATGGGGCCACGACACGCTGCCCTGGGTGGGGGAACCGCATGCGGGCACCCCCTCTGGGGCCTTCGGGGGAGCTCCCTATGGGGCTACGAAACGCTGCCCTGGGTGGGGGAACCGCATGCGGGCACCCCCACTGGGGCCTTCGGTGGGGCTCCTTATGGGGCTACGAAACGCTGCCCTGGGTGGAAGAACCGCATGCGGGCACCCCCACTGGGGCCTTCGGGGGAGCTCCCTATGGGGCTACGAGACGCTGCCCTGGGTGGGTGAAACGCAGGGAAGAGGGGGAGGAGGGAGGAAGGAGGTGGGACGCCGGGCGCTGTCTCTTCAATACGAGGACCCAACACCACAGGATTGTTGGGAATTATAGGGGGGAGGAGGGGGAGGAGGAGGAGATGAGGAGGACGCGGGGCGCTGTCTCTTCAAAACGAGGACCCAACACCACAGGATGGTTGGGAAAAAACAGCAAACACAAATACACCTCCAAAATTCTCAAAAAATGATAGAAAAATCGTCCCTTGACTATTTTCACTATTTTTGAATATTCCTCCGTTGGAGGGACAGGCCCGACTTAAGGCTAACTGGACAGGGCAACACAATTGAAAACATTGGGAACGTGCATGTGTTACCCTTCTCGCGCTCTCGGCCTCAAGCGCATCTAAGGCTCCCCCAAGGGGGCATCCCTCAGGGGCCAACACGACCTCAAGTGTGCTCCAGGACGGTCTCAGAGTGCCCCATTGGCGGCGAGCGAGGGGGGGAAGTGAGAAGGAGAAGGCCTTCTCAGAAGGCGGCGGGACTTCTCAGAAGGCGGCGGGACTTCTCAGAAGCCCTCGCGCCTTCTGAGAATTATGTTTGTCTTCGGGGAAGGCTTCGAAAACGTCTCAGAAAGCCAAGGGACTTCCGAGCCTTCTGAGAAGGCCCGCTCCTTCTCACTTCCCCCCCTCGCTCGCCGCCGACCCCAAGGAGGCTCAAGGGGGCCCCAAGAGGGCCCAGAGGCAGCGCATGAGCAAGGGCGACGAGAAGGAAAAAGGGGCCCGAGGCCTCAAGAGGCGCCAGGATACTCTGGTCGGGCTTTTCGGCCACATGGAACGGCGGTGACTCGCCCGAGCCGTCTTTGATGAGGTTGAGAATGCAGTCGTGCTGCACAGCGCGGTGCTACGTGACATGTCGCATCCATTCATCGTTCACTCTGATTACGCATAACCATGCCCCGGCATTGCGAAAGCATTTGAAACTGCCCGCTCAAGCCCTGATGCAACTCAAGAATCCAAAGTTTGCAGCCTGATAGGCGCCGTAGAGTGCTGCAAGGATGATGGGAATGCCTCGCCGCGAGCAGTAATATGAATTGCACCCACGCTCGGCAACGCTTACTCACAGGCGCCTGTCGACTCGGTTGGCATCACGACCCAGCACGGAGACGCCTACTTGGCGAGATACACATGATCTGCAATAGGCAAATGTTGGTCAAACGCCCACCTGGCTGGGGTCACAGTTGCTTACCGTGCACCCTGGCATTGGAGGGAGGGGGAGCAAAAGGTACGGACTGAGAGAAGCAATAGGTTGTCCGCAAATCAGCCGCTGTGCCACTGGTACGTTCTGGAATACCCTCAGGTTCCTGTTGATCTTTAGAACTATGCTTTCGGAAGCAGTGAAAAATTATGGACCCTCGATTTTCTGAGGACGGCCCCTTCTCAAAATGGCGCTCCTGCCACAGTGCCACGCACAGTCGTCCGAAAAGTGTGCAGATGTTACAGAGGTGAAGGACGGCTCCTTTCTCAAAATGAGGCTATCGCTTGAGACTTCACCCGATTGAGCGCCAGAGGCTGCATTGTGTACAACCGCTGCACGGAGGGAGGGCGGTTCCTACTCAAAGTGGGGCACCGAAGGTCATCACCGGAAGGGTGAGATTGCACAACAGGCACACTTCATAACGGACAGACTACTGTCGGGGAGACGTAAGACCTGGGTACAGGGGACTCGGAATCCCCGACGAGGTCGTCAAAAAAATGGCGAGGCCGAGCCTGCATTCTGACGAGGCCTCCCGCTGCAGACATCCCACGAAACTCCTCCTCGTCAAAATCCGAGGCGCGGTCGTCAAAAAACGATAGCGAACCCGAGTCCTGGCAAACCCGGGTCTTACGCTCCCCCGATACTGGACACCTCCTTGAACTGTCTGATCATGCTTGTTCGCATTCCTCACTACAAGCTAGAAGGGTACGAGCTGCTGCCTTCCAAACGGAGCGCCCGCAAGAATGACAGGCCCGTAGGGTGTTGGTCTTCCAGAAGAGTGCTTCTTGTGGAAGTGGACAGAAAAAAATCGCGTATGAAGAGGGACTTAGAACGGGAGGGTGTCTTCCAATGTCGCTGCTGCACATTGGGTTTACTCGGGTCTTCCTCCTCCTCCTCATCCTCCTCCTCCTCCTCCTCCTCCTCCTCCTCCCCTTGCTCCTCCCACTCCTCAGGTCATGCTCTACGTCCGAGCCCGCCACCAGCCTGACAGGCTCCACACTGCCGAGAACACCTGCGCCGACGCGCTGGTGGCGTAGCCGAAGCTGACGGGGGGAGGGGGCGGAGGCACGCTATGAGAAGGAACAGCATGACATCGAGAAGAAGAAAACCGACGACGAAAAAGGACAGGGGTGCGCAAGACGAGGTCGAGCCTGACGAGGACAGGGACAAGAACAAGGACGGGTGGCGTGCTTCCAGTAACGGCTGAAATTGAAAGCGATGGATATGGATGCGGCGAAGACGACGACCGGGGAAGAACGGAGAGGGGGGGGAGGAGGAGATGGAGGAGGAGGAGGAGGAGGAGGAGGAGGAGGAGGAGGAGGGGAGGAGCAGGATACATGTCTGAAATGATCCACAGTCGATCTAACGATGCGTCACCAGGAATCACGGCGCGGAGGGGGAAGACCACAGGACGAGCACGAGTACGAGGACGGGGCCGCCGTCTCCGAAAACCGACTTGCTCTTGCTGCTAAAAATACAGGCGGCGATGCATTAAATTGCAATTGCAAGTCTCACGCATGTATACAAAGGTCTGTTTTGTGATGCCATGCGTGCTGTTACAAAGCGCAGACGTTCTGTTGAAATGCGGGAGACGGCCGTCCATGTGAAGCTCAAGCACTTCAAATTGATCCCTCTCCCTCCTGCTGCTACGACCGCAGATGTCCCAGCTATTCACAATTACGCCCTCGCCCGAGATCCATAAGTAGATACGGTCGCTACGTGTTTGCCCGCGGTTTCCACAACAAAGCACTTTAGAATCCCTAGAATAAAGCGGCAAAGCAGTGCGGAGGTCCACCACGCCTTGGCAGGTTGAGCAGCAGATTGCCCGTTGCCTCCCTCACGTTCAACCCTGTCGCCCCGAAAATGCATATGCATGCACAAGCGCAACGCCTGTGGAATACGACGCAGAAAAAGCAAGCACTAATGAATTGGCAAATCAATGTTCACATTTACGTGCCCGAACAGAAGAATGCGTACCACTATCCCGATCGTCCCCCCTTCTCTTTGTTACCCCTTCTCTTCGTTATTATGTGTATCATGTATGTAGACCCTTCTCTCTCTCTCACTCTCTCGGACTAGCACGCTGTGATGCAAGTTCAACTTGCTTAATTCCTTTATTGCGGTGCGGAGCCTAACTAACGTACAGTAGCCATACAGGACGCGATGTTGTAAACCACGCAGCGCTGCATGCAGACCAGCGCGAATACGAATACAGACGCGGCCACTCACGCACGAGCCAACGACGTCGAGCGATAACCTCGCCCACGCCAACGGGACGCTCATGCACTCACACTCGTCCGTGCCAACGCGCACGGTTTTCAGCGTCCTACGCTGGAGTCTGGGAGCAATGACCGCAGTCAGAGAGGCAGACACATCGAGTGAGTGCACGAAAACTTTGTTTTGTTTTGTTTTGTCGGCCACTTGGATCCAAGCAACGGTGAGGCAACGGTGGAACGCAGCGAAGCAGACCAAGGCGCGGACAGAAGAGGGGAAGACCGAGGGGACGGAAGGCAGAGAGGGGAGGGGAACCCAGACCTCCGACGTCGCGATCTGTTCACAACGTCGACCCCCACAGGTCCGGACCCTTTCCCCGGGACTGGCTCTCTCATCCCAGGTCCTTTGCTGACGGTCGCGAGGCCCGGGAAGGGCCCCCGGAGGCCGAAACTAGCGAAAAGCCCTCCCGTCGCGATTGAAGGGGAACTGGGACACACAAATAAATATACACAAATAAAAATATCCCCCATATTTTCCTATACTCTATGGGTTTTTGTCTTCCCCCCCACTGCCCATAGTTCCCCATACTTTCTGGGAATCGCCGACGAATTGTGTCTCTGTGTGCTTTTTCCCCTCCTGGGTGATCGCTTCAGCACGCGAAGGGGTCCGGGAGGGCAGCGCGCGGCGGGAGGGCACTCCGCGCGCAACGCCGCGCGGCGGACCGCGCGCGCGGAAACCGGCCCGCCGCGGCGCGGCCTGCGCGGCCGGCGCGCCGCGGCGCGCCGCGGGGCCCGCGGGGGGCCCGCCCCCGCTGTGCTGCTTAGATCCAGGTCTTGATATCCGGTGGCCGCCCCGAAAAATAGAAAAGCGCGAAAAGCGCGAAAAGTAGAAAAGCGCGAAAAGCGCGAAAAGTGCGAAAAGTAGAAAAGTGCGAAAAGTGCGAAAAGTGCGACAAGTTGCGCGAAACATGTGAAACGCACTCGAAAAGTAGAAAAGCGCGAAAAGTGCGAAAAGCGAGAGAAGAGCGAAAATGGATACAGCGATGCGCACAAGAGGCCGAAGAGCGCGAAGTGTGCGAATGGCGCGCGAAAAGTGCAACAAAAAGCACGAAACGCGCAACAAACACGAAAAGTTTAGACAGCAAGGCGCCGTCGGTGGAGAAAAGCGAGAACAGCGAAACAAATGTGAAACTACGAGGACACAGTAACACGACAATTCGGAAGACCGAGACGCGGAAGCCTACGGAACGCTGATAAGTCAATTCCTTCTGAGAAATTCAGCAATGAGGAACTTGGCAAACAATCCTGCTAACATTGCAAAATCAATAGAATCCGGAGAGAGGAACGCGAGGATATATATATATATATATATATATATATATATATATATATATATATATATGTCACGGAAGACCCCGTTATCCTTCCTCCTCTTCTGTTTTCCTGACATGGGAGCCGCAACGCGCGGAAACGAATATGAGAAACACGAACAGCGGAAAAACATCAAAACACACGCGGGCGCGAGAAACGCGAACCACATAATACCGAGAGCACGGGACGCGCGCAATAGCTGGGCGAAAAAACATGAAGACCATAAACGCTTCCAAAGCGGAAGTATATCCCACCAGCCCTTTAGGGCGCAGGTGGTCTAGGGCGCTTCCTTTTCCAACTTCCTTCCTCCCCCTGCTCAAGAGGTTTTACCCCTCCTCCTCCATGGGTCTGGACGGGCTCCCGCGCGAGGTGTCAGAGCGTTCTTTTTGGCCCAAGATGGCTCCAAGAGGGTCTCGGAAGGCCAAGATGGCCTCCAAGATGGCTCAACACACATCAAGATGGCCCAAGATAGTCTCCAAAATGTCTCCAAGAGGCTCCAAAACGGCCCCAAGACGGTTCCGAGTGCCCTCCGAGCTCTCCGAGGATCCCCCCCAGAGGCCCAAACCTGTCAAAAACCAACAGTACATGCCTTCTCGCCTTTTCGCTTCAGATGGGCTCTTGAACCCTCAAGTTGGCCCCAAGAGGGCCCCAAGACGACTCCAAGAGCGCCCAGGAGCGTTCCAAGAGCGCCGCAAGAGGGCCCCAAGACGCTCTTTTTGAGCCTCCGAGGGGCGGGGGCCTGAATTGCAGCCGCCGACCTGTTTTTGAACAGTGGGGCCCAAGATTGCCCCAAGAGGCGCTCCCAGAGTTCCCTTAAGAGCACCAAGAGGGCTCCCTGGATCCCTCCAAAGAGCCCCAAGAGGGCCCCCAGAGGACCCCAAGAGGACCCCAAGATGGCGCCAAGAAGGCATCACGAGTCCTCGAAGAACCCCTCACCACAACATAGCCCCAAAGCTCAACTTGTCATTCTCCGTATCATGGTCCGCTCCTTCCTGCTCTCATCCTCCTCCTCCTCCTCCTCCTCCTCCTCCTCCTCCTCCTCCTCCTCCTCCTCCTCCTCCTCCTCCTCTTCCTCTTCAGTCTCTTCATGCCGCATTCCTGCTCCTCCTCCTCCTCCTCATCCTCCCCATCCTCCCCCGTTCTCCTCCTCCTCCCCATCAGGCAGCTTGGCAAAGCTGTGGCCCAACGATTGGCCACAGAGGCGCTTTCCAAAAAGGCAAGGAAAGAAAATGGAACACGCAGCCGATGCCAAGAGACACCCGAAACGAAGTACGCTTCACAACGCGCGCTGCCTGCCGCGTCGCATGCGGGGCGGATGCTTTCCAGCAGCTGCGTCTCATCGAAAGATTTCGGGGGCGCCCAAATCATCCCGAACTTTCGCCGGAAGCCCGAGTTACGCACGGCCCGAAAACCACTGGGAATATCGAGGTTCGAGGATCGAGTATCGAGGTTGTTGAACGCGCTCGGCAACTATTGCGAAAAACTTACAGAGAAAAACAAACAAACAAAACAAAAAAAAAAAAAAAAAAAAAATGCTCCATGCGAGGAAAAGCGGAACGCAGGAAAAACGCAAGTGGAACACGGCCACGCCTCATCTTCCTGCCCCTCCTGCCGCTCCTTTGTTTTTCTCTTAGAATATGTTGAACCATTCGCGCGATTCGAACTGGTCCTCCTTCTCGCGCTGCGCGCTGTTGAAAATGCGGTTCCTTCCCAACACGTGTCTCATTCCACGTTCGCTCTTATCGCGCAAGTCCCGCTTTGCTGCCTTTCGTTATTATCGCAAGTTTCAAACGCACGTTCCCCGTTCTATCAGGGTTCGACTTTCTTGTTGTTCGCACCTATTAGCGTTTCTCAACTTGTTGCACTGTGTTGCTTCGTACTTCTCGCCCCTTTCGTCCTTCTCACACTTTTTTGTACATGTTCGCACTGTTCTGTTTTTTCTACTTTTCGCATTTTTCTGCTTTTCGCACGTTCGTACTTCTCGCGCTTTTCGAACCTTTCGCACTTTTCGCAATTTACTACTATTCTACTTTTCGCACGTTTCGCACTTTTCGTACTTTTCGCGCTGTTCTACTTTTCTACTTGTCGCATTTGTGGTTTTTTCTGACTGTTCGACACTTTTCGCACTTTTCTACTGTTCTACTTGTCGCACTTTTCGCATGTTTCGCACTTTTCTACTTTTCGCACTTTTCTACTTTTCGCACTTTTCGCGTCCGCCACCGGATGTTCGAGACGCTTAGATAGCCGGCTTAGCGCCCCCGCCCCCCCCGCTCGGGCGAGCGCCTCGCCGCCGAGGGAGCCCCCGCGCTCGGGCCGCCCGCGCGAGCACCACGGGGGCGCGAGCGCGCCCTCCTCCTCCTCCTCCTCCTCCTCCTCCCCTCCTCCTCCTCCCCTCCTCCTCCTCCTCCTCCTCCTCCCCTCTCCTCCTCTCCTCCTCCTCCTCCTCCTCCTCCTCCTCCTCCTCCTCATCCTCCTCCTCCTCCTCCTCCTCCTCCTCCTCCTCCTCCTCCTCCTCCCCTCCTCCTCCTCCTCCTCCTCCTCCTCCTCCTCCTCATCCTCCTCCTCCTCCTCCTCCTCCTCCTCCTCCTCCTCTCCTCCTCCTCCTCTCCTCCTCCTCCTCCTCCTCCTCCTCCTCATCCTCCTCCTCCTCCTCCTCCCTCCTCCTCCTCCTCCTCCTCCTCCTCCTCCTCCTCCTCCTCCTCCTCCTCCTCCTCCTCCTCCTCCTCCTCCTCCTCCTCCTCCTCCTCCTCCTCCTCCTCCGGGGCGCTTCGGGGGCCTCCTGAGGCAGATGTCGATGGATAGATACACTCGCCATCCGCTCCGAACTCCATCGAAACCTTCTCCGCGCACGGCGCCCAGCTCTCAGGCCCCCTTCCAAGGCTTCACAAAGTTGCCCAGCTGTAGCAGGAAATGCTCACCGCCAGCGCGCGCCAAGGGAAGCCTGACATTCTGCTCTGGGAGGTCGAGCTCCAACTGGAACGCACGCGACGACGCCTTCAGCTCCACGACGAACGTCTTGGATAGAAGCAGCGGCGCGGCCCCCTCGACCAGGCACACGAAGATCACACCGCTGCACTCGCCGAGCGCGATCGGGACGATGACTCCCTCCGTCGCGGCGCAGACCCGGTCGTTCCCGAAACGGCACTTATTGTAGCAGGGCGTCGTCTCCAGTCTGATGTCGCGGCGCCCATTGTAGCGCTTGATCCACGCGTTGTACGTCTGGCGGCCCATCACGTTTATGCCGCACGCCGCGTCTACTGCTCCCCATCCTGGTCTACCCGACTTCTCGACGCCCACCGCCAGGTTGACATGCCCCACGAAGTTGGACCTCGACGCCATCTTCGCCCCCGAAGCGATCTAGCTCCACACCTCGTCGTCCAGAACGGCCATCGCGATGAGACCTCCCGTCAGCTTGACCCTGTTCTTGGGGTCATCGGGGCACCCCTTGTGCCGGCGCCCGAGCTTCCTGCATATACCGCACTTGATCCGCCTCTTGATGTCCTCGATATTATCCCCGGTTCTTCTTCGGTCCCAGATGTTGCGATACCCCCTGCTGGTCTTCTTGTCGGCAACGATCTTCCTGGCCCCCCCCCGCGCCCTGGGCTTCGGCGGAGATGCGACAAGCGCCGCCAGGCAGTTCAGTGCCTCCGTCTCCGTCAGCGTCCCCTCGCGGCCCAGCTTGTCGTCTGCACTGTTTGCCCCGTCCCCCTCGATGCCCAGCTGATTCGCCATGGCGTCGTAGATGACGTCGTCCTCCTCGTCGCCGTCAGAAAATGCTTGCTCATCGTCTTCTCGCACCCCTTCTAGGTAAGCCGTCCTCGTAGGCGTCGTCCTGTCGGTCACCGTGTTGTCGTCGGTCATGCACCTCAGAATCGCCACCACCTTGTTCGCGTCATTCTCGCACCCCGTCTGGATGAGCACCTGGTTTCGCCCCGCCTTGGCTAAGCCTGCCCCCCGTAGTAGTAGTAGAAACCACACCACCGTTTCGTTAAGGGCGTTGGGGAACAGTCTGGCCAGCTCCTTCCGCTCAGTTCTGACCCTGTTGGTGGACGTCATCAGTGTCTCCTCGCGCGATCTCGGCGCCGCGAACAGCGTGCTTTCCAGCTGTTGGAAGGTCTCGGCGCCTGCCTCTGGAAACGCGAGCGCATCTAAAGCCACGATGACAGCCTGAAGCCCTCCAGCGTACTGCACACTCCCTGGTCGTGGATGCCGTGTCGCCGTCGCCGCCTCCTTCGTCAGGTGCAGCAGCAGCGTCTCTCCCTGCTCTTCTTGTGGCACTGCCGTGAATCGACTCCACCTGTCTATCGCCAGCCTCTTCTCTGGCAACTCGCTGAGATCTTTGCCGTCCCACGAAAGACAGGGAGGATACTTTCCTCGGCGCGTTCGTCCTCGATGCTCTGCTTCGTGCTCGTCATCCCGCTCCTGCGTACCTCGAGCCACCACCGCCTTCTTGGCCTGTTCTGGCGCGTCGAGTCCTCTCGAGTGTGAGCTGTCTGAATGCGTGTCCGATTCGCTCTTCTCGAATGTCTGGCCGTGCTTCTCCCCAGAGAACCAATCATCATAGTCGTCGCTTGCCCACCAAGCTCCCCAATCGACTTGATGCCTATGGCCCGCTCTCGAAACGAGATCCTGCGCCGCTCTGCCCTGCTGTCTCCACCTTCGCCAAAGGTCCCGTGTGCCGTCGCCGATGCTGCCGTGATGCTCGCCCCTGCTGTCCTTCGACTTCCCATCTTCTACGATGTCCCAGTGTCGTTTGTCTACGTCGTGACTGCTGTCGTTGCCGTCGCTCCGCTTAACACATGTGGATATACTCCCAAATGCTAGCACGCGTCGCCGAGACATCGATACAACGAGGGAGGTCGAAGGATGCGGTGGCAAGCACTCTCCAGTACCGAGCGCCCAAGCTCCTGAAAGGGGGCCGACAGACCCCCTTCCCCTAAACCGAAACGGCGGTAAAGGAAAAGGGGCACAGGCT